>CAUDMG010000421.1:265000-457500 GCA_958450375.1 Homarus gammarus | reverse complement strand
AAGGTGGCTCTACAAGACACATTTATCCATAACTGAGAATACGACACAAAATAGGCCTAATTAAGTAACCTCTCCAGTAGGACTAAGAACCTTAATGACGAGATCAATCATCCTAACCTAATCTAAACTAACCTAACCAATCCCAACCTAATCTAAACTAACCTAACCAATCCTAACCTAATCTAAACTATCCTAACCTAACCAATCCTAACCTAATCTAAACTAACCTAACCAATCATAACCTAATCTAAACTATCCTAACCTAACCAATCCTAACCTAATCTAAACTAACCTAATCTAAATTAAATTAACCTAACCTAACCTAACCTAAAATAACATATTCTAACTTAACCTCACCTAACCACACCACATTTAATCTAATTTAAGCTACCCTAACCTAGCCTAACATAATTGACATAAACTGGGAGGTCAAATCATTGGATATTCAATATGTTTCTTTTAATTTCTCAAGGCTTTTCCCGTTTAAATAAATTTGCTAGGTTTTCTGGGTCGAGAGGTCAAAGGTTATATTCAACAGGAGTTGTTTGTTTCATGGTTTGAACGTGTAATTTGAGGGCTCTTAGTAATCTCACCTTATATTCCTGATCTCGAGTTAGTCCCACTAATATTCCCGAATTATTCCCACTAATTTTTCCGAATCATTCCAAACAATATTCCATAATACTTCCAATTAATCATTACATTAATTACAACTAATCTCCTATTAAAAAAACACTATTAATGTGTTTATCATCTACTGTGACCTATATCAGCACCTTGACCTACCTTGGTGGTAGGAGGGTGAACTAACTTGACCTGCCTTGATGGTCGGAGGGTGACCTAACTTGACCTACCTTGTCGGTTTGAGGGTGACCTAACTTGACCTACCTTGGTGATGGGAGGGGACCCTAACTTGACATATCTTGATGGTGGGAAGGTGACCTAACTTGACTTACCTTGGTGGTAGGAGGGTGACCTAACTTGACCTTCCTTGGTGGTGGGAGGGTGACCTAACTTGATCTACCTTGTTGGTTGGATGGTGACCTAACTTGACTTACCTTGGTGGTAGGAGGGTGACCTAACTTGACCTTCCTTGGTGATGGGAGGGGACCCTAACTTGACCTATCTTGACGGTGGGAAGGTGACCTAACTTGACCTATCTTGACCTACCTTGACGGTGATAAGATGAGCTATCTTGATCAATCTTGGTGGTAGGATGATGACCTACCTTGACCCACCTTGTAGTGGGAAGGTGACGTATTCTAACCTACCTGGTTGTGGGAAGGTGACCTAACTTGACCTAACTTGGTAGTGGGAGGGTGACCTATATTTAAACTGTTTATACGGATGGAATAATATTATGACGGAATGAGGGGTTGTATTAATAAGATTTTTCCTGGTAACAAGTTTTTCTCAAGGTAACGCAATTATCATGGAAATTATTCTTTTTTAATTTTATTTTTGTATTTAATTTTTTTTAATACTCTTCATTAACACACATGTATTCACAATATTTAGCAGAATCATAGTCAAAGTATTTCTTGAATAATTCGGCTTTTGAGTAACTTATTTTTTTCCAGTCTACAAAATTACGTGTTTAACAATATTTTTTTATTAATGTAGTTGAACAAGCAAGATATTTATGAATACAAATCATTTAAAGAAAAAATATAAATCTGAATAATCATATTTTTAAGTAACATATTAAACAAATCTCATCAGTAAACTTATATTTTGAATAAACAGATAGACAGATTATATACTGTACATGGATAGATCATAGTTGGACATTACAACAGACTGGCAAATAAATTTCATCAAACAAACGTTTAATTAAAGCATTTCTAGGCTAGGATGTCCTTCATTATGTTGGGGAGATGAACACTGTGGGCTGGGACGAGAGAGGGTGAGTGAGGTGTCTGTGGTGATATCTGTGTTAATTGAATACCCGCAGTGGCACTCCCATCAACCCTCTCTCCTCTGTGAACCCCTACCTTGTCCCGCCCCCTCGTTAACACCGCCCGTGGGCTCTCTCTCTCTCTCTCTCTCTCTCTCTCTCTCTCTCTCTCTCTCTCTCTCGCTCTCTCTCTCTCTCTCGATATATATATTCCTCTCCTCTCTCAGTATCCCTTCTTCTCCCCTCTCTGCCTCACTACACTAACAACATCATTACAGCTGTTAATTGCCTTACCAGTGTGGTCGTTGGTGGTTTACCACATCCTAAAGGGAAAGTGATTTGTTCTCGCTGCTGGAGGTGATTGGCTTGATCTCACTGATTACATGAGTGTATATCTATAATGGTATTCCGTCAATAACTTAAACATTAATGCACTGATCTTTATCAAACTTTGTGGGCTTATAAAATAAGTAAATAAAATGATGTGGTGGACATGTGGATACGATTAGACGAATATGAAGGTCAAACTAGTTGGTCGAAATATGGACAGGTCTAGATAGTCTAGTTCACAGCGGAAAGTCAATTGAGAGTCTATGAGGAGTCAGGCCACAAGTTTTGTTTTGGTACCGATTTCTGAGGTATAGTTCATGTAGAGTCGAGAGAACAAGGGACCAGTCTCGTTTACGATGACCATCACGTAAACACACGACAGAATAATATAAGTATGGTAGAAGCACTTTGGTCTGATTTTCAATACAGGTTTTTGAAGTCCTCGTAAACAGAGGAAACTCGAGTAACATCCTTCACTACAATATTTTATAGAGAGAGATGGGAGGCAGGAGGCTGAGGGGGCAAGAGACTAGATAATAACCCTTACCACAACAACAACACGGGGTCGTAACCACTCCACCTTCTTCCCATTTATCGCTTTACTCCACCATTATAAACTTTTATCGCCGTATTTCCTTTGGTTATTATGATCGGTTCCTGCGCCTGGCTTCACCACCAGCGCCACACATGACCCTGATAACACGAGGCAACTTCCGCAGCTCTCGTGTGTGTGTGTGTGTGTGTGTGTGTTGGGGTGATCACATGGGTTGAGGCTTCTCACTCTCCCAGGCTGTGAAAAGAGAATCTGGTCATAAAATTTGCCTCACAGTCTTGACGGTGTCTGGAACTTTTTCTGTACAAGTATCGGTGTTACAGGTTGTCGGAATGAAGCTGAATAAGTAAAGAATATTAATCTTCAACAGTGAAATAAATAAAAAAAAACTATACAGGGTTATAGAAGATGAATGAACAAAATTGCAATATATTAACCATTTAAAATTAGGGCATTGTCTATTCGATCCTTCACTTTAACATACGTAATCATCTGGAAGTAAATGAAAATAACGTGAAAAGTAATTATATTAATTTGTTGTACAGGTTGTTAGTGTTACTGGCACATTGTGGTACTGTATTGGTTGTAAGTGATCTATGGAGGATAATTGTCCTTAAGGGAATATTACTTTAATCATTGTCCTTAAACAGTTGATTAAGAACTGGATGTTAGAAAGACTGATAATATAACTTTCTTTTTATACAGAAGATTGAAGGATGTAGCGAGTCATTACGCAAAACACGGATCACCTAAAAATCTCCACCCTAGCTTTTTTCACCCAAAGGTTAACCACCCTAACCTAACCTAACCTAACCTAACCAGTATGTAGTTTAATAATGTTTCAAAGAAGTTATTATCTCACTCCTCACCCCCACCAACCCTTCTCGCTTCCTCTCCTGTTCTCTTTCTCTTCTCCTTTTATCTATGTGTCTCCTCTTCATGTCCTCTCTTTCTCTTTCTACACGATGTAAACACACACACACACACACACACACACACACACACACACACTATTAGAAGACATTTACATATAATTTCACTCCCTCTGACACATTTATTCACAACATTACAACTATTATTATCTACAACCCATCTCGCTATATCAAACATGACACAAAAATGTCAACAAGGATACAAATACATTAGCCTGTATATAATTTATTTTGGTTGAGTAGCATGAAAGGGATTGTGAATAATTATATGTAGATTTGCTATATGTTTATGAGTACGAGTATATGTGTTTGTGTTTGTAGTGAATAATTAGCTCTCTGGTATATGTGTGTGGATGGTGTGTGATCATAGGTTTTGTTTTTTGTTATTATTATTATTATTATTATTATTATTATTATTATTATTATTGTAATTATTTTTATTATTATTATTATTGTTATTATTATTATTATTATTATTATTATTATTATTATTATTAATATTATTATTATTATTATTATAATTCTATAGGAACACAGTAGTTGTAATGAAGAATCAACCAATATCAGGCAACTGTCATTTTACGAGAGAATATAGGAGGGAATTTACAGAGCTCTTTAAACACGTCTGTTGTGTGAGATACAGGGGTTAAGAGGGCTGGGCACTTGGTGATGACCTGTGTAAATCAGAGGTGCGTTGAGGACATGGGAATGTCATCCAACACGTGTGGAGAGCTACATCTACTGCGGAATGGGCGGCGGCAGCGTCTTTAAGGGGGTTGGCATTTGTCTGACTGGGTATGCAGTTAGACTAACTCGAAAGTATTGACACCTCGTGTGGGCTCCTCCAGGCATTACGGTGTGGAGCAATCGTCTCCCAAGTGAGGGGGTCGATTTGGAACTTTTTCAGGTTTGTCTTAAAATTATCCTTACACCTTTTCAGTTGCCTGCCAGCGTTACGTTTACTATTCGTTAGGTGGCTGTGAAGTAGCTGCTTTGGTCGTCTACTATCGTCCATGCGGGTAACATGGCCAGTCCAGCGTAGTTGTTCGTGGATAATGGTAGCCTCGATGCTCCTACAGTTGGTGTGAGCGAGAATACTGGCATTTGTTCCCTTTTCCTCCCAGTGAACTAGGAGGATGGAACGTAGAGTAGGTTGGTGAAAGATTTCAAGTGCCTTAAGGTGCCTCCTGTATGTGACCTATGTCTCACTGCCATATAGCAGGGTGGGGAGGATCACTACTCGATATACGTGCGACTTTGTAGATAATTTCAGCTCCCTACAGCTGAAGACACGGGTATGGAGACTGCCAAAGTCTTGAGATGCACATCTGATCTGATGTTGAATCTCTTCATCGATGTCCGGGGTGGTGGATAGGTGGGAGCCGAGATACTGAAAGTGGATAACATTGGATAGGGTAGTACCATTAATCTGGACGGATGGTGGAGGTGTGGCTGAACCAGGGGCAGGCTGAAAGAGAATCTGAATCTTCCTTACATTGGCTCTGGCTCGAGTAAAAAAGGCAACCAAGAAAATGGAAAAGAGAGTTGGTGCCAGTACACGTCCTGTTTTACCCCTGTTTGGATAGGGAAAACAGACTGGGTGTCATTGTGCAGGACGTTGCCGTTCATGCCATCGTGGAGTTGCCTCACAATGGCGATGAATTTTGATGGTCGGGCAAAACGGCTGAGGGTCCGCCAGATGGCTTCCCTTTTGACCGAGTCGAAGGCCTTGGCTAGGTCAATGAAAGCTATATATAGATCACGACACTGTTATATGCACTTTTCCTGTATCTGGCGGACAGCAAAGATCATGTCAGTGCTGGTTTAAAGCCACACTGATATTCTGGGAGGAAGTTTTCCGCCTCAGTAAGAAATCTGTTTAGGAGGACTCCGGCGATAATCTTGCCAGCTAAGGACAACAGCTGTAGTTGCCACAGTCTGACCGGTCCTCCCTATTCTTATAAATTTTGACTAAGGAGGTGTCTTTAAGAGCTTGGGGGATTTCCTCCTTTTACCATATATTCTCCAGGAGAGAGTAAAGACGACTGGTAAGCAGAGGTCCTCCTGCTTTATACACCTCGGATGGGATTCCATCAGGCCCTAAGGCTTTGATATTTTTCATCTGTTTGGTTGTACTGACTACCTCATCCAGGGATGGAGGATAGCAGAGGTGGGTCAACTCTGGATGCTGAGGGACCCGCTGGGTAGTCTGGACATCCACATCGGTTTTTCAGTTGAGCAGCGAGTGGTAGTACTCTTTCCAGCATTGAAGGATGCCTTCATCGTCTTTAATTAGGAGTTACCGTTTGATGAGCGGAGGGGGGGGGGGGGGGGGGGCTGTGCCATGAGTGACTGGCCCATAAAATATTTTAGTGGAATTGAGAAATTCGCTCATCTTGTGTTGATCTGAAATTTTTTGCCTTTCACATGCTTTATTTCTAAACCAGTCGTTCTTCAGATAGCGAAGTTTTCGCTGGGCCTCCGCTTTCTTCTTGCCGAAGGTATCAGCTTTGGTCCAAGACTGAGGGTTGTTCTGCCAGTCAATTAAAGCAGCACGTTTGTCATCGATTAGTACATTGATTTCCGGGTCATTTTCATGAAACCAGTCCTGGTGTATTCTTTCGAACTGGCCGAGGGTCTCTCTGCAGGTTTTTGTCTTGACAGTTTCCAGAATATCTCATTCAGCATTTGGGTTGTTTGTTGTCAGGTTGTTTATCAGCCCATGTTTAAGCTGCTCTCTGAAAGCATGTGCTACCGCTGGATCCTCCAGACGTTTAGTGTGAAAACCTCTTCTAGAGTCATGTTGCCTTCACTGTCTTGGGGCGACGTGAAGTGAGAGCTTGGCTCTGACCAGCCCATGATCAGTGTCACAGTGGTCTGAGCCGCGCATTGCCAAGGTGATGAGGACATCTCGGCGATCTCTTTCTCTGACAATAATATAGTCAATGAGATGCTAGTGTTTGGATCGTGGGTGTTGCCACGAACCGTGAACTTGTCTGCCTGCCTAAACAAGGTTTTGGTGATAGTGAGGTGTGCAGCACAGTTGCTGAGGAGTAGGCCGTTGGGATTGCACTTCCCTAGTCCATTTCTCCCTATGATTCCCTGCCAAATGTCAGCATCTCTGCCAACTCTGGCATTGAAGTCACCAAGGAGCACAAGCTTATCTTCTCTGGGGATAGAGGATAGCACTCTGGCAAGGTTGGCATAAAAGACCTCCTCCATGTCATTCTCTGCATCCAGTGCTGGGGCGTACACACACACACACACACACACACACACACACACACACACACACACACACACACACAAAACTATCCCCAACTTCCCACAAACAACCTTTCACTCCCCACAACCCCCACTCACCACAACCCCCACTCACCACAACCCCCACTCACCACAACCCCCACTCACCACAACCCTCACTCCCCACAACCCCCACTCACCACAACCCCCACTCACCACAACCCCCACTCACCACAACCCCCACTCACCACAACCCCCACTCACCACAACCCTCACTCACCACAACCCCCACTCACCACAACCCTCACTCACCACAACCCTCACTCACCACAACCCTCACTCACCACAACCCCCACCCACCACAACCCCCACTCACCACAACCCCCACTCACCACAACCCCCACTCACCACAACTCCCCTCACTCCCTACAAACAACCCACTCAATCCCAACAACCATAAACTTCCCACAACCTCTCATACTTCCCACAATCCCCTATTCCCCACAACAATCACCCACACAACCCCTCCCTCCACACACCTCCCCATACTCCACACAAACAACCCCCACACTTCCCACAAAGTACCCCCTCACACCCCACAAACACCCTCTTAAACACCCCCACAATCCCAGCAAATAACCCCGACAATAATCGCAAACAATCCCCACATTCCTCGAAAACAACTCCCCACATCACCTCCCCAACCTCCACCTCCCCACAACCACTCCCAACCCTCCACCCCCAACCCTCCACCTCCCCACAACTCCCTCCCACCACCCACAACTCCCCCACCATCCCCAACACCTCCCACCATCCCCACAACCCCCCCATCCCCACAACCCCCCAACCTCCCCACACCCCTCCCACCCTCCCCACAACCCCTCCCACCCTCCCCACAACACCTCCCACCCTCCCCACAACCCCTCCCACCCTCCCCACAACACCTCCCACCCTCCCCATAACCCCTCCCACCCTCCCCACAACACCTCCCACCCTCCCCACAACCCCTCCCACCCCCCATAACCCCTCCCACCCTCCCCACAACCCCTCCCACCCCCCCATAACCCCCCACCCTCCCCACAACCCCTCCCACCTCCCCACAACCCCTCCACCATCCCCACACCTCCACCCTCCCCACAACCCCTCCCACCCCCCACACCCCTCCCACCCTCCCCTAACCCTCCCACCCTCCCCACACACCTCCCACCCTCCCACACCCCTCCCACCATCCCCACAACCCCTCCCACCATCCCCACAACTCCTCCCACCCTCCCACAACCCCTCTCACCATCCCCACAAACACCTCCCAACCTCCCCACAACCCCTCCCACCCTCCCCATAACCCCTCCCACCCTCCCCATAACCCCTCCCACCCTCCCCACAACTCCCTCCCACCCTCCCCACAACCCCTCCCACCATCCCCACAACACCTCCCACCCTCCCCACAACCCCTCCCACCCTCCCCACAACCCCTCCCACCCTCCCCATAACCCCTCCCACCCTCCCCACAACCCCTCCCACCCTCCCCACAACACCTCCCACCATCCCCACAACACCTCCCACCCTCCCCATAACCCCTCCCACCCTCCCCACAACCCCCCCACCCTCCCCCCCTCCCCGCAACACCTCCCACCCTCCCCACAACACCTCCCACCCTCCCCATAACCCCTCCCACCCTCCCCACAACTCCCTCCCACCATCCCCACAACACCTCCCACCCTAATATACAGGAACTTAAATCAGGAAGCAAAACATAAAGTTAGTCACGTCTCCGGGCACAGGAAGACAAGTGTTGGTGAAGTTTAAGCCGAGGACCAGTGAAGGTATGAGGGTGTAAGGGTGTGAGGGTGTAAGGGTATGAGGGTGTCAGGTTATGTTGGTATGAGGTGTATGGAGGTGGGAGAGTATGCAGGTGTGATGGTATGAGGGTTTAGTAAGGGTACCAGGGTGTATGGGTATGAGGGTATAGGGGTATGTTGGTGTAAGGTATAAGGGTGTGAGGTTATGAGGGTGTGAGGATTTTAGGGGGGTGAGGGTTTGATGGTGTTAGTCTGTGAGAAGAAGAAGAAGAAGAAGAAGAAGAAGAAGAAGAAGAAGAATTGTCTTGAGGAGAGGAGTTGTCATGCCACAATGTGTTGTTGGCTGGACGATAATGAGAGAGACGTAGGGTGGTGAAGGGAAGGAAGAGAGAGAGAGAGAGAGAGAGAGAAAGAAAGATAATGTGCTGCTCTCTCTCTCTCTCTCTCTCTCTCTCTCTCTCTCTCTCTGTCTTAAGAACTGAGCTCTGACCACAAAAGTCGGTCGATTGGTTAGGTATTTTCTGTGCGCGAAGTTTATACTTTAATGGTAGTTGTTGGACCTTGTCGATAGATGGTAGAAGGAGGAGGAGAGGGAAGGAGGAGAAGGAGTGGGAAGGCAGAGAAAGAGTGGTAGCAGGAAAAGGAGTAGGAAGGAGGAGAAGGAGTAGGAAAGCAGAGAAAGAGTGGTAGCAGGAAAAGGAGTAGGAAGGAGATGGATACGTGAAGAAGAAGAAGAAGGAAGAAGAAGAAGAAGAAAAGAGAGAGAGAGGGAGAGAGAGAGTTGGAAATATGAGAAATGAGAAGAAAAAGAGAAGAAAACATATAGAGAGGAGAGAGGAAGGAAAGAGAAAACGACAGAAGATATTATCGAAAAAGAGACACAGTCGAGAGAGAAAAAGAAATTAACCCAGAAAGGAGAGAAGGAATAGATCACAGAAGGATAGAGACAGACAGACATAAAGTAAAAGACATTATATACTGTATATAGAGGGAAATAATAAACAAATATTCCTCAAAACTAAACACCTGATAACTGTTATTTCACTTTACCTTAATTAGCATAGTGTTCAAAGGAAAAAAAAATATATGTATAACATCAACAATCCCCCACGAGATCCACAACTATCACCCGAATCCTTCAAGAATTATGCGGGGAAAAGTATTATGATGACATGTGTAGGATTCCCAGAAGGATGTCACAAGGGTTGATAGGATCTGAGGACACGTAAAGACCGACCATCAGAATTTCTGTGTGGCGGGGTAGGGGGGGGGGGGGGCCGTTGACACAGTCTGGCGCCTACCAACCACTACCCTTCTGCGTTGTGGTTAACCTTGGCAGGTATAAGGCTAAGGGAGTAAACCCGAACGAAAAATCTGCAGTGAGCCCCGCATCAGGCAGGCAGACATGCTTACAGAGCTCCAGTAAGACCCCACTGGCGGTACAGGCTGAAGAGGTGACCAACATGGGAACCCAACGACTACACCGTCGGATGAAGGCAATGCCTGATGGATAGGCTACTACTGTAAGGCGAAACCCAACGAACTCGGCTATCGGCAGTCCATTGCAACTCTCCCTCTCCCAGTCATTGCAATACTTGAACCACTGGATCAGGATAAGGTAGAGTCAAGATGTGTGAATGCAGCCTGAGCTCCTGCCTCACCACATAAATCAACTCACGCACAGCCATCATCCAGTTCATCATATTACTCATCATTTTCATCAAAACCCCTCTACTCACAAAAGTCCTATGGCGACGGACGAGTGGTAACGGGGACAGGCAGAGATGACTGCTGAGAGTCTCAAGTCACAACGCTACACATGAACAGCATAGATAAGATGGTCGTTTATGCACTGCAGTGCAATCCGGTCCTATCTCTGTAACTGGGCAGTAGGGTGGTCCTTATTTTGGGGCAAAAAACAAAATTTGCCATTTTTTTATCACAGACCCTGGCAAAAGTTTTCATTTGGAGTAGAAACATTGCCTGTAAAATATTTTTAAAATATCTTAATAATTAGAGGTTGCTCAAGTCAAATAAAATTTAACAATATTATGCCTATGCTTAATGTTCATAACACATCATTTCCTAGCCCTCAAGCCTGGCCCCCCCCCCCCCCCACTTAGTCTAAGTGGGTATTAGCTGCTCAAGGCAGGGGTCGCATGAGGACCAGTCTCACTCTTTGTCGCCCAGTAAGGTCTGCTTGAGGGCATTAGGGAATGATTTCCTGTGGTCAGCAACTGCCTGCAGTAGATACTGCAGTTGCTGTTCGTCCTTGGTGATGCGGCATGAGAAATCTTGGACTAAGGCTACTCCTCTTTCTGCATGATCATTGATCACATACAAAGCTTGTACACTGGCTTTTGCATTTTGGAAGCCAGGATCATCTTTCCACTGTTCTACTGGGAGGGTCAGGAAATCTGTATTCAAGTTGAGTTTTTTGAAAAATGACTTTGTGTTCTTTGTCGTGAAATCATATAGGTTCTTCACTTGGAGTGTGTCTGGATTGATTGTAACCCGTTTGACATGCTTTTCTTCTCCAATAACGATGTTCATAGCTTCCAACAAGCGGTCCTTCACTGCTGGGAGAATATCGTCATCAAAGAAGGCCAATGCAACCAACTCTTCTGACAAGTACCAGAGGTGTCTCATCATTTTGTGGAAAGTTGCCTTTGATATGGCATCGCTGATGGTACTGTAGTCTTGTAGAGCTTTAAGCAACATAAGAAAAACATAACATAACAATTCACTAGAGGCCATATCACAAAGCGATGGCTTTTCTTTATACTGCTGTAATGCCTCCATAATGAGGAGGTCTGTATCACAGTCACTCTTGCCAAGAACTGAGAAATCAGACGGTGAAAACGGGTGGTCATGTTGGTGGGCGTTGTTACGAATAGCTGAATGTGGTGGTTGTGTTATTAAATGGTCTGTTCGAACGGAACGGCGCAAGTGTTCATGGATGCGAGTTATCATATGTCTTTTAGTTTTACCTATATATGCTGCCCTACAGCTAGCACACGTAAATTGATAAACAACTGAGGATTGCAGGTGTGTGGGTATGGTGTCTTTAATTTTAAAGAATTTCTTAATTGAACTCTGGGTTTTAAAGATTAGTCTAAGAGAAATTTGTGGATAGAATTCATTGAAAAGCTTCTTAAGTTTATTTCTAAGGATGAAACTGAGTGGGCCTGTGTACGGGATGGTGAGATAGATAGAATATTTAAGGACAGTGTGGATTTGAGGCTGTGTGGGACTAAAAAACCTATTAAGCGTTTTGCCAATATAAGTGTCTGTAAATCTCTTAGGGAAACCATTGTTAAAGAGTAGTTCCTTCACGTATTTTCGTTCAATATTCAAGTGGAAATAGCTAGAACATATATTAAAGGCTCTGTTGGTAAGAGTACGTACTAGATTACGTTTGTAATTAAGAGGAATAAAAGATGAAAATTTTGAACTCAAACCAGTGAAAGTTGGTTTTCTGTATAAGGCTGTCTCGAAACTATTATGAAGACGGTGGATATTAACATCAAGGAATGGAAGAATATTTTCCTTTTCCAATTCACAAGTAAATTTGATGTTGCCATGTTTCGAATTTAAATAATTTAGGAACATAGGGACGTGATCAAGTGATCTGAAAATTAAAAAAGTGTCATCAACATACCGACGATAGAACAAAGGCTTAAATTGGGGAGGAAAGCGTTGGCCAACGTGGGACCTAAAGGTGAACCCATAGCAACACCATCACATTGTTTATAAGCTTTGTTATGAAATAAAAACAAACAATCATTTACAGCCAGTTTTAAAAATTCTTTAAATTGTGGTCCATTGAATCCATCAATTATATCAGTATTCGAGAACAGTTCATCTGTACATATGTCAATAGTTTCGGCAAGAGGGATGTTGGTAAATAGAGAGTGTATATCAAAGCTAGCCATAACACAGTTGTTGAATGAGATGCTAGTTAGCTCCTTAACAAAACTAAAAGAGTCTTTAACAGAGTAGTGATTAACCAACAGAGCCTTTAATATATATTCTAGCTATTTCCACTTGAATATTGAACTAAAATACATAAAGGAACTACTTTTTAACAATGGTTTTCCTAAGAGATTTACAGACACTTATATTGGCAAAACGCTTAATAGGTTTTTTAGTCCCACACAGCCTCAAATCCACACTGTCCTTAAATATTCTATCTATTTCATCATCTCGTACACAGGCCCACTCAGTTACAGCCTTAGAAATAAACTTAAGAAGCTTTTCAATGAATTCTATCCACAAATTTCTCTTAGACTAATCTTTAAAACCCAGAGTTCAATTAAGAAATTCTTTAAAATTAAAGACACCATACTCACACACCTGCAATCCTCAGTTGTTTATCAATTTACGTGTGCTAGCTGTAGGGCAGCATATATAGGTAAAACTAAAAGACATATGATAACTCGCATCCATGAACACTTGCGCCGTTCCGTTCGAACAGACCATTTAATAACACAACCACCACATTCAGCTATTCGTAACCACGCCCACCAACATGACCACCCGTTTTCACCGTCTGATTTCTCAGTTCTTGGCAAGAGCGACTGTGATACAGACCTCCTCATTATGGAGGCATTACACCAGTATAAAGAAAAGCCATCGCTTTGTGATATGGCCTCTAGTGAATTGTTATGTTTTTCTCACTAAGGCTCGTCTGAATTAAGGTAATACCCCCCTGTACATTTTATTTCATACTTTTTATTTCCTGATCTTAGCTTTGTATGTAGGTCTCTCGTCATTTTTGTCGGTTTTGAATTGGATTGCTCTTTTTTAAATTTTTGAAGTTTATCGAAGGTAAATTTTCGTATGATATTATGTTTTTATTGTATATCACCTGTATTTTTAAACTGTTTCAAAACTTTTTAGGCTCTGATGATGGAAAAGGATTATTTCCGAAACGTTAGCAATTAAAAGAAGCCCTACTTCCAGATGTTTGTGTTTACCCTGGTTCTCCTTTTCGTTATATATATATACGCAGTATCTAATACGTCCAAATGCACGCGGACCACAATATAGAAATAATACCTCACTAGCCAGGAGTCGAACCCAGGACCTCCAAGAGAGAATCGGTCCCCCCCCCCCCCCTCTACTGGCACTGCAAGAAATTCAATAGTTAATCTAGACTTTGTCTTCTCCTTCGTCTCACTAAGTTCGTGAACTGGACAATTTGTGTGAATGAAGAAGTAAATAAAATTCACTTAGGTAAAAAACACTTTCATTTCGTATTTACTAGAAACGGTAAAGATTCGGAAAAGGTTGACCACGACAACTACATGTAATAAGAAAAATAGGTTTTCCAAGAGTATTTGTGGTGTTTCAAGCGACTCTGACATTCTTCTCCGTCGCAAATGAGCCGTTATGGAGATATGACCCCCCCCCCCCCAATTACCAACAATATTGGTTGCACAAATTAGGCAGGGCCTTAATGTCGACTTACCTTGATTAACAGAGGCTAGAGGATAAAGTGGTGCTACGTGTAGGAAGAAGTGGTGGAGTATAGTCTTGTGATCGTTGTATTCGGCTTGGATAATGTACAGAGCGAAATATTGTCGGTAATGTTCCTTCTTATTGCCGGTACGAACCACTCAACTATTGATATCCTTCCTCAAGCGTTCTATATTTTGCTTATGAACTCCTGTATCACTTGTAGCACTTAAACAGGTTGGTAGAATACCATTAACCTTAAAAATTCAATGGCAGCGGTTTCGTTTCCAAATACACATTGAACGGTTTGCCAAGCTGAGATACCACACCAGTGCGGACAGAAGCCATCTTACTACTAGCTACATAAAATTCGAATGCGCACCGAGAGCAACGCTGATTAGCTAGACATAGTTACGTGATACCGAGTCTGTCTGTCTGTTTATTTATTTGTTTGTGTGTCTGCACGAGAATTTCGGAAACTACTTTACCGATCTGTAGTGATGATGGCTGATGTTATATGTAGTGATGATGGATGGTGTTATATGTAGTGATGATGGATGTTGTTATATGTAGTGATGATGGATGGTGTTATATGTAGTGATGATGGATGGTGTTATATGTAGTGATGATGGATGTTGTTATATGTAGTGATGATGGATGGTGTTATATGTAGTGATGATGGATGGTGTTATATGTAGTGATGATGGATGGTGTTATATGTAGTGATGATGGATGGTGTTATATGTAGTGATGATGGATGGTGTTGTATGTAGTGAAGATGGATGTTGTTATATGTAGTGATGATGGATGGTGTTATATATAGTGATGATGGATGGCGTTATATGTAGTGATGATGGATGGTGTTATATGTAGTGATGATGGATGGTGTTATATGTAGTGATGATGGATGGTGTTATATGTAGTGATGATGGATGGTGTTATATGTAGTGATGATGGATGGTGTTATATGTAGTGATGATGGATGGTGTTATATGTAGTGAAGACGGATGTTGTTATATGTAGTGATGATGGATGGTGTTATATGTAGTGATGATGGATGGTGTTATATGTAGTGATGATGGATGGTGTTATATGTAGTGATGATGGATGGTGTTATATGTAGTGATGATGGATGATGATATATGTAGTGAAGATGGATGTTGTTATATGTAGTGATGATGGATGGTGTTATATGTAGTGATGATGGATGGTGTTATATGTAGTGATGATGGATGGTGTTATATGTAGTGATAATCTCTCTCTCTCTCTCTCTCTCTCTCTCTCTCTCTCTCTCTCTCTATATATATATTTGTATATATATATATATATATATATATATATATATATATAAAACAAAGAAGTCTGTCTGTCTGTTTGTTCACCTTTCACTGGGATGTCATGACCTAAGTCAGAAACTATGGACGACCCTGTATAGACTGACATAACAGAAGCTCTAGTGGAAGGCCAGAAAGGACAAGATCGGCATGACATTATAGCGAGAGTATTTCGTCAGAAAGTGATCAAACTCATGAACTTGCTTACAAAAGCATTAATTTTAGGCCCTACACGGTGCTACATGTACTCCATTGAGTGGCAGAAACGAGGTCTACCACATGCCCATGTCTTGATCTGGTTGAAAGAGAAACTTAGACCGAACATGATTGACAACTGCATATGAGCAGAGTTTCCTGATCCAGAAGAAGATCCAGTTCTCTATGAGATCATCAGGAAGCAAATGACTCATGGGCCATGTGGACCATTCAACAGACACTCTACCTGCATGAAAGATGGATGCTGCAATGAAAACTTCCCAAAAGACCTGATAAAGGATACTCAGAGTGGGGAAGATGGGTATCCTCAGTACAGGAGAAGAGCGCCAGGCGATGGAGGTTTTACAGCAGTGTTATGACCTGGAACAGACAGTGAAATAACAGTAGACAACAAATGGGTGGTACCCTACAATTTTCTTTTGTGTAAAGCATTCAATGCGCATATCAATGTGGAGTTCTGTAATTCAGTAAAGTCCATCAAGTATGTCTGCAAATACGTCAACAAAGGCTCTGACCAAGCGATCTTTGCATTGGAAAAGGATGGAAATCATGATGAGGTGACACAGTTTCAGCAGGGCCGTTATATATGCAACAATGAAGCCCTATGGAGAATTTTTAGTTTTCCAATACTCGAAAGATGTCCAACAGTAGTTCATCTGGCTGTTCACCTGGAAAATGGACAAAGAGTATACTTCACAGAAGAATCTCTCCAAAATCAAATGGCAAATCCTGCTGATACGACTCTCACTGTATTCTTTAAGCTCTCACAGGAAGATGAGTTTGCTCAAATACTCCTGTATGTTGACGTACCCAAGTTCTACATATGGCAGGCTTCACTGAAAACGTTCCAGAGAAGAGTTCAAGGATCCGATGTTGAAGAATATCCAGGGATAAAGTCAGGCAATGCTTTGGGGCGTGTCTACACGGTTTACCCCAACAATTTTGAATGTTACTGTTTGAGACTACTTTTGCACCACATCCGTGGCCCAACATCATATGCATCATGTATATCTTTATACAATAAATATCACAACTCTTCTGGTTTAGTTTAAACAGTCAATTGGCATAACATAAATCTCAACGGATACTAACACTAATCAATAATATACTCTATATTATTTACCGTGAAATGCAAAACTGTCAATTCACACTATGGTCTAAGTGTGTCTCAGTATAGATGGTGGTCGGCCACACGTCTCAAGAGAATTAGCATAATATAACTCTTTTTCAAGAGTATGTCATCAGGTAACAGGTGGATCAAAATAACATAGATTTATTGCTTCACCCCTTAGTTAAACTGGGGTTAAAGTTAAACAATTCCCCTCATACCATGATGGGGGTATAAGCTGCACAAATTTACAGTGTGTTGTCCTCAATCGTACCAGCATAATTAGCAACCATGATCAACTCAACTGATAATTATGTACCCGTATGTTAGAAAATGAAATAAAAGACTCCTGGCCCCGAGCTGGTATACTAAAACTGTTCTCTCTCCATGCCAGTCAGTAAATTAGTTACAGAATCTATTTTGTTTTGGTCAGCCATGACTGCAGAACAGCTAAGTTTAAATTCATATTTACCGTTCATATTTTTTTTACCGGATGTGTTTAGATTCTTATCATCCTCTGCCCAAATTTTCAAATCTTCGTCTCGGGTTCGAAACATTCATAATACCCAGCAGCAGACCCCTCGAGAATATTGTGTTTGTACTGTACTGCACATTATCAGTTCAAACACAGAGAGCGGAACACGTAAACGAACTCGATCATAAGCAATATTAAAGCAAATGTGGTGCTGGCAAGTTTGTGTCATTTAGGAGAAGTAAAATAATTTAAATGAATAGACTGATGAGAGCAGAGAAGACATTGTTAGGGACCTATGTTACCCGTTAACACGATACACCTTATATAAATTTCTACATCAGTTCACCAATACCTAACGAAGGCATTTACTTGATAAGATTTTCTGATTAAGTGAAATGAAAATGTAGTACCTGATGGCCAAATTGTTTACAAAATTTACAAAATTTTGCAAACGCTTTGTTGGTTAATCAGATGTCCTTATGATAGTAGGGTATTATCAAGAATTCCGCCATCCAGCTAGGAAGTACGTTAAATTACATCTGTCATCTGATCATCTCGAGCCCATTCCCTGGCCATGGTCGTCCCTAGTCCTATAACAACATTAGATATAGACACCAGTGACGAAAACTTTCATTTTCCAGACATGAAACAGAGAGCAGTGATGAAAACTTCCATGTTGGAGTTATCGGTCTATTACATCATTTTGGCACCCAGCAAGTAAATACACACTATGATACTTGAGCAGTAATTTATTTTAGCCTAACAATAAGGTATGCCTGTGTATATCAACATTGTATATGGCCACAAGTCCTGTATTCCTGTTGGCTCGGCAGCTCGAGCCAACCTTTAACGTCACAACCGATCACATTTTCGCAGTCACTTGACTTTTTAGCAACTTTAACCCTTATTATTATTATTATTATTATTATTATTATTATTCCTATATTTTTGCCCCCCAGGCCCTCATGTGGGTCATTGACATGTGCTCTTGTAGGCTAATCCCATAAAAAAGACTAATCATCACCGAGGCCCACTCACACAATTCCTAGTTTGTAGTGACGTCAAAACTCCCAAAATACTATGCGCGGTCCACCATCTTGTAGATATAGACACGTTGCATTATGGGACTGTGTGGCGTCATATGAAAACTAAGACAAGGCTGGCCTCGTGGCCGCAATGCTACGAGAGAGGTGTGTTTCCACTCCGCTATGAGAGAGGTGTGCAACCGCTCCGCTACGAGAGAGGTGTGCAGCCTCAACGCTACGAGAGAGGTGTGCGGCCTCAATCCTACGAGAGAGGTGTGCAGCCTCAACGCTACGAGAGAGGTGTGCGGCCTCAACGCTACGAGAGAGGTGTGCAGCCTCAACGCTACGAGAGAGGTGTGCAGCCTCAACGCTACGAGAGAGGTGTGCGGCCTCAACGCTACGAGAGAGGTGTGCAGCCTCAATGCTACGAGAGAGGTGTGCAGCCGCTCCGCAATGAGAGAGGTGTGCGGCCGCTCCTTTACTAGAGAAGTGTGCAGCCTCAACGCTACGAGAGAGGTGTGCGGCCACTCCGCTACTAGAGAGGTGTGCTGCCGCTCCGCTACTAGAGAGGTGTGCAGCCTCAACCCTATGAGAGAGGTGTGCAGCCTCAACGCTACAAGAGAGGTGTGCAGCCGCTCCGCTATGAGAGAGGTGTGCGGCCGCTCCTTTACTAGAGAAGTGTGCAGCCTCAACGCTACGAGAGAGGTGTGCGGCCACTCCGCTACTAGAGAGGTGTGCGGCCACTCCGCTACTAGAGAGGTGTGCTGCCTCAACGCTACGACAGAGGTGTGCAGCCTCAACGCTACGAGAGAGGTGTGTGGCCGCTCCGCTACTAGAGAGGTGTACGGCCTCAACGCTACGACAGAGGTGTGCACTGTGCAGCCTCAACACTATGAGAGAGGTGTGCGGCCTCAATGCTACGAGAGAGGTGTGCGGCCTCAACGCTATGAGAGAGGTGTGCGGCCTCAACGCTACGAGAGAGGTGTGCAGTCTCAACGCTACGAGAGAGGTGTGCAGCCTCAACGCTACGAGAGAGGTGTGCAGCCTTAACGCTACGAGAGAGGTGTGCAGCCTCAACGCTACGACAGAGGTGTGTGGCCGCTCCGCTACGAAAAAGGTGTGCGGCCGCTCCGCTACTAGAGAGGTGTGCGGCCTCAACGCTACGAGAGAGGTGTGTGGCCGCTCCGCTACGAGAGGGGTGTGCGGCCGCTCCGCTACTAGAGAGGTGTGTAGCCTCAACGCTACGACAGAGGTGTGCAGCCTCAAGGCTACGAGAGAGGTGTGCGGCCTCAACGCTACGAGAAAGGTGTGCAGCCTCAACGCTACGAGAGAGGTGTGCGGCCTCAACGCTACAAAAGATGTGTGCAGCCTCAACGCTACGAGAATGGTGTGCAGCCTCAACGCTACGAGAGAGGTGTGCGGCCTCAACGCTACGAGAGAGGTGTGCAGCCTCAACGCTACGAGAGAGGTGTGCGGCCTCAACGCTACGAAAGAGGTGTGCGGCCTCAATGCTACGAGAGAGGTGTGCAGCCTCAACGCTACGAAAGAGGTGTGCGGCCTCAAAGCTACAAGAGAGGTGTGCGGCCTCAACGCTACGAGAGAGGTGTGCGGCCTCAACGCTACGAAAGAGGTGTGCAGCCTCAACGCTACGAGAGAGGTGTACGGCTGCAACGCTACGAGAGAGGTGTGCGGCTGCAACGCTTCGAGAGGCGTTTCGGCCACACACCTCTCTCGTAACACAAAAAGTGCATTGTAACAATAAAAATACTCAAATCGTATTTGTATTATACAACATCATAAACGTGGCGTGTGGTCCAGGGCCCCATAAAGTACAACAGATACCACAGACTGTGTTATCTGTTGTACTTTATGGGATGTCATTATATTAATACTGACCCAGACTTACAGCACCCCCACTGAGGCCAATTCAAAATTTCACCATTCCTACTGTAGATATAAGTAATGAAAGTTGGAATTTTTCAATTTAGTAAAAACTTAAGCTCAGTTTATTACTGTAGTGATGACAGTTTAAGTGTAGTGATGATGATTGGTGTTAAGTATAGTGATGATGGATGGTGTTAAGTATAGTGATGATGGATGGTGTTATATGTAGGGATGATGGATGGTGTTAAGTATAGTGATGATGGATGGTGTTAAGTATAGTGATGATGGGTGGTGTTATATGTTGTGATGATGGGTGGTGTTCAGTATACTGATGGTGGATGGTGTTATATATAGTGATGATGGGTGGTATTAAGTATAGTGATAATGGGTGGTGCAAAGTATAGTGATGATGGATGGTGTTAAGTATAATGATGATGGGTGGTGTTAAGTATAGTGATGATGGATGGTGTTAAGTATAGTGATGATGGATGGTGTTAAGTATAGTGATGATTGATGGTGTTAATTATAGTGATGATGGATGGTGTTAAGTATAGTGATGATGGATGGTGTTAAGTATAGTGATAATGGATGGTGTTAAGTATAGTGATGATTGATGGTGTAAATTATAGTGATGATGGATGGTGTTAAGTATAGTGATGATAGATGGTGTTATAGGTAGTGATGATGGATGGTGTTATGTATAGTGATGTTGGATGGTATTACACGTAGTGATGACGGTATGTTTTTGTGCACACAGGGCGGTGTAATGTATCTAGTGTGGTAGCAGTGTGTTAGTGTTAAGGTGTAGGCACTGTTTGCTTCCTCTCGCTTTCTGCTATTGCCGCTGGGTAGCCCTCGTGGTGAATAGGGAAGCAGCCTTGCCTAAGTCTTTCTCTTCCAGTACACAGCCTCTTCACCATCAGGAAAGTCTTCGAGGTAGTAGATAATGACGATAATTACGATGTTATTTACTTAGACGTTAGCAAAGCGTTTGACAGAGTACCACATCAGAGGCTTCTGAGAAAAGTTAAGGCTCATGGTATCGAGGGGAAAGTTTTAAATAGGATAAAATCATGGCTCACCGATAGAACACAGAGAGTCAGCGTAGATGGTGTTAAATCTGAGTGGGGCTGTGTAAACAGTGGGGTTCCCCAGGGGTCAGTACTAGGCCCACTCTTGTTCATAATCTATATAAACGATCTAGACACTGGGATCAGCAGTGACACAAGCAAGTTTGCGGATGACACCAAAAGAGGGCGGCAGATTAATTCAGGGCAGGATGCAAATGCATTACAGGAGGATTTAAATAAACTGCAGGAGTGGTCACAGAAATGGCAAATGAAATTCAACACCAGCAAGTGCAGCGTACTTAATATTGGAAGAACAAATACTGTCAACGTATACAGCCTTAACAACATCAACCTAGAAACGTCGACTTGTGAAAGAGACCTAGGGGTACATGTAAGCCCGGACCTATGGCCTAGAAAACAGTGCTTTAATGTTCGAAATTAGGCAAACAGAGTATTAGGTTTTATCTCTAGAAGTGTAAGTAATAAGAGTGCAGAGGTCTTCTTGCAACTTATCTTGCGTTAGTCAGGCCGCACCTCGATTATGCGGTTGAGTTCTGGTGCCCTTATTGTAGAATGGATATCAATTCACTGGAGTCGGTGCAGCGAAGAATGACGAAAATGATTCCGCGACTTAGAAACCTTCCATATCAAGATAGGTTAAAGAAACTAAACTTGCATTCCCTAGAAAGACGAAGAATGCGGGGAGATAGGATAGAAGTATTTAAGTGGGTGAAAGGAACCAATAAAGGCGATATAGATAAAGTTCTTATATTATCCGAGCAGAGTAGGACTCGTAGCAACGGATTTAAGTTGGATAAGTTTAGGTTTAGGAGGGAGATAGGAAGGAACTGGTTCACAAATAGGGTGGTGGAAGAGTGGAACAAGCTTAGCAACTTTGTAGTAAGTGCTGGAACGCTGGAAAGTTTCAAAAGGACGCTAGATAGATTCATGGATGATAGAGATTGGTAGTAACTCTCGACAGGAGCTGCCATGCACAGGCCAACCGGCCTATTGCAGACTCCTTATTTTCTTATGTTCTTATGTTCTTCACCCAGAGAGAGAGAGAGAGAGAGAGAGAGATCATTTGTGTGTTCATATTTTTACTACGCCTTTCTGCACTTTACTCCCACTACTTTTCAGTTTATTTTGAACAGAGTTAAAAACTCGAAACAATTAAGTATTATTCGAATCAGTTTCATAAAAAGGAATATCACTGAAACAATACTCGAGACAAGCTTCATTACAGTGAGACAAAGTGTTTGTGTACAGACATTTTATAAAAATATGTGAGTCAATAGGGCAAATATTAATAACACTGATAATATTACAATATATACACGGTAACATTATCGACAACGGAATGCCGTACAGCTAGACGACTGTTTGACAGCTTTATGGGTTCGAATCCCGTAAGACACCTATATTTATACCTACGGTTGACTATGTGTTTTGGTGATCTGTCGGTGTAACATCTGCAAGTCTGTCGAAGTAATCTGATGGAATGTTGGTTTATAATGAGATGGTGTCAAAGGTTATGACGCTGTGGTATAAAGCAAAAATATTGTCTATATATTATGAATTTCCGTGAGAGTAAAGTGCAAAAAAGGGATTACATTCTGAACGAAATGTTCGAGGAAATATATAAATAACATCCTCAGGTAAGGGACATTATTACCAAGAATACTCACAGGTGTGTAGTTCAGGATCCCAACACTGCTGGTGCTGCATTATTTAATTTCTTTTTCCATACTGACTCGGTAGGAAAATGACACGGACTTTTATGAGGTGACTGTACATCTGGCAAAACAGTGAGGTTGAGTCTATACCAGAACAGCGGCATACAAACCTTGTGATAAACCTTTAAAGCATACAGTATTCTTTAACGTTATATTATAAAATGTAATACTGCCAAATACGTCAGATCAGCTATGTAACTACTACCTAGAATCAGGAGTCCTTGATGATATTCTGACAGTTAACCTAATTTCCTAGTCCACAGTGATTACTCCTCAGTCTACCAATATGACACTCGTGAATATGTCGTGTTCGATTATCTCCTCTGTCCTGCGTGACAGTGATCAGAGATAACACCCTCAGTGACAGGGCTTCACTGAACTACTTAAATTAGGCAAAATTTTACCTCAATCTTACCATTAAAGTTGTTAAACGAAACTTCTGTATCCTTCTCCTTCCTCTCTCTCCTTCCTCTCTCTCCTTCTCTCTCGTCCTCCTCCTTTTTCTCCTTCCATCTCCCTCTCCTTGCCATCCTTCCCATTACTTATCATTCTTCCCCTTCCCACTCCTTCTCCACCTTCCCATTCCTTCTCCTCTTCCTCTCTTCTTTTCATTCTCTCTCCTTCTCCTCCTTCCCTTTCCTTCCCCCTCTCCTTCCCATTCCTTTTTCCCTCTCCTCCTTCCCTCTCCTTTTCCTCTCCTTCTTCCTACTCCTTCTCCTCCTTCCCTCTCCTCCTCCTTCTACCATCTATCGACAAGGTCCAACAACTACCATTAAAGTATAAACTTCGACCACAGAAAATCTCTAACCAATCGACCGTCTTTTGTGGTCATAGCTCAGTCCTTGAGAGAGAGAGAGAGAGAGAGAGAGAGAGAGAGAGAGAGAGAGAGAGAGAGAGACAGACAGACAGAGACAGAGAGAGACAGAGAAAGAGAGGGAGAGAGAGGGGGAAGACAGACACACAGACAAACAGACAGACAGAAACAAACAGAGAGCGAGAGAGGAGGAGACAGACACACAAACAGACAGAGAGAGAAACAGGAGGTACACAGACAGACAAACAGAGAGAGAGAAAGGGTGGAGTAGACAGACAGACAGACATACAGACAGACAGACAAACAAAGAGAAGAGAGAAAGAGGGCTACACGTCCACCATCAATAAAGAAAAAAAAAACACCCAAATCATAGATATAAGAGAGAAAGACATTGAGAGAAAGAGAACAATATTAATACACAGACAAAAACATTAAGATAGAAACAGAGATATTCTCCCTCTAGCGAGCAGCACCACGAGATTACTAGAAATCAGAGTGTAGTTCCGTGTATGTGAGACTCAGAGACAAATTACACGTAGATACGAGATGAGTGAACCAGAGAAATGTATTTATGTTATTACTGTGAGTGTTGAGTTGTGCAGCCCCACACCTCTCCTAGTATTGCCTGAGATACATACACACAAGCACACACGTGTATACACAAGCAGACGCACTGTACAGTACATACACTATATGTACAAACATGTGTATATTAACATGATACGTGCACACACACACACAAATGAGCAATAATTTGTATGATTAATGAGGTCATGCATCAGTCTCTGGAGTAGACAATTGTTAATAACTCACTGGAAATTCTGCAGTGTTGTTATGAACTCATCAGATGCAGGTTGTGGTACAGGTAACAATGCAGACACAGACCAATAAACAAGTCCTTGGTTCGAGTCCTGGTTAGTAAGGTATTGTGAGTATCATGAGGTCCGTGTGCATTTAGACTTGTGTGTGTGTGTGTGTGGGTGTGAATGTTATGTTAAGTAGGGATGTTCGTCCATTAAATTTTTAAAAGCAAATTACGATTCTAACAACAGGTGTAGCATTTTATTTGTATTGCTTAATAAGATAAAATTATATGTGGTAAAATTCGTTCAAAACGACATTTACTAAAAGAAATAGCCATATTATACCCCAAAAATGCACGTTAGATACAGTTAGGATAAATTAGGTTAGATTACATTAGGTTAGTTACGGTTAGATCAGATTAGGTCATGTTATGTTAGGTTAGGTTTTATATATATATATATATATGCAAGTAAATCACTGTAGGTGCACGTGATCTAGGTATATGCTGATAACCACCAGGAAAGAAGAAAACACGAAGTTCCCAAGCGCTTTCGTGTAATTCACATCTTCAGGGGTGAGTACAGACTAGACACCCCTGAAGATGTGAATTACACGAAAGCGCTTGGGAACTTCGTGTTTTCTTCTTTCCTGGTGGTTATCAGCATATATATATATATATATATATATATATATATATATATATATATATATATATATATATATATATATATATATGTGTGGGTGTGTATATATATATATATATATATATATATATATATATATATATATATATATATATATATATATATATGTGTGGGTGTGTGTGTGTGTAGTTTTATACGACTATTACTGGCAAGAATTTACATTAATTTCAGAGCATTATTTTTATTATTTTTATCTAGTTTCCTGTAAAAATATAAACAAAATAAGACTCGTTATCATGCACACTGCCTCATAAATATCAGTTTCCGAAAAAAACTATAATTTTTATCAATAAATATAGAGAAAGATAATTACCTGATATGCGAACGCCATTAAATTATTTTTTCCTGTTAGATTAAGATGTCTACATCTTTGGTGCTCTTCCATTTTTTTTTTTTTACTTTGCTTCGATTATTCTTTTTTCCTTTTACTTCAATATCACCCATTATGTTTTCATTGTTTTCATCCATTTCATCGGTTAGTCTTTGTGTTATAACTAATCTTTGGTATTTAGTTTTCTCTTGTCTTTTTATCCTCTGGTTCTTCTCTCTGTCGTTATCATCTAATATCTTTCATTTTTATATTCTTATCCAGCATGTTCTTATTACCAATCATCATCTTATTAAAAGCTATAAGGTTTTCATCTGAACCATCTTAATGTTTCACCATTTTCTTTAAAGTCTCCCTCCTAATGTTTCACCATTTTCTTTCACATCTTCCATCATGTTTTCACAGTTCCCTGACCAGCGAGATGAGACTCATGGCACGTGGAGGTTGAATGTTGTGTACCTGTTGGTGTCTGCATTCTCTTGGTCCATAACAATATTTGGTGTGAGAGAGAGAGAGAGAGAGAGAGAGAGAGAGAGAGAGAGAGAGAGAGAGAATCAGAAACAGAAACAAATCGAGAGAACTAAAGAAGTAAAGGTTGTTGAAAGAAAAAAAAGTGAGAAATGGCAGCAAACAGAAACACACAAAATGAGACATAGATGAGAAACAAAAAGGAGATGTAAACAAAGAAAACGAATGAATAAAAAAAAAAAATAATCAACAAACTACAAACGATAAAAAATCAACCAACTTTACAAAACAAAAACTAAGAAAGATGTCAAGATAAAAAAATAAATATGGATTAATATTTTGTGTCTATAGATTCCTTTTCATCCCGAGCATAAGTTTTTTGTCCTATCTAGGCGTGGGTTAGCAAAGCCTTTTAGACCAGTGCGAGTAAAGATTTGGACAGTAATTTGTTTGGGTGAAGCGAAAGGTTCAGTTTTCCCTCGTATGATGAAAGAGAGAGAGAGGGAGAAAGAGAGAAAGATAAAGAGAGAGAGAGAGAAAACTTAATAAAGAGAGGAGATAGAGTGAGAAAGAGAAGGTAAATAAAGAGAGAACAAAAAATTAAAGATATTGTGAAAAGAAAAAAAATAAAGTGAGAGAGAGAGAGAGATTAAAACTAAAGAAACAATGGTTATTATAGAAGTAAGTATTGTTGTTGTTGTCACGGATTTCCCGAAAGAGACAACAATAAAACATAAAGGTAGAACAATTAATATGAATAGTTAGGCCTAAGGGTGACGGTGAAAAAAGAGACACGATACGATTTCCACATAATTAATTCAGGTTAGGTTAGGTTAGCGCCCATTAGGACTCCATCTCGTTAGGACTACTCATATATCCCGTTTGGTTAGTTTAGGTTAGGTTAGGTTAGGCTAGGTTAGGTTTGGATCCCATAGGTAAAGTTTAGGCATTTGATATGAAAACAGCAACAACCTAAAACACACACAAGAACTCAGAAAAAACACAGTTTATCCCCCTTATAATCATTCAAGACATGACTCTCGTACTCAGGTTCTCATCATTTGCTTACTACCAACATTACACTCCTGTTGGTAGTAAGCAAATGTTAAACACAAGTGTGGTGAGATGTATTACACTAGAAACTATTAACAGTCACATAGAGAGTATTAAATCAAGTGAATGTTATGATTTTTATGGTGGTTCTGTGCAGACAAACACAGATAGAACAGGCTGTGCATGTGTAATATATAAAGAAAGTGAGATGATCGTGTCAAACATGCAATGACTGAAAAACTGGGCCAGTACAACACAAACTGAACTAATGGGAATCTACTTAGCTACAGACTACCTTAAAGAAAAGGGAGGTGGGATGATATTCTGTGACTCTCAGAGTTCTTTAAAATGAATGAACAGCCCGTCAGGCTCTATGTCTACAGTTGAATGTGATATTAAAAGAAATGTGATTACTGCCATGGAGAACAACTTTCGTATTGAATTTGTGTGCATTCCGTCCCATGTTGGAATTAGGAATCATGACTGTGTTGATAGACTGGCTAATGAGGCATGTAAGAAAGAAAATGTGGACCGGGACCTTGGCCTGTCCAATTCTGTACTTAAAACATAAGTAAGGATCATGAACTCTGGTCTAGAAGAACTGAGAAATGCAGAGAGACCTGGCAGTTGTAGCATCAGTATATATGAACATTTTTGTGATAAGAGGAACCGGTATGGCCAGCCTAAGGACAGAACCAGACAATGTGATGTAGTCGTGGCCAGAATTAGGCTGTACCCATACAGGAACACTCAGCATGTAAACTTTGTGATAAACCTTTAAAGCCACCCTCAGTGTCAAGACCTGACTGAATTACTCAGAATATGCAAATTGTACTCCAAGCTGTGTCAATAAAGTTTCTAATCGTTAACACTCAGGAATGTGAACATCAAAGCGCTGGTGACCAAAAACAAACCATCCACACAGAAACGTAAGAAGAAAAAGAAGAAGCGGGTTCGTAATTTAAGTGATGACTTCATATACGTGTTGATTAAGGCAACGTGGCAAAATTTACCTGCAACATAGTGTGTAGTGTTGCAATGACAAACTTGAATAAACTAGATTTAACCTCTCCTAACACAGCATAGTTTATCTTAACATAACCTGATTTAACCTAACTTAACTCAACCTAACATAGCATTACCCCAAACTTATTTCAACTAATCCAACCTAACTTAATCTCACCAAACCTAACTCAACTAAACCTACTCTAACATTACCTAACCTAACCTAATCTAATTTAACCTAACGTAACCTAATCTAACCTAACCTAGCATAACCTAACCTAACCTAATCGAACCTAGTCTAACTAGACTTATCCTAACCAATATTACCAAGGATAGTTAAACCAGAATATTTTAAGCTTGGTTAGGTTAGGTTAGCTCAATTTAGGTTAGGTTAGGTTAGGTTAGGTTAGGTTAGGTTAGGTTAGCTCAATTTATGTTACGTAGATTTCGGTTAGATTAAGGTAGTTTAAATCATGCTAGGTTAGATTATGTTAGCTTAGATAAGTAAGTTAGATTTAGTTAGATTATGTCTGCTTGTGTTAGGTTAGGTTAGGTTAGGTTAGGTTAGGTATTAAATCGCCTTGAAAAAAAATCGACACCATTACCTTCGTGTTCGTGGTAGTTTCCCAACACATGTATGTTTACCCTGTCAGAGCAGCCAATGTTGGAGAGGCATCTTGGCGTCTGGCTTTAATTAATCTCTCTGAGTTAATGTTCAGCGTGGAACCAAAGTCTTTTTAAGGCTTTCTGAAAACTGTGCAATTTATTCATTATTGTCAGCAAAGGTTTCAAAGGGTTATTATGAGATGAAATACCTGGAGAGAGAGAGAGAGAGAGAGAGAGAGAGAGAGAGAGAGAGAGAGAGAGAGAGAGAGAGAGAGAGAGAGAGAGAGAGAGAGAGATTCACCAAATAAATTATACTTCACACATAATATTTCTTTTCTTTCTTAAATAAAAGTCTATAAACTTTTTTGCCTTCATTTCAGATTTTCAGCAACATACTGAAATGTATTTTGGTTAGAATTTTTGTTGCAGCCAGTCAGCTAAATGACTTATATTTTGTAATCCTTGTGCCTTATGCTCTCTCTCTCTCTCTCTCTCTCTCTCTCTCTCTCTCTCTCTCTCCTCTCTCTCTCTCTCTCACTTTCTCTCTCTCTCTCTCTCACTCTCTCTCTCTCTCTCTCTCGCTGTTTATTGCCTTATTTCTCTCTCATTTTCTTTGTGTATGTACAATAATCACTTATCTTTCAGCCTTACTTTCTCTCATCGTATCCTTTATTCACTCTTTTTCTCTCTCATTTCATTCTCACTTATTCTCTACTCCTTTCCATCTCATTTTCTCTTTCTGTCTCTTTTTTTCTCTCTCTCACTTTCTCTTACGCTTTTCTCTTTTATACACTAACTTTTGTCTCACTTTTTGTCACTATGATTCTCTGTCTCTCGATTTGTCTCGCTTTTCTCTTTAATGCTATCTCTTTGTTAGTCTCTCTCTCTCACTTTCTCATTCATATCTCTTCCTCTCTCTTATTTCTCCTTGTAATTTTTTCTCTCCTCTTTTTCTCTCTATGTCTTTTTTCTCATTCTCACATTGTCTGTTATTCTTTCTCCATTTTCCTTCTCTCTCTCTCTCTCTCTCTCTCTCTCTCTCTCTCTCTCTCTCTCTCTCGCTCTCTCTCTCTCTCTCTCTCATTAACAACGTACAACCTACAATACACAATTCTTTCACAGATAATTAACAAAAAAATGATGATATTTGTACATGAAATTTTCAACTTGAGACCAAAAATAAATGAAACAAAAACCAGAAAAAAGAAAAAAAAATGTAAATATTATAGAATATATATTTTTATTTTTATTTCAATGTGAAAAAAAAATCATATAATTAATAGCTGCATAATTTTTAGTGTGTCTTAGTTATTTTTTTTTTGTATAGTTCTATATATTTTTTTTCCCTTCGTATGATGTTGATAAATAACAGTATAGGAAAACTTTCAGATAACACATGGGTTTTATTGATTTTAATTTGTGGGTTTATCTTTATTTGCATAAGTAATAAGATTAAAACAATTAAGTGTTTTTCTTCTAATTTTCTTTTAATTTTAGTTTCATTGAATGCGTATGAATTTTTTTAGAAGAAATTAACTTTCAGTAAATTTTATACACAATAGTCAAAGTGAAAATTATATCGCAAATAGTCTCAAAAGAAATACTACGACAACAACTACTACTATTACTACTACTACTACTAATAACAATAATAATAATAATAAAAATAATAATAATAATAATAATAATAATAATAATAATAGTCATCATCATTATCATCACCATAATCATAATAATAATAATAATAATAATAATAATAATAATAATAATAGTCTGAAAAACAAGAGTCGCAACAACAATAATAACAGCAAAAACAAGTAATTAATCCGAAATTAAAATGCGTTTAAGGTTTAAATTTTGCTAAGTCGCCTAACTTCATTATCTCATGATGAAATTTAATGAGAAATTGTCACGGGAAAGTTTAGACGCCTGACACTGACCTACCACTCACCTGACACATCTGACAGGTGGCTTGATTAGGTTTTTAATTCAGGTAATAACAAAGAAGACGAACAAGAAGAAGATGATGATGATGATGATGATGAGAAAGATGAGGAAGAAACAGAGAAAACGAATAACAAATAGGAAAAATAAAGAAAAATAATAAAAAGAACAGAAGGACGATCAAATAACTGGTTTCATCCATGTATGTACTGACTCACGTACAGCTGTGTACGTGTACCGAACTATTAAGCCTCTAACACGCTATGTTTACAAATAAACGAGCGAATCACCCAATTACCCAACTGACACGAATAAACAATTACCTAATTAAACTTGTGATTACAATTTCAAAAATTCTCATTTACGTGATTTATTTTGCTGGTTTATGACTAAATCAACATATTTTGGGTAAATATTTGTATTACTACTCTGTATGAGTTACACACACACACACACACACACACACACACCACCTCACATCTCCATACATTATCACAGTCAACACAAAACCACATTATCTTAACATCAACTGTAGCTTTAAGTAATTATTTTTCCCTCGTGTTTATCTTCCCGTATGGTCGTATTAATTATATTTATAGTTCTCTTTCTTTCTTTCTTTCTTTCTTTTTCCTTACACTATATATTTAATCTAATCAGTCCCTCTTATTAATTCACAAATTATTTTTCTCTCCGTTTCTATTATCAATTTATGCACATTCTTCAACAAGTTATACACATTCTTCAACAAGTTATACACATTCTTCAACAAGTTATACACATTCTTCAACAAGTTATACATATTCTTCAACAAGTTATACACATTCTTCAACAAGTTATACACATTCTTCAACAAGTTATACACATTCTTCAACAAGTTATACATATCTTCAACAAGTTATACACATTCTTCAACAAGTTATACACATTCTTCAACAAGTTATACACATTCTTCAACAAGTTATACACATTCTTCAGAAGTTATGCACATTCTTCAACAAGTTATACATATCTTCACAAGTTACACATTCTTCAACAAGTTATACACATTCTTCAACAAGTTATACACATTCTTCAAAAGTTATACACATTCTTCAACAAGTATACACATCTCAAAAGTTTACACATTCAAAGTTATACACATTCTTCACAAGTTATACATCTCACAGTTACACATTCTTCAACAAGTTATACACATTCTTCAACAAGTTATACACATTCTTCAACAAGTTATACACATTCTTCAACAAGTTATACATATTCTTCAACAAGTTATACACATTCTTCAACAAGTTATACACATTCTTCAACAAGTTATACACATTCTTCAACAAGTTATACACATTCTTCAACAAGTTATACACATTCTTCAACAAGTTATACACATTCTTCAACAAGTTATACACATTCTTCAACAAGTTATACACATTCTTCAACAAGTTATACACATTCTTCAACAAGTTATACACATTCTTCAACAAGTTATACACATTCTTCAACAAGTTATACACATTCTTCAACAAGTTATACACATTCTTCAACAAGTTATACACATTCTTCAACAAGTTATACACATTCTTCAACAAGTTATACACATTCTTCAACAAGTTATACACATTCTTCAACAAGTTATACACATTCTTCAACAAGTTATACACATTCTTCAAGTTACAATCTTCAACAAGTTACACATTCTTCAACCAGTCATACACATTCTTCAACAAGTTATACACATTCTTCAACAAGTTATACACATTCTTCAACAAGTTATACACATTCTTCAACAAGTTATACACATTCTTCAACAAGTTATACACATTCTTCAACAAGTTATACACATTCTTCAACAAGTTATACACATTCTTCAACAAGTTATACACATTCTTCAACAAGTTAAAAACATTCTTCAACAAGTTATACACATTCTTCAACAAGTTATACACATTCTTCAACAAGTTATACACATTCTTCAACAAGTTATACACATTCTTCAACAAGTTATACACATTCTTCAACAAGTTATACACATTCTTCAACAAGTTATACACATTCTTCAACAAGTTATACACATTCTTCAACAAGTTATACACATTCTTCAACAAGTTATACACATTCTTCAACAAGTTATACACATTCTTCAACAAGTTATACACATTCTTCAACAAGTTATACACATTCTTCAACAAGTTATACACATTCTTCAACAAGTTATACACATTCTTCAACAAGTTATACATATTCTTCAACAAGTTATACACATTCTTCAACAAGTTATACATATTCTTCAACAAGTTAAACACATTCTTCAACAAGTTAAACACATTCTTCAACAAGTTATACACATTCTTCAACAAGTTATACACATTCTTCAACAAGTTATACACATTCTTCAACAAGTTATACACATTCTTCAACAAGTTATACACATTCTTCAACAAGTTATACACATTCTTCAACAAGTTATACACATTCTTCAACAAGTTAAATACACATTCTTCAACAAGTTATACATATTTTCCAACATGTTTATTTAACATTTAATGAAGTATTTGTGCTAAATTAAATCGAAACAATAAAATAAATAGAAAATATATTATATCTCGCCTCAACATTACCGTTAAAAACCGTTAATTTAAAATTCAAACATATTCAAATGCAAACTGATATCACAATTTTTCTTAACTGTCACTGTGAGATAACTATGTTTACTACTCTTTCAGTTATACTTATTTGTTATCATAATAATGTCGCCTTGTTTTAATGGTGCCTTTAAGAATACAGAAAATTCAAATTCGAATCAATTGCCGAAACTTGTAACAGTCATTGAAGGGTTCATAAACAATGGACTCTGCTGGTAAATTTTCTCTCGTTAGGTTCAGTCTGTTTGTTTTGTTAAGCTTCTGATGGTTTAATTAACAAAGCTTTGTTCAATCAGGTTTTGTTTTAAGCTAGGTCTGACGTCACTCTATTATGATTTTTTTTTCTCTTAATCGTGAATTTTGATTGGGTGTTATTCACAGTTACTTTTTATTGTTATTTTATTTAGGGATTTTGATTGGGTGTTAGTTTCAGCTGCTCCCCTTCCCCTTCTTCTTTTATCGTGGATTTTCATTGGTTATTTTAGCTACACATTTTTACCATTTCCTTTTCAATTTTCTCAAAGTTTTTCTGTAATGAATTATAATATAAAATATTTAATGAAAGAAGAAAAAAATATACCATAGTCAACATTTAGTCGATATTGGTGGATTATTTACATATTAATATATAATAGAAATAGGAGGTATAAGTTAGTTGATATATAATCCCTATTCAATAAATTAGTAAAGGTCAGTAGTTATTCAATATGCATATATGTAAATATTTGTAAGAATTAAACTATATTTAGTAGATATTTAACATATATGATGTACACTTTAGCAGTAAGTCAATCCTCAGGTTGCTTATGAAATATAAAGTGATATGTATTTCTGACCCAAAGGTGAATGACAGATGTGTGTGTGTGTGTGTGTGTGTGCTGATGAATTATGGGACTATGAACGTTAAATGTGAAAGGTCTGAACATATTTACATTATACAAGAGAGAGAATAAAAAAGAAAGGTAGAAAGTGAACGAGAGAGACAGAGAGAAGGAAGTGAAAAAAATACATACAAAAAGATAGATCAAGAGAGTTAGAAGCAAATGAAACGAAGGGTAAGAGATAGAGAGAGATGGGTATTCAGACACACACACACAGAGGATGACATACGGAGATATAGAAAGAGTGAGAGACAAAATATTTCACGAATATCTTATTTGGCCCCAAAAGTAAAACAACATTCGAATCCATACAACAATACATAACATTAAACACATATAACAAAACGTAAAACAAACAGAAAAAAACATATTTCATTTTCCGCATCAAATTCTCAAAAGTGAAATACATACAATGCATCCAGAAGACACTGCAGGAACAGTAATCTGAGGATGGCTGTTAATATATTGTAGGTAATGTCCTGTCAAAAACTGATTCGAGATCTGAACGTAAATCTTAATCAACAAAGTCATTTCCAGATTATGAATGAGATGAATGAAGTTTTGTAATCATCTCCAACGCTACAGATATGAAGACCTGCAGGATTCCTTGGAGCGTTCGTCGACGTTCACTTGCACCATAAACAGGAATCCAATCAAGCCTAGTCGTGAGTCCCGAACGTGACAATGTTTTGTTTAGGTGCGTCAGCTAACATGAGCGTGCACAAGTAGAGGGTGCACAGCGTGTGTCTATTTTTTGCCAAACGCCATAATTTTCAGGTGAATTTATTTGGTGTTAGGATTATTTTGTCTTAGAGATGTATTATTAAATCCAAGGAGCATAAAATTATATAATTACATTTTATAGTAACTTTCATCCTTGGAATAAAATATTAAGAATTTAATGTGATGTATGTATCCCAGGAGCATATATGTATTTTGTATTTTTATTTTTATATCTCGGGAACATATAATTAAGTTTTTGTTTATCCTGGAAACATAAATTTATGATTCTAGTAGATTTTTTTCTTTGTTTTTATCCGAGGAGCATAGCGTTAAAATTGTTGTGGTGTTATCGTCCTGGGTGCATCGGGCTGATGTTTTCCTGAAGGGGACAACATAGGAAACACAATATGATAGCATTTTTCCCAACAGTGGATAAATCTCGTATAAAATACTTTCTCATTCTCTCTCTCTCTCTTTCTGTGTGTCGTGTCTGTCTGTCTGTCTGCCTGCCTGTCTTTCCCGCTATACCTCACATCCTAATTCTTCTTGTTTTACAGACTTAAGTGTTTACAGTATAAGGGAAATACTAACTGTATATATTTATGCCGTTGTTCTTTTGTTTTATGTTTTCAGACAGATTTTAATCCTAATTTTATGTGTTTGTGTTTAAATGTTTTTGTTTTTTTGTCTGGGGTTAAATTAGCACTTTAGAGGCCCACCATCTTGATGTGTTATGACGACTGGTATAATTTAGCCAATAATTTCGTTGTTTTAGTTAATCTTTCCTCAGTGTCTCTATACTATTTTGTCATAGAAAAACATAACGAGGAAAAGACTCAAAGATGCAACCTAACCTAACCTAACCTAACCTAACGAGAGTGAAAGTTTGGCAAACTCGAGACATAGAGGTGAATTTATGTTATGTTATGTTATGTTATGTTATGCTCAATTAGGTTTGATTGGGTTATGTTAGGTTAATTAGGTTAGTTGGAGTTATGTGAGGTTACATTCGACCAGATCATGTCAGGTTAGGTTAGGTTAGGCGAGTTAAAGATACTGTAAGTAAACTTAAGTTAGGTTAGGTTGAGTTAGGTTATGTTAGGGTAGGTTGTTTTATCTAACCGGTTAGGTTAGGTTATCTTACCGGTTAACCGTCAAAATACAGAGCTGTCAGCATCACATCTACATAGAAATCTTTAATTTATACGGGAGCGTGAGAGTCTTACCTCAGCTGTCATTTCATGGATTAAGTCTTCAAAAATAAGACCCAAAGAGATTTAATATTATCATAACTTTTGTCTATTTTTTTTTAACATTTGTATGATCATTTTTGCGGGCACCTGAATCCAGCATCACACTGTAAATCAAATAAGGAATGGATACTGAGATCTGGTTCAAAATTTGCAGAATATTGGGGTAAGGAAGAATATGGCCTCTGTCGGGAATTTCTCGGTAAATTTGGAAAAATATGAGGACAATTATATCATGGCTTCCAGGTAAGACAAAACAGGTGATAGAGGTTGGTGGTGGTTCAGCGTAACTTCAGGAAGGAGTGTAGAGTTATGGTGATGTGTGTTGGTTAAGTTTGCCCTGAAACTACTTTATTCATTAGAGAAAGCGGACCATGAGACCGTTTTGTACAAGAAGCTTCAATACATGGAGGTGGCATGACGTCATCCTCCGTGCAGGACTCGTGAAGCCAGTGGTTGCCGTAAAACAAAGCATATTTTATTTAAATCGCAGCCATATTTTGTAAAACAAACAATGTAATATTACTGTGGGTGCATCACAATATATAATATAGTTTTAACCATCACCACCAGAGGGTGGGGTATATTACACACGATATCGTGATGTTACGGGTGTCTACAGTAGCGGAATAATAATACAAACGTAATTTACTATCACACTAGTTCCTATTATTACTAATATGAAATTTTGAAGGATTGAAGTTCTTTCTGCATGTAGACTGTATCCACTTTGGGGAAATGGAAAAGAAATGAAGGCAATACCTATTATCAACCTGGCACTTCTGCTTGATTTAATTTAATTACAACTTCAACACTTAACACTGGGATGTTATAGAAGCTGTGGAATCAAGAACAGTACAGGGATTCAAAATGACCCGAGACAAAATTATCAAGAAAGATGCAGAAATCCTACACAGGCTACCGGCCTCCGTCCGTCGGCTTGGCCACCTCTAATGGGTGGTTATTAGGTAAATAAGGTAAAAATTGAACACGAAGTGGCCTCTCAATTACTAATTGCCATAACCATTCCTAGCTGGGCTCCCGTGTGTAGCTGCGAGGAAGATGGCATAGCGAAGGGTACCATCATCCATGTTTGTTTATATTTTAACTCCCCTGTCTGAACTGACTGCCGTTTACGTTACGTCATCAATGGTTGTACTACGTTAAAGATGAGCGTCAACACGGGGGTAGTGTGAACCGGGCCTTAATACTACTTTTAAAAATAGCATTAAGAAAAAATTGAATAACGATAATAATCTTAACTGCTTTCTTACTACTACTACTACTATGTATTGTGTGATACATAGGGAGTGGGACAATGGGAGATAATGAGAGAGAGAGAGAGAGAGAGAGAGAGAGAGAGAGAGAGAGAGAGAGAGAGAGAGAGAGAGAGAGAGTTGAATGAATGAGAAAAAGAAAGAAAACGAGAGACAAATGTTGAGCGAGGGAAGAACGAGAGAAGGCAGACAGACAGACAGACAGAGCAATAATCACCAAGAAGTAATCTCATAAAATCTCCACTCCGAGACAGCCAAGGAGCGTGAGAGGATATACACAGGGACTCGCTATTAATCCTAAAGGTCTCAAAGATTCCCTGCGGAGATTTAAGGATTTGGGAAACGTGTTCGCTATTAATCCCACGACGCCACACTCTCTGGTGACTAAGAGGAATTTTATACTGATGATGTGATATTATCCGGAGGTCAGGTTCTTAAAAAAAGATTAATACGAATTATGGGATCACGTGAACATTAGCACCTTCCCACCCACAGTTTATTTCACCTGATGGTTAAACACACTAGTTCTATCTGGAGTTGGTTAGGTTAAGTTAGGGTTATGTTAGGTTAGGTTATGGTGATTAATATTCATCTAAAATAAGTTAGGGTGTATAATTTTCAGGCGATCTTTTCAGTTATATGCATACACAAAACGTAAAACATCTCGGTCGTATATTAAAATATATTGTTCAGGTAATGTCATGTTGAAGTTTGTGATTATTTAATCAACTTTAAGGTTCCAACATTGTGCCCACGTCTACGGGTGCCATCCAGGGGACAATGTATCCCTGATTTCATTATTTATTCACGAGCTACTCTTCTGTGTGTGTGTGTGTGTGTGTGTGTGTGTGTGTGTGTGTGTTGAGTTCTGAGAGTGAAGATGTGGAGAAATAAAATCACATCTACTGACAAAATATAAATATCTACTGTATTCTTCTCAGGACCCACCAACAGTTATCAACTTACAAGAAGGAAAAGAAAATATTACGAAGACTTTCCAATGCATCACAACTTTGCACTCCTTTATCACCCCTAAATCAATCTTGAGTACAGAGCTCATATCTGAGGGTTGGCGACCACAGCCCTCCACTCTAAACGTTCTCTGCAAAACATTATGAAAGAGCACAAGCACTCAGTTCACTCTCCCTATTGTACCTCACTAATACACTAATGTAACTTTCTAATTCAATCTTGAAGCTGAGAATTCATTGTACCTTTGTAGGTATTGGGGACAGCAGCTGGAACTAGATTCACAAAATACCTTACGTTCCCCTCAAATGGGAAACTCGCACAGAAACCAACATTCTTGAGCCTTTTGGTAGTGAAGAATCGTGACCAATACTGGAGATCTGTCTACCAGGATTCCAAGAAATCTGGTTCAGTATAAAAGTTTTGTTTTAACTTGGTAATACTGTAGCTTATGTGTTTATTTACAAGTATTTATGATTCAGTTGTGTTTATGAGCTGATATTAAACATTTGTTAGTGTGGTGTACAACGTCAACGGCCTCTTAGGTACAAGGCTATTGGGATCACCTGAAGATTGGTCCTCCAGCTTATATCACCTGATGATTAACCGCGACCTGAGGTCTTACGTTAGGTTAGGTTAAGATAGGGTAGCATTAAGGTGGTTAGCCTCAAGGTGAAATAAACTGGGGAACCCAATCTTTAGGTGACATGTTCCTTGATTTTATTGATCAACACATCACAGCTCCAGTATTTTTCTGGAATAATGAAAAAAAAAGCGATAAATAATACACACAAATATATGAAGGAATAAGTTAATGTTCATGAAGGCAAGACTTGAGTCTGAGGACAATATGGTTGAATATCTTTTCATATATTGTGTAAACAGTTAGGTACAAAGTGTTAAGATACAAGAAAGAAACATCCCTGAGACTTATACTCAAACACTATATAAATAAACAAGCAATGACGTCCTAGATAAATGAACAGTACATCAACTGGTCACCTCTTGATGTGATAAAGGTTTCAGGAAATAGTAATGAACATAGAAGAGTCATAGAGGGCTGGGTGAGGCCATTGACCACTTACTTGACTGCGGTGAAAATAAGACGAAGATTGAAAGATGTTTTAGAGGAATAAATACTCATGGAATCCATTAAAAAGATAAAACACCGATATTCTTTATGAAGGTGAACTGAGAGACAGATTAGAAGTTGAAAGTTTAAATACGAGAAGAGAATAAGGAGGAGGAGAAGGAGAGAGAAATAGAAGTAGTAGTAGCTACTGACGCAACAACTGCCAGAGATTGTGAATAAAAAAGTAAAGGTAGCACAGGAGGTTGGCGCCTCAAACTGGCTAACAGCCTTACCGATAAGAACAAAGGGCTTCGGCCTTAATAAACAAGAATCGTTCTAAGGTATGGTTGGCCAGTGGAAGGCATGTCCGTGGAACATCCTACGATATCACCCACGCTATGGTGTGCGAGAAGAGAGATTTCGTTTGCATAAGGCAAGATGAATTAAGAGAACTCACTGTACTGTAAACATGTTGAACCGACCATTCTCCCACTGGATGGAGACGTTTCCTTCACCGGACTTCCACCACAACTAACAACGTCCGTGTGGACGTCAGTACTCAGGATTCTTGACGAGGGGACAGCGAACCTTCTTTGATATCAGGATATTCGATTTTCTGGGTGCATATCACTGTGGCCTGATGCTCGAGGCTGCACACAGGAGAAACGAGAACGACAAGAACAGGGCATATACACAGAGAATCCAGAACGTGGACCAAGGCACTTCAACATCAGGTAGGATGTGACCAAGTGCAAAGTGCTTCTACTCAAGAATGGCTGAGGTGTTATCTGAATGGAAGCAGCAACCTAGAAGTTTCGTCGTGGCCTGGTTGAGGTGTCGCCTATCATTCTCTTTGCTCAGGTCTGCTCTACTGTGTCACTGAATGCCGCATAGACCTGTATTTTATTTAACTCAGCTACGGGGAGATACTTTTGTATTGGGATAGTTAGATAATAAAATGGTTAGATAATAAAAAGTAGTAGTAACAGTAGCAAAGGAGGAGGAAGAGTCCTCGAGGACAAAGAGGAGAAGGAGGAGGAGTAGGAGTAGGAGGAAGAAGAGGAATAGTCCCCACAATGAGCTCAACATGTCATTATAGGTACAACAGAACACAGGTATGGGGGAAAAGAGAGAATACTTAGAAACAGGAACAATGCAATAACACGAACAAAGATAAAGAGAAGAAGAGAAAAGAACCGAGATAATTTAACCTTAATAAAAGGGATGAACACTGGTTTTAGAGACTCGAGTTACGTAAATAAAAGAGAAGATACTAGTTTTAAAGGAATTTGGAAACAGGTAAATAGAGAGAAATAGAGAACAATATTAATTAGAATTAAGAAGGAGGAAGAAACAAATGGAAAGAAATAACGTGGATTAACAGCCAAAAGCGAAATAGAACAAATAATAAAATAAAATTACAATAAAAACATACTGATGTAATGGATAAAAATTAGATACACAAAGTTGACATGGGGTAAAACAGAACTGAGAGGCAGGCATGACAGATAAACACAAACAGCTTAACACGGCGATCCTGTGTAAGCCAGATACACCCGATGCCTTCAGACACAGAGGTTGGCGAATGACTCAAAAACCTTCTAAGAATTAATAGAAATGAAAAGAAGGATAAAATAACTGAGATATAACAAGTTTCGTGGCGAAGACCAATTATGAGAGACTTTCTTTGGAGGCGGCGGCGGTGGCGAGGTTTAGCAGAGAAAGATTTCGAAGGTGAGGCAATTAGTGGTGAGATGAAACTAAACCAGCAGAGGTGGTGAGGGGGGATAATAGTGGTTATATTACATAAGAAGGAAAACAAAGAGGATTGTAGCAATTATTTGAGCATCAGAGTTTCTCAGAACAAAGTGATCACCTGAAGATTAGTCTCCCCATGTAGGCATATTTCACCTGATGACTGAATATCCTCTAAAGCTGCCTGGGGGTAAGGTTTGTTTTTTTTTTTTTTTTTTTTTTTTTTTTTTTTTTTACGGGCATCAGCCCACCTGGGCACAGGTCACTGGTCCACACCGGGCCTGGGGGGTGAAAATGTAATAATTATTCATAGCAAATAAAATTTATAATGAAAAGTGAAATAAAATATTAATGATAACAATAATAATAATAACACTGTAATAATACTTATAATGTATAACTATAAAGAAATACAAAAATGAAAAAAAAATCAATTGTGTGTAAATGAGGCAGAAAGACAGATGAGCAACCTGGGACTTGGTCACAATTTTCGTGATGCCATATGGCAGCAGGGTCTACCATAGACAACACATTATGCTTCCAATATCTTCCCAGGCGGCAGTACCTCCCTGTTTGGTAGCTGCCTACTACCTACCTACTATTTTATGTGCGGTTAAATTAGATCATGTTAGTTATGATATGATATGTTATGTTATGTTATGTTATGTTATGTTTTGTTATGTAGGTTAGGTTAGGTTAGATTAGTTTATTTTAGATCATATTATGTTATGTTATGTTAAGTATTAAATTAGGTTCGGTTCTGTCATGTTCAATGTTAGGCTACGTTAGGTTTAGGATGTTGAATCTTAAGGGGAAATAATCTGGGCTACCTAGTTTTGGCGTGATCTAAAAAAAAAGATAAATTCCTGAACTAGTTATTAATATTCTCGGTAGAAGAAATACATAACTGGGAGCTAACAACATGGTGTAAATTCAAACAATAGAGATAAAAAAATAGATAGGTCTTCCAATTCAAGATTAATTCGTGAAAATTCCTAAGAGGATTACAAGCTATCCCCTGAGACATTCATAAACTGCAGCCAGATTTATCACAATCCAGACAGGGGGAGAATGTGAGAAGTTGACTGTATCGATAATATCCTCGTGGACTTCAATAGATCATCCAAGTGTAAATACAGAGAGGAGGAATCTTGAGAGTCTTTTGAGATGTTGTGGGCGTGAGACGTTGGGGATATTGTGGGCGTGAGACGTTGGAGATATTGTGGGCGTGAGACGTAGGAGATATTGTGAGCGTGAGACGTTGGAGATATTGTGGGCGTGAGGCGGGGATACTGACTCTCTCCTTTTGGTGTTGATTAAACTGTGTATAGAAGTGCGGAGGACGAGTGGATACAGCGCTCGCCTCTTGTTTCAGAGATCGGTTATTCGATTCCCGGGCACTCTCAGTTCACCCAGCTGTAAATGGATACCTAAGTTTACAGTTTGGGGAACTGGATGTGGTCGAGTGCAGTACCGGCCATGCTGCCTCCTTGTGTACCGAAGGCTTAGTATACAGTGTGTTGTATCCATACTGCCCTCAAAGACAGTCATGCCCATGGGACCCATTTAGAATCTATTTATGGTGTGAGTTATGGGGACACTGATTCAGGAAGTAGGTAACAGTGGTTCAGGAAGCAGGTGAGAGTGGTTCAGGAAACAGGTGACAGTGGTTCAGGAAACAGGTGACAGTGGTTCAGGAAGCAGGTAACAGCGGTTCAGGAAGTAGGTAACAGTGGTTCAGGAAGCAGGTGAAAGTGGTTCAGGAAGTTGGTAACAGTGGTTCAGGAAGTAGGTAACCGTGGTTCAGAAAGAAAGTGACAGTGGTTCAGGAAGCAGATGACAATGGTTCAGAGAGAAAGTGACAGTGGTTCAGGAAGCAGATGGAGTGATAGCAGATGAGACTTCTATAAGTAAGGTATCACTGATGGCGTTATGGCAAAAGGTTCCTTCAGAGAGAAGAAATGGTGAGAACTTTCGGCAGTAAACACGACGACTGTGTCTGAAAATGAATGTTAATCTAATGTAACCTAACCTAACCTAACCTAACCTAACCCACCCTAACCTAACCTTATCCAACCTAATTTAACTTAAGATTACCTAATTTATCCTGGCCTGACGCAACGCAACGCAACGCAACGAAAACATATATGAAACATTAATAAAAAAGATCATTGAGGATTCAAAATAATGAGCACAGTATATTGATAAGTTGTGATGATTGTTGCATAAAACACATACTCGAGAGTTGACCTAATAACTCCTGAGTGATTTAAGTCGTGATAACAGACTGATTACAACTGGCTGAACATATGAGGGACGAGGAGAAGGTTATCAAGGTTGGATGGAGACGCCAGGCAGTAAGGAGAGACTGAGACGGCGGCCAGGGAGACGTTTTGATCAGCGGCTTGAGTCTGCCAAGGGCTGACCGGCCCCGAGAAGCTGTACCACCTTCAATAGAGGCGGATTAATTAGACGGCCGAGCGACTCCACGGGGCCATCGAGACGTGTGTATACTAGTATTTATATGTATTGAGAGAGAGAGAGAGAGAGAGAGGCGTCATAGGCGAAATACATAATATAACAAACTTACACTATAACCCCAGTATAGATTGAACATTAATACGAGTCTGCCGGACCAAGATAAGGATTTACCCTAACTTTAACGTGTAACTTTTGAGATAACCAACTTTGGGTAAAATATACTGAATACATTTAAAACTTTACTTTGGGTTAAGAAATTAAAGAACTTTTTACACTTACCACAGCAACAATTTTCATGAAACAAGTTGAAATATGTTTACACGACAGATTTTTTTTTTTGACATCTTAACTTTTTGGACGACAAATGATCAAACTATCCAGAAATTGACAAAGTTAGAGATATATCTATTAATTCTCTTTCTTTCTCTCTTGTTCTCCCTTTACTCGCCTCTTTATCGTAGTATCTTTCTATTTGTCTGTCCATCTCATTATCTTTTCTCTTTCTCTCACATTTACCCTCCTCTTCTCTTTCTATCACTCTTCTCTCTCTTTCTCTCATCCTTACCTTCCTCTTCTCCTCCCCTCTTCTCTTCTCCACTTTCTATCACTCTCACCCTTCTCTTTTCTTCTTTTTTTCTCACCTTCACCGTCCGTTCTCCCCCTTAATTATCTCCCCCTTTTCTCCCCTCTCTCTCTCACCCTCTCCCCTAAGGACCTCTCACCTACCCTCACAGACTATACCTCCCCCGGCAGTAGTTTGGTCAGGGTCAGCGGGGACACTCCTGGCCAAGATCCAACAAGGGAGTTTATTGTCGCTGCAGAAACTCGCAGAATTTTATACTGAGAAGCGACGACAGACAGACACTGTGATGCATAGGAACGACTCTCTCTCTCTCTCTCTCTCTCTCTCTCTCTCTCTCTCTCTCTCTCTTCAATCCCTATCTTTACATTGCCTCTTTACCTCAGCAAAATAAATTAATGATCAAAAAATCCCCAAACATTCACTTATACACATGATGACTTCATTAAGTGGATCACAACTGATTTGCGTTTACATTGATGACGTTACGAATGTCAACAAACTCTACCATGTGCAGTACTCTTGATATTTATGGTTGATAAATAACTTTATTACCAAGTTATATTCATTAATTCTTATTCTCGTAGTGAAGTCTTCGGATCTGTTTCTCAGGGTTAGTTACTGTATATAGCGCGTAGTTTGTTATGAAAAAAATTATGGTGACGTTTCAGACTTACGGCACTGTACATGTCTGATAGATGATGAAGCCATATTGTGGATTCGGATTCAAGAATATAATGTAAGTACAAGATTTTCAGCCCTCAAGTGAGACAATGGATGCGACATGTCCTGATACGTTTCTCTCTTCCTCTCCCTCATTGCACCAGCTGTGTTGGAGGTGGTACGTGGTTCACCCTCTCCCTCACTGCACCAGCTGTGTTGGAGGTGGTACATGGTTCACCCTCTCCCTCATTGCACCAGCTGTATTGGAGGTGGTACATGGTTCACCCTCTCCCTCACTGCACCAGTTGTGTTGGAGGTGGTACATGGTTCACCCTCTCCCTCACTGCACCAGTTGTGTTGGAGGTGGTACATGGTTCACCCTCTCCCTCACTGCACCAGTTGTGTTGGAGGTGGTACATGGTTCACCCTCTCCCTCACTGCACCAGTTGTGTTGGAGGTGGTACGTGGTTCACCCTCTCCCTCACTGCACCAGCTGTCCACATAATACAGATGGCTCTGACATGAATAATTTAACTATATCCTTTAGAGTCTGTAATTGAGTCTGCATATGGAAATGTGTGTGTGTGTGTGTGTGTGTGTGTGTGTGTGAAAGTGTGTGTAGATATCTATATTTGTATGTGTATTGATGGCTGGATATGTATGTAAGTATGAGGTAGTCGTCGACTTACGACCTATGCGACTTACGTCTGTTCGACTTTACGACCGGCGGTACGACAGTTTTGGCCCCAGCCTCCTGGCGCTGCCGGGAGCTGGAGCCGCGCGCATCCCCGCGCTCAATTACAAACACGCAGTGATTTACTTAAACCTGACGACCGTAACAATAATGAACAGAGAAAATGTTGATAAAATATGACTTAAAGATGATTATATTATCATTACACATTATAATATACGTAAGGTAATTAAATTGTACTGTAGTATGCAGTGATTTACTTAAACCTGACGACCGTAACAATAATGAACAAAGAAAGTGTTGATAAAATATGACTTAAAGATGATTATACAGTATTATCATTACACATTATAATATACGTAAGGTAATTATAACATAGGCCGACTTACGACCAGATCAACTTACGACCGGGCGTATGTGTTTATCTGGACATGTTTATGAATGTCTGTGCACACTTTGTTTCTCTACGAGCGTGTATGAGTTTTATGTGTATTAGTATGTATGTTTGTATACCTATGTGTATGTCTTAGTTTGTCATGTTTAGAGAATTTATGTACCGTACGGTTTCATTCTGTAATTTTAGAAAACAAATATTTTGTTTTGGGTGTAGATATGTAATGTTTCAGTGCGCTAAGAGTTGCAAAGCTTTTCTTGTGAGGTTCGAAGGGTTGGAAACTTCCTAGAGCTTCGACCATACAGTATGTGTCAGAGATAATTCAGAGTTTACTTCACAGGGAAGAGAGTGGGCCGAGGCAGATTCGTTCTGGTGCTTTTGCTGACTGATGTGGTGCCTGAGTCCTACGTCCTGAGTCCTGTCTGTTCTGTTGAGTAGTCGTGACCGAGGTACGCCTTGGGGACATGCTGGTGTTTCAAGGTGGTGTCTGTAGGGATTGTTCCCGTGTTTAGAGTAGGACACCGCGGCTTCAGACAATGGCATTTATTGTCAGTCTGCACCGCAGCCGGGTTGATATATGCTGAGTACCAGACTATTGTCCATTATTTCATGTTACTATGAAATTATTTAATGTATTGCACTTGACACTAATTTACTAGATCATTACTTACCAAAATTTGAATTATATTTCCTTGGTATTGTGAGAGAACAACGTTTTGTAAGGTATCTGAGGTTTCATTAATATATATATATATATATATATATATATATATATATATATATATATATATATATATAATCTGATGCTTTCTATCCTAACAGTATTGATGTATGATTGTGTGTTAATAAACGTAAACAAATCAGTATACAACTGCATCTACTTCCACCCGCGTGTGCATTAGCTAACATCTCGAGGATAGAAAACATAATATTCATATATATAAAACGATGTACTGTACAGTCCACAAAGAAATACTCTGCACCCTTGGGTCTGATGACCTTTTCAACGATCACTGACTGAGGCCATGTTTATTTAGTAATGTTGGTACTTCTGATTGTGAGATGCGTTGTGTAATCAATATGATGTATATTCTGTATATCACGTATAGTTAATATAGAGAAATTGACGGGAATCACCGTAGCAAATGAGTGTTGTTCAGAACTCTTGGTCAGGTGTGTCATATTGTATAACATCGTAAAGGTGCAGATTTTTTGTTGTTGTTGACTGTACACAGGTAATTCAATGTAAAAAAAAATCACCTCTCGGTGCCGGGATTCGAACCCGGACCATCAAAGATATGAACATAAGAAAATAAGGAGTCTGCAACAGGCCGGTTGGCCTGTGCATGGCAGCCCCTGTCGAGAGTTACTACCACTCTCTATCATCCATGAATCTATCCAGCCTCCTTTTGAAAATTTCCAGCGTTCCAGCACTTACTACAAAGTTGCTAAGCTTGTTCCACTCGTCCACCACCCTATTTGTGAAACAGTTCCTTCCTATCTCTCTCCTAAACCTAAACTTATCCAACTTAAATCCGTTGCTCCGAGTCCTATCCTGCTCGGATATTATAAGAACTTTATCTATATCTCCTTTATTGATTCCTTTCACCCACTTAAATACTTCTATCATATCTCCCCGCACTCTTCGTCTTTCTAGGGAATGCAAGTTTAGTTTCTTTAACCTATCCTGATACGGAAGGTTTCTAAGTCCCGGAATCATTTTCGTCATTCTTCGCTGCACCGACTCTAGTGAATTGATATCCATTCTATAATAAGGGCACCAGAACTGAACCGCATAATCGAGGTGCGGCCTGACTAGCGCAAGATATAGTTGCAATAAGACCTCTGCACTCTTATTACTTACACTTGTAGATATAAAAACTAATATTCTGTTTGCCTTATTTCGAACATTAAAGCACTGTTTTCTAGGCCGTAGGTCCGGGCTTTCAAGTACCCCTAGGTCTCTTTCACAAGTCGACTTCTCTAGGTTGATGTTGTTAAGGCTGTATACATTGTCAGTATTTGTTCTTCCAATATTAAGTACGCTGCACTTGCTGGTGTTGAATTTCATTTGCCATTTTTCAGACCACCCCTGCAGTTTATTTAGATCCTCCTGTAATGCATTTGCATCCTGCCCTGAAGTAATCTGCCGCTCTATTTTGGTTTCATCCGCAAACTTGCTTATGTCACTGCTAATGCCAGTAACTAGATCGTTTATGTAGGTTATGAACAAGAGTGGGCCTAGTACTGACCCCTGTGGAACCCCACTGGTTACACAGCCCCACTCAGATTTAACACCATCTACGCTGACCCTCTGCGTTCTTTTGATGAGCCATGATTTTATCCAATTTAAAACTTTCCCCTCGATACCATGAGCCTTAATTTTTCTAAGAAGCCTCTGATGCGGTACTCTGTCAAATGCTTTGCTAAAGTCCAAGTAAATAACATCCTAATTTTCGTCATTATCTACTACCTCGAAGACTCCTAAAAAACGTCAGCAGATTTGTATGACAAGATTTTCCCTTTGTAAACCCATGTTGAGAGTCGTAGATTAATTTGCTTTTCTCTATATGGGATCGGATGGTATATGCTATAATTAATTCAAGAAATTTCCCCACTACTGACGTCAAACTAATCGGCCGGTAATTTGACGCTGATGCTCTGTCTCCCTTTTTGAATATGGGTACTACCTCCGCCTGTTTCCACAAGTCTGGCACAACTCCTGTGTCTAATGATTTTATAAATAAATTTACGAGGGGTCCGCTAATCTGTTCCCTACACTTTTTCAAGACTCGAGGGAAAATTTCATCCTGCCCTGGGGATTTTGTCTTCTTTAGTTTATTTATCCTCTTAAGAACATCCTCTTTACTGATATTGATATTCTTTAATTTCTCTTCTTCCTTTCCCCTAAATATCAGTTCCACCTCTGGCATTTCCTCGCGAATTTCTTCTGTGAAAACTGATAAGAAGTAGCTGTTCAATGCTTTACTTATTTCCTCACTGCCATTTATCACTTCTCCCCTCCCTGACTTTAAGGGCCCAACTTTGCCCTTGACCTTTGTCCTATATACCTGGAAAAATCCCTTGGGATTCGCCTTGGATTCTCTTGCTATTTTGATTTCATAGTCTCTCTTTGCTCTCCTTACATTTTTCTTAACATTCCTAGATAGTTCATTATACCTGTTTCTGAGCTGCTCCTCCCCTCCCTTAAATTTCTTGTATATTCCTTTCTTTATTCCAATGCCATGTTTAAGTTTTCTGGTCATCCACCTTGGCTCATTCTTATTTGACCTAATTTTTCTGTATGGTACATTTTGTTCTTGTGCTTTATGTAGTATACTAGTGAATATATTATAGTCATGATCAATTGTTGTGTCATCTATGACCTCACCCCTTCCTACTGGGGACTGACGTGACTGTTCCCAGGTGACCTCACCTAGGTACCTTCTTAACCCCTGATAATCCGCCAACTGAAAGTTTGGGACTCTGACCATATTGTCATTGTTTTTCGTTTCCCAATTTAGGGTGAACCTGATTTCTCTGTGATCACTGTTCCCTAGTTCTTCCCCTACTGTGATATCTCTGATAATATTTTCTTTATTTTTTAATACTAGGTCTAATATATTGTCACCTCTAGTAGGTTCTGTAATTAGTTGTTTCAAAAAATTTTCTGTACTGCGTCTAGGAAGTCTTCAGATACATAGTCACCTACAATGTTGTCCCAGTCAATATTTCTGAAGTTGAAATCCCCCATAATGCACAGGTTGTTATATTTTGCTGCCCTACTCATTTCCTGCCCTATGGGCTGAGCTGCTTCTTTCCCAAGATTGGGGGCCTGTAAATCACTCCGATAATTAGTTTTTTCTTCTTTCCGTGATTTCTACCCATACAGACTCGGTTCCTATTTCACCCTTTATTGAATTATTAATACAACATTTTAATGTATCCTTGACGAAGAGTGCGACCCCTCCCCCCTTCCTACCTTCCCTGTCCTTGTGAAAAAGGTTGTACCCTTCTATGTGGTACTCTGATAAAAAAATTTTGCTCGCCAGATTCATCCAAGTTTCGGTGATTGCTATGACGTCTACATTCTCGGTACATCTCAGCAAGTCTGTTTTATTTCTAACGCTCCTACTGTTTGTATACTATACATTTAAGCCTACCCTTCCCTGGTCCTGTTTTACCCCTTGAACTGAGTAACCAATTTTACTTCCCAGTACCTGCTTGTTTTTTGACTCCCACTTTCCCCGACCTCTCTCTACTGGCGAATCCGCCCCCCCCCCCCCTCCCCTTTGGAGTGACAATTTCACGCTCCAGGGATGCCGACAACGTCTTTACCCCCGCACGAGACAAGTGTACTCCGTCACGACTGTACAGGTAGTCGTTGCCAGCTATCAATGAATGCCCAACCATTGTTTGCACAATGTTTTTCAAGTCGGCAATTTATAGCAATTGCCCTGGACAGCCATTCATGATCAACCCCTCTTCTAGGCAAGACACCACATACTATCGGGATCCCTCCCGATAGCAGTCAGGTAGCTATCTACATCAGATTCTCTAAAAATTAGAAAGACAGATTTATCCTTTTAAATTGGGAATGAGAATCTGTATTTCGTTAGAGTCTCACTGCAGGTAAGATGAGAACCTGAACTCCATCTTTGTGCAGTGAGATAATTCAGTCACGAAGATGCGTTCTCACCTTATTATCTAGTAATAACATTACATTTGAGAAACAGCTTTTGTGTCGAGGCTTTAGTGATTCTGTTTGGAGAGATGAGGTGAATTCATCTTAAGAACCTTATAGATTGTTTCTTTAGGCCGTAACTTAAGTTAGTCAGAGGAAGGAAGGTCCATACCAGCAGTTAGGGAAAAGCAATCTTACGAGACATTGAGAGAGTGTATAAGATAGTCAACGGAGTGGTCTAGCGTCGGAAATGTATAGAGGATGAGGGAAGATACATTAGTTTACTACCCACCCAGGACCTGGAATCTCGGTGAACACCAGGGGGCGTGTTAGCTGTAACTGATTTACTGTCCCCATCACCACCACTACCACCCTTACAACAACCAACACCAACAACCCTATAACTACCACCATCATTACCCCTAAAACTATTATAACCACCACCACTACCGCTACTACCATCACTCCTACTACCACCACCCTTATCAACACCACCACCCCTTCAAAAATCATCACCACTCCTACAACCACAAACGCTATCGTCACCACCACCATTACCATACATACAACCACTACCATCAAACCACTCTAACGATCACCACAACTACCATCACTAACCCCAAGATCACAATACACCAATATACTCACGCGCTGGTAGCCATATCTGCGCTGACGTCACACGACCTTCCAGACTCTAGCTCTCTTTGATTTGTATTTGAGTGGAGGTTGTTATCCAGACTTTAAGTTCATTCTATATAATTTTGTTATATTTGTGGTTTCCAGGTATTGACCAATCCACTCATCATTATAAATTAAAGACTCATACGACATGTAGTGAGAGTGTGGGGTGTGTAGTGAGAGAGTGGTTTTAGATCATCACGTGGCACCACTGACATGATCTTTGCTACCCTCCAGATACAGGAAAAGTGCAGAAAACAACGTCGTGACCTGTACATGGCCTTCAACGACCTAACCATGGCCTTCGACTCGGTCAACAGGGAAGCCATCTGGCGGACCCTCAGCCGTTTTGGCTCCCAACAAAATCCATGGCCATTGTGAGGCAACTCCACGATGGCATGAACGGCAGTGTCCTGCACAATGGAACCCAGTCTAAGTTCTTCCCCATCCAAAAGAGGGTTAAACAAGGGTGTGTACTGGCTTCAACTCTTCCATTTTCTTGGCTGCCTTCTTTACTCGTGTCAGTGCTAATTTAGCCGACGGGGTGGACATCCAGTACCGGATAAAGGGTCTTTTCACCATAAGACGACTCCAGGCAGGAAAAAAGGTGTCGGCAGCTTCCATTACTGAACTTCAGTATGCAGACGACCTCACCCTTGTCGCCCACACTGAACGCGGCCTACAGAAGATCCGGAACACCAACGCAGATGCGTCTGCTCAATTCGGCCTTGAGGTGAATGCACGTAAAACACATATTTTCTTTCAGCCTGCCCCTGGCTCAGCCACACCTCCACCATCCATCCAGCTTAACGGAACTACCCTCTCTAATGTTGCCCACTTTCGGTATCTCGGATCCCACCTGTCCAACACCTCGGACATCGATGAAGAAATTCAATATCGGAGCAGATGTGCTGTGCATCTCAAGACTTTGGCAGTCTCCATACCCTTGTCTTCAGCTGTAGGGAGCTGAAATTATCTACAAAGTCGAACGTATATCGAGTAGTGATCCTCCCCACCCTGCTACATGGCAGTGAGACATAGGTCACATACAGGAGGCACCTCAAGGCACTTGGAAACTTTCACCAACGTAGTCTACACTCCTACCTCCGAGTTCGCTGGGAAGACAAGAGGAGAATTGACAGTATTCTCGCTGACATCAACTGTACGAGCATCAAGGCTACCATTATCCATGAACAACTACGCTGACTGGCCATGTTACCCACATGGACGACAGTAGACTGCCAAAGCAGCTACTTTACTGTTACCTAACGAATAGCAAACGTAACGCTGGCGGGGAACTGAAAAGGTATAAGGATAGTCTTAAGACAAACCTGAAAAATGCTAACTCGACCCGCTCACCTGGGAGACGATTACTCCACACCGTAACGCTTGGAGGAGCACCACACAAGAACGTGTCAATACTTTCGAGTTAGCACGACTGCATACCGAGGCAGACAAGCGCCAATTCCGGAAAGACGCTGCCGCCTCCCCTCCCGCACTAGATGTAGCCTTCCACATGTGCAACATCTGTGGACGAATCTGTCGGTTCCGCATCGGCCTTTCTAGTCACCTCAGAGCTCACCAACGAAGAGGACAGCCTTAATAACTCATTTCAATTTATCATAGCTGGATGATCGTCATACGCGATTCCAAGTGACAGCAAAGTAGTAGTAGTAGGGTGTGTAGGGAGTGTAGGGAGTGTAGTGAGTGTAGTGGGAGTGTAGGGTGTGTAGTGGGAGTGTAGGGAGTGTAGTGAGTGTAGGGTGTGTAGTGAGTGTAGGGAGTGTAGTGAGTGTAGGGTGTGTAGTGGGAGTGTAGGGTGTGGAGTGAGAGTGTGGGGTGTGTAGTGACAGTGTAGGGTGTGTAGTGAGAGTGTGGGGTGTGTAGTGAGAGTGTGGGGTGTGCAGTGAGAGTGTGGGGTGTGCAGTGAGAGTGTGGGTGTGTAGTGAGAGTGTGGGGTGTGTAGTGAGAGTGTGGGGTGTGTAGTGAGAGTGTGGGGTGTGTAGTGAGAGTGTGGGGTGTGTAGTGAGAGTGTAGGGTGTGTAGTGAGAGTGTGGGGTGTGTAGTGAGAGTGTGGGGTGTGTAGTGAGAGTGTAGGGTGTGTAGTGAGAGCGTGGGGTGTGTAGTGAGAGTGTGGGATGTGTAATGAGAGTGTGGGGTGTGTAGTGAGAGTGTGGGATGTTTAGTGAGAGTGTGTTGTGTGTAGTGAGAGTGTGGGGGGTGGTGAGAGTGTGGGATGTGTAGTGAGAGTGTGGGGTTTGTAGTGAGAGTGTGGGGTGTGTAGTGAGAGTGTAGGGTGTGTAGTGAGAGTGTGGGGTGTGTAGTGAGAGTGTGGGGTGTGCAGTGAGAGTGTGAGGTGTGTAGTGAGAGTGTGAGGTGTGTAGTGAGAGTGTGGGGTGTGTAGTGAGAGTGTAGGGTGTGTAGTGAGAGTGTGGGGTGTGTAGTGAGAGTGTAGGGTGTGCAGTGAGAGTGTGGGGTGTGTAGTGAGAGTGTGGGGTGTGTAGTGAGAGTGTGGGGTGTGTAGTGAGAGTGTAGGGTGTGTAGTGAGAGTGTGGGGTGTGTAGTGAGAGTGTAGGGTGTGTAGTGAGAGTGTGGGGTGTGTAGTGAGAGTGTGGGGTGTAGTGAGAGTGTGGGTGTGTAGTGAGAGTGTGGGGTGTGTAGTGAGAGTGTGGGGTGTGTAGTGAGAGTGTAGGGTGTATAGTGAGAGTGTGTTGTGTGTAGTGAGAGTGTAGGGTGTGTAGTGAGAGTGTAGGGTGTGTAGTGAGAGTGTGGGGTGTGTAGTGAGAGTGTGGGATGTTTAGTGAGAGTGTGTTGTGTGTAGTGAGAGTGTGGGGTGTGTAGTGAGAGTGTAGGGTGTGTAGTGAGAGTGTAGGGTGTGTAGTGAGAGTGTAGGGTGTGTAGTGAGAGTGTGGGGTGTGTAGTGAGAGTGTGGGGTGTGTAGTGAGAGTGTGGGGTGTGTAGTGAGAGTGTAAGGTGTGTAGTGAGAGTGTGGGGTGTGTAGTGAGAGTGTAGGGTGTGTAGTGAGAGTGTAGGGTGTGTAGTGAGAGTGTGGGGTGTGTAGTGAGTGTGTGTTGTGTGTAGTGAGAGTGTGGGGTGTGTAGTGAGAGTGTGGGGTGTGTAGCGAGAGTGTGGGGTGTGTAGTGAGAGTGTGGGGTGTGTAGTGAGAGTGTAGTGTGTGTAGCGAGAGTGTGGGGTGTGTAGTGAGAGTGTGGGGTGTGTAGCGAGAGTGTGGGGTGTTTAGTGAGAGTGTAGGGTGTGTAGTGAGAGTGTGGTGTGTGTAGTGAGAGTGTAGGGTGTGTAGTGAGAGTGTAGGGTGTGTAGTGAGAGTGTGGGTGTGTAGTGAGAGTGTAGGGTGTGTAGTGAGAGTGTGGGGTGTGAATGAACTGCTTGAGTGGTGAGGTTGGCACTTAGGTGCATGGTTATGATGGCTGTGGTAATTCACACGCAGGAGTTGTGTGCACTACAAATGGTTGGTGAAAGTTGGTTACAGGGAAGGAGAGATATTAGTGTTTTTGTTGTTGTAACCAATTACAATTTAGTTTGTTTACATTTTCAAATAATGGGTGATGTCATTTTGTCATTCTTAATATATATTTTTAATAGTTTTTTTGGGTGTTTTTTTTTTAGGTATATTTTTGGTCAATAATGACATTGGGTTTTAGACTTTTTATATATTTTTTTTATTTTTTATAATAGCATATTTGTTTACATGAATACGCTAATATATTGTATCTATATTTACAGATATTCACTGTCCAAACATTTCTCTCCAGGAGTTGGGTCTGTACAGGTATATTAGCGGTACATAGTTGTCCAGGAAGCTCTCATCAGTAAAGGGTACTCTGGCCACACGGGTCAAGGCATGGAGTCGCCTTCGAGTATTGTTGTAATTTTGACAATAACACCAGATATGTTTAATTTTTCGTCTGTTTTGATATACAGGACACTAAAATCGTTTAAATTATTAGGATCTTATAAAACATCTCATGACACATCCGATGGAGACATATATCACATCAAACACAAAGACCAAACACTTGGCGTTCATCAAGTATTAGTTCTTACTTTTTGCCGGAGAGTGACCTGCGTCTATGTGTCATTAAGGAAGGGAGAGTGACCTGCGTCTATGTGTCATTAAGGAAGGGAGAGTGACCTGCGTCTATGTGTCATTAAGGAAGGGAGAGTGACCTGCGTCTATGTGTCATTAAGGAAGGGAGAGTGACCTGCGTCTATGTGTCATTAAGGAAGGGAGAGTGACCTGCGTCTATGTGTCATTACATCAGAACATAAGAATGGGGGAAACTGCAGCGCGTCTATTGGCCCATACTGGGCAGTCCCATTTGCATCCAACACCTTTCGCTCATATATCCATCCAACCTATGTTTGAAGCTATCCAGCGTGTTCGACTTAATGATGATGTTTGGTGACTTGTTCCATTCATCCACTACCCTATTTCGAAACCAATGTTTACCTATTTCGCGCCTAAATCAAAATTTGTCTAATTTAAAACCATTGTTACTAGTTGGCTCCTGGTTGGATAGTTTGAGTACCTTTGTTATGTCCCCTTTGCTTAGCCCTGACTTCCATTTATACACCTCTATCATATCGCTCCTCACTCTACGTCTCTCGAGGGAGTGCAAATTAAGATGCTTTAACCTGTCTCTGTACTCAAGGTTCCTAATGCCCGGGAATATTCTTTTTATTTTCCTCTGAATTCTTTCTAGAGATTCTATATCCATTCTGTAATATGGTGACCAGAATTGAACTGCGTAATCCAAGTGAGGTCTCACAAGCACAAGATATAGTTTCAGGATGACCTCTCTTGTTTTGTAACTAACACTACTTTGTATAAACTCAAGTACTTTACTAGCCTTATTACTTCTAAATCTTTCTCACATTCGGATTTCTCTATAACATTGTTGTTTATCTAATATCTGGTTTCTCTGTTTACATTTCCTAAGCTAAGTAGTTTACATTTGTCCACGCTGAATTTCATCTGCCATTTTTCAGACCATTCGAAATTTTTTTTTAGATCTTCCTGTAATTTTGCTGAATCCTCATCAGATTTATTACACGCCCTATTTTAGTGTCACCAGCAAATTTACTTATGTTGCTGTCTACGCCGATATCTATGTCGTTTATGTATATAATAAATAATAATGATCCAAGTACTAACCCTTGGGGTACTTCATTTGTGACGTTAGTCCAATCGGATTTAGTGCCGTTAATGCTCACTCGCTGTTTTCCGTCCCGTAACCACGCCCTAATTCATTTTAGAATATCTCCTCCTATGCCATGAGCCTCAACTTTTCTTATTAGTCTTTCGTGGGGGACTCTGTCGAAGGCTTTGCTTAAGTCAAGATATACCACATCATAGTCGTGCCCCTCGTCCACTGATTCGAAAACAGCTGAAAAGAATGTTAATAGATTAGTTAGACATGAACTCCCGCTTGTGAAGCCATGTTGGGAAACATTGATCAACTTGTGCTTCTCCAGGTGATTTCGAATAGAGTTTGAAATTATTGCTTCCAGTAATTTCCCTGCAATTGATGTTAAGCTGATTGGACGGTAGTTAGAGGATAATGATCTATCTCCTTTCTTGAAAATCGGTATTACATTCGCTATCCTCCAGGATTCTGGTACTACACCGGTTTTTAAGGACATTTTAAACAATTCTGCTAAAGGGCATACTAAGCTCTTCCTTACATTCCTTTAATACTCTGGCATATATCTCATCGGGACCTGGCGACTTATTAGGCTTTAGTGTGTCTATATTTGCTCACTATTATCGTTACCAGACCCTACCATCTCGCTTAATCTATTTTCTCACTACCTCTGTACAGTACATAGTCGGTGCCTCGGGTATCATGTTCAAATTTTCAGTAGTGAAAACTGTTGAAAAATATTTATTCAAATTATTGCTCATTTCTCCGTCGTTACCTGTTAGCTCGCCGGTATCTGACTGTATTGGTTCAATATTTTCTCGTGTTTTAGTTTGATACATTTGATAGAATCCTTTGGGGTATGACTTCGGCTCCCTTGCTACCTTCAGTTCATTATTCCTCTTTACTTTTCTTATCTCGGTCTTAATCCTACTGGCCAACACCTTATAATAATCTCGGAGATAAACTTCACCACGATTTACTCTACTACCTATAGCCTTCCTTTGTCCAATAATATACTTTAAATAATTGTTTATCAATTTAGGGTCATTGTTGTCTGGTCTGAGTTTCTGTGTGGTTTGTCTGCCTTTGTGCATTAAGTAACTCATTATTTAAATTGTGGTGGAACTCGTTAACCTCAGATCTCGCGACCAGGTCATTCTCAACCGTCATATTTCGTGAGGATATCGTTGTCAGGTCTCCAGGTAAAGTAAGCTCGCCCTCTGTGGGTATACATTGTGTGAGGTCACCTCACCTGAGGTCATGTAATCTATCCCCAAACGTGATACTCCTTCTCTCAGCTGCCTTTTCAACCTATCAAAGTTTGCCCTTCTGAAATCAGGGACTTTAATGGAATTTTCCTTGCATCTGCCATTAAATTCTAATTGAAATCTTATTTTCTGTGATCGCTGCTGGCAAGTTCGTTCCCTACCTCGACATTACTAATTAGGTTTTCTCTGTTTGACAGAACTAAATCGAGTATATTATTACCTCGGGTGGGTTCGGTTATATGTTGACTTAGGAAACAGTCCTGAACTGTTTCAAGAAAATCCTCTGATTCTGAGTTACCTGTAAGGTCGATCCAATCTATTTGGTATTTTATCCCAAATAAGTCGTTCATGAACTCTATCAAGATTATGAGGTCTATATATTACTCCTGCGATTAATTTTTCTCTACCATCGATTAATTCTATCCAATTGTTTCTGTATTCAATTCAGTTTTTATTTCCTTATTTATTTCACACTTCAGATTATCCCTGACATAGATTGCTACTCCGCCTCCTTTCCTAATCTGCCTATCGGTATGGAATAATTTGTAGCCTGCAATTTGGTATTCGGCAGGTAACTCTCGTGAGTCTAAGTTTATCCATGTTTCGGTGAATACTATTATATCGATTTTTTCGATACATACCAACGCCCTGATTTCATCCATTTTGTTTCTCATGCTTCTACTGTTTGCATAGTAGACATTGAAGTTAGTAGTGTTCTGAATCCTCTCTTTGTTGCGTTTAGGTTTTAACTCCCTGCCAAATTTAGTTTTGTCATCATTCCTAGCACTATTTCCCTGTAACCTTTCGCTCTGTTTACCCGCTCCCACTACAGTCCCCTCCACCTCTGTGTCCATATATTCCCCTAGCAGTTTAAAGACTTCCACATCTTTTGATCTGTCCTTTCGAGAGAGCCAGCCAGGAATGCCACCCCATCCCCCGACAGATGCACCCCATCCCTAGCATAAAGGTCCCTTCTGCCGTAAAAGTTGTCCCAGTTGTCAATGAATGGGATTGATATTGACTTGCAATATCTGTCAAGACGGCCGTTGACACCAACTGCCTTGACAACCATTCATTGCCAACTCTCCTTCTAAGCAGGACACCACATTTGATAGGGATCCCTCCCTTCGATCGAATACGCTCTGTAGCTGTTTTGAACTTATCAAGAAGCTCCTCACTCCTACACCGGCCAATAACATTGCCTCCTGCACTAAGGCAGATAATGGGTTTGTTCCCATTACCAAACAAGATATTGTCCATCCTGTCAACTACAGTATATCCCCCACCCCAGCTCCTGGCAAACACACCCTCATCCTATTTTTATTTTTAGCACAAAAAGCTCTATCCGAGTATCGTACCTGGGAATCGCCAACAATTAAGGTTTTCGTACCTTCTTATCAGCCCTGTCCCTGACTATGTTAATGTACAATTCGTCTATCAAAGGACTAAAGGAGTTTTTACACTTAGCTGTTGTCGTTTCCTTGGTGTCTTTTCTCAGTACCATTTTGGCCGTTCCTATCCTCACAACCTTCCATTCGCCTGAGTTTTCGCCAGACACGGGCTTTCCTTGTCTCGTGTCTTCTTTCTTCATCTTCGCTATCACTTCCTATAATTTCAAGTTTTCTTCCTTGACCTTCTCTAACTCGGCCCTCAGAAGGGCACAGCCTTGGTCACAAGTAGCACTAGCCATTACTGACTATTACTTACCGGGAGCTAAGTCTGACGTGACCATTCCGATAGCGAGTGACCTGCGTCTATGTGGTACTTATGAACATTATCCATCATATATGAAAATTTTATTTAATAAATGTAAGTAATTACTACTTATCCTCCTCCTTTTCCCCCCTTCTACTCCTCATTGCACACATCCACAATAACGGCCTGTTGGTGGTGTAGTTTAGTACTGGTAATACTGTCTATTAGTCCGAAAATGTTCTGGTAGAAGTATAAACTGAGTAGTTAACTTGATGACTCAACAGAGATATACTGTAGTATACATGTATTTTCTTTGCTTTCTTGTGCTTAATATGTTCTCGTCGGGTAAGTTTGCGAAAGGAGACAAACTCGTCTGTAGATTATTAGAGTTTATTGGTAACTTTGAACAGGAGGCTGGCAAAGGGTGTTACCGATTTGTTTGGTCGTCCCAGAGTAATATATTTTACGTACACTATGAATATCCGCACGGCTGAGTTGCTTGTATTTACAAGAATGTGGAGTAATGTGGCCGTCCTGTCGCCATATAGCATGGAATGACAACAAGACCAGACACTCGACATAAATGTGTATTATATACGGGCGCCACTGTGTGTCGAAATGCCTTGCAACCACCTATCTCGGTCGACGTACAGCATGATTTATACATATAGATACAATATATATGTCAAAATTAATAATGCTAATAAACCAGCCAGTCTTGTTTACAAGCTTCTACCTTCACAGTCAACTGATACGGAAAATTAACTTTTAGTGAGGCTTACAAAGAAAGGAAAAAATAAATGAAAAATGACTGTTGGCAGGCCAAGGAAGACTTTCTAAATAGGAAATGCAAAGAGACAGAAGATGATGACAGAATGCATACTCTACGCCAGTATCTTTATGGCACCTCTTCCAGGAAAAGTTTGCTCTCACCATGGTGACGCTGAAACAGTTTCTCCACCATCACTAATTTTTCCCAAAATTTCTGGCTGGATTTCATTAATGTATCCAAGGAACTAATATTATGGTAACTTGTCGTCAATTATTTATATCCACCAGCATAACGTTGGCCCTCTTCTTCCACAGCGCTTGGTATAAGATATAGACTGCATAGTCATGCAGTAGAAGCATCAAATGCATCTTGTCTCTTACAAAGGTGAATCCACTTCCTTCTCAGTGAAGGTGACCGTGACCGTGACCGTGACTGTGTTTTCTGTGAACATTAAGCAGAACTGGTGTATTTTGATTTCCGTTCCCTGTACAGCGATACAACGCTAACCACCACCATCACGACCACCAACGATATCACCCTTAAGCCCGTTCGCCGCGTTTCACTCACTTGCCATTTTATTCTGGCTGCCGCAAGACGATTTGATTCAGCTTAGGGTAACCTCCCGCAGCGAAAGGGTTAAACAACCCTCACCACCACCATTCCTATAGCCACCGCCACCACTCCTACAACCCCCACCACCACCACTCCTATAGCCACCGCCACCACTCCTACAACCACCACCACCACCCTCCCTACAACCACCATCTCGGCCCTTCCGTGTTTACCCGTCTATCGTGGGGAACCTTGGAGATCCTACCTAATCTCCTTATGTCAACAAAATGTCTCCTGGTCGTAAAGATTGGAGATTGGCTGGATATGGCCGATTAGCGAATCCTAGAGACTCCGGGGAAAAGATTTAGGGACGTGGCCTTTGAGAGTCTCGGGGTAAAATTCGTGGACAATTTTACTTAAAAGATGATTTTGTTGAGTCAACCCGCTCAGGGACGGACACGAGAAGCCAATCTGTGGTCTGGCTGGTCTCTGAGAGAGAGAGAGAGAGAGAGAGAGAGAGAGAGAGGCAAACTGAAAACACATATTGGTAAAGTTTTCGGAAGTGGACAAGAAACTATTCTCTGTTGACTATGCTGAATGAAGATCAAATATCTCGTCGCGAAGAAGAAAAAGAAGAAGAAGAAGAAGGCAGTGGAGACGAGGTCAAAGAGAACTTAACAGACTGACAGTCCAACATTGGGTCACCTTATAACCTGTCAAGTTATATGAAGTGGAAGTCACCCACACACACACACACACACACACACACACACACACACACGCGCGCGCACACACACACACACACACACACACACACACACACCTCCTTCCATTACTCTAGGTCCGAACACACTCCAGGTTGTAGATTCCACGAAGCTCCTCGGCGTCACCATAAACAACAAACTAAATTGGAAACCACACGTCAGTGAAGTTGTCAAATCCTCCAGTTTCCGTCTCCATCTCCTCCGCCGACTCAAGTCCCTCGGAGTTCCTGCACCCGAGCTCCTCAGTGTTTACACAACATTCATACTTCCCAAGCTCACCTATGCCTCCCCCACCTGGTCTTCCTCCCTAAATGCCACACAACGTAAACACCTAGAAAAAGTGCAAAAGAGGGCATGCAAGATTATTCTCTCCCCTTCCTACTCCACATATCAAGAAGCGCTCAACACACTGACCCTTTCGACTCTCACTGACCATCACCACGACCTCAGCTGCAAATTTGGTAAGAAGCTTCTACACCATCCTCGACACCGGCTCCTACTACCACCTGAGATCCCTAGTCCGAGAATTGCTGTTCGACACCACAACCGCATCCAGCCCATACGTGCACGAACTGATCGCTATAAGAACAGCCCAGTCCTAACCATTGTAAAAATTATCAATAACTTGTAATAAACCAGTGTATTCACTCCCAGTAAACACTACTCCTTGCACTGTCACTATGTTGAAATGAACTGTAGTTTGAGCTTTTCCCCATCTAGTTATTATATGTCTTATTTGTGTCACTTATGTTACTTGTATATTATTTATAATTCGAAACCCATTCCCCAAATATGTAACTGTATATTTTCAGCCTTCTGGCTGCCAAGCTCTTTCAATAAACCGCTAATTATTATTATTATTATTATTATTCTACGACATCGATCACGCCATGATGTGGAAAACGGTGGGTTTCGTGTGCATGAGGTACGACGAAGTATGGAACCTCACAACAAATATACTGAAGGAAATATGCTGCAACGTCACTGTGGAACCGACCCTCCTTCCATTGGATAGTAAGTACTTTCTCAACCAGACTTTCACCACAACCAACGAAGCCCATGTGAACACACACACACACACACACACACACACACACACACACTTCAGTGTATTTTTGCCACACGTAATGTATTCTTATCTCTAAGTTTCGTCGTGGAGATTCTTAACATAATTTTTAACCTAATTCTGCCCACACGCAAAAAATTAAAAGGTTCGCTGCAGATGAAAGTTTCAGGCAAGAATATTCAGTGCTCGAGGATTCTGGACAAGTTGACAGCATGCCTTCTTTGGTATTATAATATTCTGTCACCAGGCCGCATGTCACCGCGACCTGTCTCAAGATGCTGCACTCTGGAGAATAAAAAATTACAAGAATAGAGAGTATAAGGAAAGAGAATCCAGAAGATGTTCAAGGCAATTTCACTCCACTGGCGTTCCAACATTAGGAGGGATGGGACTTAGTGCACTGTGCATCAATGCCAGACTGGCTGAGACGTTATTGGAAAAGAAGGAGCAGCAGCCCAGAAGTTACATTCTGGCCTGGTTGAGGTGTCGCCGATCCTTCTCTCTGCCCAGGTCTACTCTGTTAAGCCTCAGGGAACAAAATCATTGACCCCTAAATCAACAGCAGTAGCAGAAATAGATTATGAGGTAACAATCACCAAAGGCTGCATAGATCTGGACCTCATCTACCTCAGCTAGGGTAGTTACTTCTGTATTAGAATTGTTATGAACTAAAATGATGGAGAAGGTATGGCTATAAGGGGAGGTTAGAGGCCATTATTAAAAAAATACTACTACTTTTCTGTTAATTATTTATGTAAATGTTGTAGGTGGTAGTGACGGGCTGAAATGCAAGAGGAAGGATAATAATAATAATAATAATAATAATAATAATAATAATAATAATAATAATAATAATAATAATAATAACAATAATAATATTACTACCATTTTCAGCACCACTACTACTTATACCACTTCTAACACTACCACCAGCACTACTTCTACTACCACCATTACAACTACCAACACCACTTACTACCATTATTACTTCTAACATTACCACCACTACTACCACCATCCCTATTATCACCACCATCACCAACACCACCCTCACTAATACCACCCCTACCACTACTATCATCATCACTACCAACACTATTACCACAACCAACACTACCAGCACTATTACAACTACCATCACCACCACCACGGGGAGAGAATTCAGAACGTTGATTAAGGCAGCTTCACTCCTTTGGTGTTCACAACCTCTGGTGGGATGGGACCAAGTGCAAGATGCTTCGACGCCAGACTCGCGGAGGTGCTATCCGAACAGAAGCAACAGCCCAGAAGTTATGTTACAGCCTGGATGAGATGTCGACTGTCCTTCTCTCTCCTTAGGTTGGCTTTGCTCTGCCTCAGGGGAACGAGAGCATCGACCCCAAAGCCGACAACAGGTGCAGATATTGACTATGAGGCAACAGTTCACTGAATGCCGCATAGATCTGCGGCTCAACTAACTCAACACAGCTAGGATAGCTTCTTATGTATTAGGATATTTAATTTTAAGGTAATAAAATGGTGGCGAAGATAAGGCTATTAGGGGAGGATGGAAGCCATTTTATAAAAAAAAGAAAAAGTGGTAATAGTGGTAGTTATAGTGGTATTAATAGTGGTAGTCATAGTGGTATTAGTAGCAGTAGTAATGCTAGTAGTGGTAATAGTGGTAGTTATAGTGATAGTGGTTTTACTCTCGCCTTTTGTCAACCAGGGAATTTGTGTGTGTGTGTGTGTGTGTGTGTGTGTGTGTGAGACTCTATCAGACATGTTAGTTCCCCGTCTCCTAACAGGATGTATCGCTGTGTCTTTGTTATGATAAGCAACGCCCTCTGTGTCACCTCTCACAAGCACCGCCCTCTGTGTCACCTCTCACAAGCGCCGCCCTCTTTGCCACCTCTCACAAGCACCGCCCTCTGTGCCACCTCTCACAAGCACCGCCCTCTGTGCCACCTCTCACAGGCACTGCTCTCTGTGCCACCTCTCGCAAGCACAGCTCTCTGTGCCACCCTTCACAAGCACCGCCCTCTGTGCACTACAACTACGTACCATCACCACCACCACACCATCAACCACCAGTGTGCCAGACTACCATTGTTGTACCACAGTATCACCGCTGCCTTTCCTTTAAGTGTTCTGAGCTGCACTCCTTGCAGCTGTGAGAAGTGGTCGACCCGTAAGTTTTGCCCCGCCCCCCTTCCCTGATCGTCATCAATAATTCTCACTCTCCGAGGTAAAGTTTGGACGAAACTTGGAAACAATACCTCGAAGGAATACTCAGAAATTCTCTTGTTCTGGTGAAAAATGGTTCAGCCAATGCTGCCTTGAATGGCAAAGGATATGACCTCAAATCACAAAAATGGTCTATTTTAAAATGAACTTACAACATGTTAACAAAAAACAAGTATTGAACATTAGATAAGTTCAATACTCCCAGTAAACTTACCTCAAAACCGATGATCAGTTTCTGCGGCGTAAAAATGATATGTTGACAAAACTGGGCAACAATGGAGTGATGTAACGCAAGAACACCGCAGCGATTGGTTCATATTTGATGACGAAAGAGAGAGACATAAGATGCGGGAACGAATCAGCTGCAGTGTTTATTGGATACATGTATTCCCATGTTTCACCAGTTATAATCTTTAGCCACGTATACTGGAAAGCAGCTAAGACATACAACTCTATCTAGCTGGGATATTATCTTAAGTGGTTCTTATGCCTAGGAAATACGATGAGATTAGCAAGAAAGTTTATATACCATATAATTCCCCTCTGGTGCCTTAAACCGGATCTGATTATTATATCTCACTGAATCTTTTGTCGACCCTAATATAGTCAGGAATAATGCCAGTATTTAGGGCTGTGGCGACGATAGTGAAGTGAGTCTTAAGTTTCATGGTAAATATATTCCCTCTCTCTTTCTCATTAATTTTCAGTCACTCTCTTGCTGTCTAATTCCAACTCATTATATAATCCCCTCTCTCTCTCTCTCTCTCTCTCTCTCTCTCTCTCTCTCTCTCTCACACACACACACATTCTTACACTCTCATTACCTTTAGTCTCTTTCATTTCATCCCTTCCCATTCACCCACAGTGTAGCACGAACACACACACACACACACACACACATATATACATCAGTGTATTTTTGCCACACGTAATGTATTCTTATCTCTTAAGTTTCGTCGTGGAGATTCTAATCGTAATGTTTAACCTAATTCTGCCCACACGCAAAAAAATGAAAAGGCTCGCTACAGATGAAAGGTTCAGGCAAGAATATGCAGCTTCAGGTATACACAGATGGTTCTGAAGGAGGAGCAGGAGGAGGAGATAGAAGGTACAGGTGGGATAACAAAGGCAGTGTCAGGTATAAAAAATAAACTAAAAATGTTCGAGTTCTCCCTAATTTGCATCTCGTTAGCAGGTATTACGTTGAGGCATTGTTATTGTTGTTGTTGTTGCTTTTGTTGCTGTTAATATTTTTGTTGCTGTTTTCTTTTTGTTGTTATTGCTTTTGTTGCTGTTAATATTTTTGTTGCTGTTTTCTTTTTGTTGTTGTTACTGCTGCTCTTGTATTATTATTATTATTATTATTATTATTTTCATTATATTTATTATAATGTGTTTTTCTCATTATTGACCATCATGTTTATTATTATCCTTATTCTTCCCCTTGCCTCTCGGGCCGTCGCTGCCACCTACATCATTTACATAATTAATTGACGACGAAGTTCTCAATAAGTAGTTGATTGGTCCACGTGGATGTTTACCCTTCATCAGCAGTGATTAAGGCGGGACCTTCCTCCTGGTTATCTCCCCCGACCACACACTAAGGCTTCCACCGCCACCATCTCCTCCTCCACCGCCACCTCCTCCTCCTCCACTGCCACCATCACCTGCCCCACTACCACCACCACCTCCTCCTCCTCTACTGCCACCACCGCCATCACCTGCCCCACTACCACCACCACCTCCTCCTCCTCTACTGCCACCACCGCCATCACCTGCCCCCACTACCACCACCACCTCCTCCTCCTCCACTGCCACCACCGCCATCACCTGCACCACTACCACCGCCACCACCTCCTCCTCCTCCACTGCCACCACCGCCATCACCTGTACCACTACCACCACCACCTCCTCCTCCTCCACTGCCACCACCGCCATCACCTGCACCACTACCACCGCCACCATCTCCTCCTCCACTGCCACCACCGCCATCACCTGCCCCACTACCACCGCCACCACCTCCTCCTCCACTGACACCATCACCTGCCCCACTACCACCACCACCACCATCACCTGCCCCACTACCACCGCCACCACCTCCTCCTCTACTGCCACCACCGCCATCACCTGCACCACTACCACCGCCACCACCTCCTCCTCCACTGCCACCATCACCTGCCCCACTACCACCACCACCACCTCCTCCTCCACTGCCACCATCACCTGCCCCACTACCACCACCACCACCTCCTCCTCCACTGCCACCATCACCTGCACCACTACCACCGCCACCATCTCCTCCTCCTCCACTGCCACCATCACCTGCCCCACTACCACCGCCACCACCTCCTCCTCCTCCACTGCCACCACCGCCATCACCTGCACCACTACCACCGCCACCACCTCCTCCTCCACTGCCACCACCGCCATCACCTGCCCCACTACCACCACCACCTCCTCCACTGCCACCATCACCTGCACCACTACCACCGCCACCACCTCCTCCTCCTCCACTGCCACCACCGCCATCACCTGCACCACTACCACAGCCACCACCTCCTCCTCCACTGCCACCACCGCCATCACCTGCACCACTACCACCGCCACCATCTCCTCCTCCACTGCCACCACCGCCATCACCTGCACCACTACCACCGCCACCACCTCCTCCTCCTCCACTGCCACCACCGCCATCACCTGCACCACTACTACAGCCACCACCTCCTCCTCCTCCACTGCCACCACCGCCATCACCTGCACCACTACCACCGCCACCACCTCCTCTTCCTCCACTGTCACCACAGCCATCACCTGCCCCACTACCACCGCCACCACCTCCTCCTCCACTGCCACCATCACCTGCCCCACTACCACCGCCACCACCTCCTCCTCCTCCACTGCCACCACCGCCATCACCTGCACCACTACCACCGCCACCACCTCCTCCTCCACTGCCACCACCGCCATCACCTGCCCCACTACCACCACCACCTCCTCCACTGCCACCATCACCTGCACCACTACCACCGCCACCACCTCCTCCTCCTCCACTGCCACCACCGCCATCACCTGCACCACTACCACAGCCACCACCTCCTCCTCCACTGCCACCACCGCCATCACCTGCACCACTACCACCGCCACCATCTCCTCCTCCACTGCCACCACCGCCATCACCTGCACCACTACCACCGCCACCACCTCCTCCTCCTCCACTGCCACCACCGCCATCACCTGCACCACTACTACAGCCACCACCTCCTCCTCCTCCACTGCCACCACCGCCATCACCTGCACCACTACCACCGCCACCACCTCCTCCTCCTCCACTGCCACCACCGCCATCACCTGCACCACTACCACAGCCACCACCTCCTCCTCCTCCACTGCCACCACCGCCATCACCTGCACCACTACCACAGCCACCACCTCCTCCTCCTTCACTGCCACCACCGCCATCACCTGCACCACTACCACCGCCACCACCTCCTCTTCCTCCACTGTCACCACAGCCATCACCTGCCCCACTACCACCGCCACCACCTCCTCTTCCTCCACTGCCACCACAGCCATCACCTCCACCACTACCACCTCCACCAACCACCTCCACCATCACCTCCACAACTATCACCACCACCACCACTACTACCACTACCACTAACTCCACAACCTGCACCACTACCACTATCACCACCTCCACCACTACCACCTCCACCACGACTTCCACCACCGCCGCCACCTCCACCACTACCACCAGCTCCACCACCACCACCAACTTCATAACCTCCACCACTATTACCGCCTCCATCATCCCCACCATTATCATCACCTCCACCACTACTACCATCACCACTATCACCTCCATCACTACCACCATCTCCATCACTACCATTTCCACCACTACCACCACTTCCACTACTACCAGCACCCCCACCATCAGACTCGCACTGCTCCCCGGAAGTATTGCTGACTTCATATTAACAGTCACCATCTACTTGGCTGACCATCTCGCCTGGCCAACATCTGGTCAGGGCCAGCCATAGTCCTGGGGCACCTGGGTCAAATGGGCCAGACTCGCCCCAAGGTTTTAGCAGTGCCAGTAATGGAAATCTGTTGGACTTGGCTACTGCTGAACCCAATTACAGGCCAGCCACCTACCTCACAACAATATAACAATTAACACCTCTCTTGGTCAACATGATATATTCAATAACTCCCACACCACCGCCACCACCACCACATCCACCACTTCGACCCGCACCATCTCCACTGCCACCACCCCCACCGCCGCCACAACGAGCCCTACCACCTCTACCTCCATTACCTCCACCACTCCATCACCTCCACCACCTCCACCACTCCCGCCCGGTGATAGAATAGATTTGATGGTGGAGGTGATGGTGGAGGTGGTGGTGGTGGTGTCGCTGGGGGTGGTGATGACTAGGATGTGGTAATGAAGATGTTGGAGATGATGAAGGTGAATATGATGATGATAGTGATAACACACGCCCACGTCCACACACGGCTACGCTCACACAAGCCCATCCAACACGCCCATGCCCACACCAACACACCCACACCCATACACGCCCACTCCCACACACGCCCACGGTCATACCCACTAACTCAGCCATGTTAACTGTGGTCGAGTAAACATCTAGGTTAACGAAATATTACGATATTAATGGCCATGTTTACTGGCGATACACACCAACTTATGATTAATTAAACCTTTTTAATTTCACCTTAAAGAAACAGTGAAGTTAAGTGAATAAAGCTGCTGATTGGCTAATTTTGTGTGTGTGTGTGTGTGTGTGTGTGTGTGTGTGTGTGTGTGTGTGTGTGTGTGTGTGTAATAATAATAATAATAATTCTAATAATAATAATAATAATTCTAATAATAATAATAATAATAATAATAATAGCAATAATAATAATAATAGTAATAATCTATATATATAAAACAAAGAAGTATGTCTGTGTGTTTGTTTATGTGTGTGTCCGCACGAGAATCTCGGAAAGTACTTTACTGATCTGTAGATGGATGGTGTTATATGTAGTGATGATGAATGATAGGAAGATGAGTTTGCTCAAATACTCCTGTATGTTGACGTACCCAAGTTTTACACATATGACAGGCTTCAATGAAAAATGTTCCAGAGAAGAGCTCAAGGATCCGATGTTGAAGGATATCCAGGGATAAAGTCAGGCAATACTTTGGGACGTGTCTACACGATTCACCCCAACAACTTTGAATGCTATTGTTTGAGACTACTTTTGCACCACATCCGTGGCCCAACATCATATGCAGCACTCAAGACAGTGAATGGACAAGTCTGCAGAACCTATCAGGAAGAGTGCAATCTCCTTGGCCTACTGGAAGATGATGGTCACTGGAATGACACATTAGAAGAGGCAGCAGCTACTCAATCGCCAATGAGAATGAGGAACCTGTTTGCCATCATGATTGCTACATGTGGACTTTCCAACCCAAGCCAGCTCTGGAAAAACCACCAAGAAAGTTTTTCAGAGGATCTGCTTCATCAAGCAAGAAGAGAACATCTTGGTCAAGAGATTGAGTTCATGAATGACATGTTCAACAGGGCTCTGATCATGCTGGAAGACAAAGTGATGGAGCTATGCAGAAAAAACCTGACTGATTTGGGATTGCCTTCCCCAAACCGAGAAGAACCAGTAGTTGCAAACAGGGAGTTGCTCAGAGAGACAGACTACTCAGTTGAAGTTCTGGTGAATTTTCTTGAAGAAAATGAGCCTCACCTGGTGCCTGATCAAGCAAATGCTTATGAACAGATCTTGCAAGCGATACAAGCGGAGCAGGGAGGTATGATCTTTCTCGATGCATCTGGCGGGACAGGAAAAACATTCCTGATCAATTTTCTGTTGGCCAAAGGAAGTCATCAGGGGAAAATTGCTCTTGCTGTGGGATCCTCAGGCATTGCTGCAACACTACTAGAAGGATGACGTACTGCACACTCAACTTTTAAACTGCCTCTCAACCTCGCGCACAATGAGAATCCAGTGTGCAACATCAAAAAAGGATCGGCAAAGGCAAAACTCTTAGAAAAATGCAGCCTCATATACCGGGATGAATGCACTATGTCTCACAAGTTAGCGTTTGAAGCATTGGACAGGACTTTCGCCAGACCCTACCTGTCATTCCTCGAAGCACTCCAGCTGATAAACTGAATGCGTGCCTCAAGGCATCATACCTTTGGAGAAGTGTTCAGACACTCACCCTATCCACAAACATGAGAGTACATCTACAAGGAGATCAGGTTGCTGGACGGTTTGCAAACCTTTTACTACAGATTGGGAATGAAACTTTCCCTGTTGATTCAGAAGGACAAATAATCATTCCTCAAGGATGTGGAAATGTTGTAAAGTCCTCAACTGAGCTCACTAACATGGTCTACCCAAACATTATCCACCACTGCAAGGATCACAAGTGGCTGCATGAACGCTCAATTCTGGCACCAAAGAGTGAAGCAGTGGCTGAAATTGTATAATATGGACACGAAGTAGTACCTTAAGCTGTGTATTCTTATATTACTCTATTAATTATGTAAAGTAAAGTATTACAGAACATGTATTAATCCTATGTAATATTTCCATTTATTATGCACCATGTTATGTATGTGAATTATCATATTTACATATTATGTATTCAGCTTGTGAATGCTGGGATCTGTACATGCCAGCGCGGAGTGATACAGAGAGTTGAGATCGCTAGTCCTTATGGTGTGGAAGCCCACTGTCTATTTGTTTCCTCTGTATATCTCCCGTACGAGAATAAGAACCTATTTTCAAGATAACAAGTGTTTGCGTATACCCTCCTTAGTGTAAAACATTTTGGGGGTATCAAAGACAAACACAGATGGCGCAGTAAGATTTCTCAGTGAGATTCAGAGTGAACTTAGCCTTCCCGCCTGCCTGTGTTAATGGCGTCTCATCTTCAGCTTCGCCAAGGATGTACAGCCAGACTACAAGCCTCAGGATTTACAGTGTTGTGAAGTGCTATGCTGTGTACAGTGCTGTGCCGTGAAGTGTTGTGTTGTGTATTTTAATCAGAATTGTCTGTGCAAACTGCAGTCAGATGACTGAGGGAGCTGCCCAGCAGTACATCCCTACCTGCCTATAGTCATTGGGTAACTGAGCAGCGCGCATTAAGACAACTTCGGTTCAGTTGCGAATTGCGCCGAGCTGCCTCTACGTCTGGCAGCGCTCCAAGCCTCCCGGCAACGAGCCATACACACAGACACGCACTCACAGGCCCACATTATATTAAACTCTTGCGTGTTACTTTAGACTTCTGTAATTCTGTGCATAGATTACGAGGGGTTGACCCGGTCTCTTGCACGGATAGAGTACAGAAGCTGTCACATGTCTCACAGGGATCAAAAAGATACCCTATACGACAGGGTTATGAGTTTAAGTTTGGGAGATCTCTCCCCACCCACACTCAGGCCCCACGCTCCTCACAGTGACAACGCCCAATCACCCACAGAATCTCCTCGTTCGTCGCGAGCAAGCTCTCCTGCGGTGCCTGCGTCCAAAGATCTCCTTCAACTGATTAAGTGATGGAAATTTCTCGACGCCAGGACTATGTTGCAAGGAGAGAAGAGGAAGAAATTCGGTACAGAGAGTCTGAAAGACGACGCCACGAGGATGAACAAAGACGCAGAGAACTAGAAGATATACGTAGAAGTGAGGATGACCTGAGAAGAAGAGAGGATCAAGCCAGATTTGAAGCCTTGATTTCTCTGTTAGCCTCCCCACAACGATCTACTCTACAAGATTTTTCCGCTACTACTAATGTTGATTCGACTAGAGGTACTGGTACCTCATTTCCCAGAGTCTGTTCAACAATTCCTCAAAAGGCTGCAGCACAAACGCCTCCCTCTCTGAAGTCTGACGCTTCTTATCAGATATTTCGGGAATGGCGTCGACATTGGCAAGACTATGCAACAATGGTTGACCTGTCAAGTTTACCACATCCTAAACAGATGATACAGCTTCGTATGTGCTTGTCCTTAGAGACACAACGTACTCTCGAGCACACACTTCAAGTGCCTCCTACGACAACTCTGACTGTAGAGGCCGTGCTCGACAAGTTACAGAAACATGTTAAGGGACAGCGCAACGAAGCACTTAGAAGAAGAGAACTCCTCCAATGTAAGCAGCTTGATGGAGAATCTTTTGATGCATTTTTTGTAAGACTGAAAAGATGTTCAGAGGAAGTTGATGTTTGTCCTGGGAATTCTCAAGCTTGTGAAGAGACACAACTCAAGACAATCATTTTAACGGGTGTCCGAGATGAAGAGCTAGTTCAGCGTCTCATTTCACTTGACCCCACTTCCTCCCTTCAAGATGTAGTTACAAAATGTTGAGCGTACGAGGCCGCCAGGTGTGCGACTTCAGCTTTACGCTCACAACCTGACCAGGTGAGGGCGGTGTCTTCCTACAGAAAGGGTAAGAAGCAGCAAGGTAACCCCACCCCTCACCCTCCAGCTACACCTTCAGCAGCAGCTTTGTGTAACAGCTGCGCGAGACAGTATGATGCCTCCCAGTGCCCAGCTGCTCAAAGCGTGTGCAGAAGTTGCGACCGTCAGGGTCACTGGGCTTGCACAGTCAAGTGCCCTGCAAGCAAAGTTCATTGCAGACTTTGTGGTCGTGTGGGCCATTATGACAAATGTTGTCGTAAGAAGACACAGAAAGGACACCACCAAGGATCCAAAAGGTCATCCTCAGGTAGTGCTGGCACGCCCCCTCCTTCTGGCAAGCATCAAGACGCTGTGCCCAGTCGTTCCAGCCGCCGTGTACATTGTTCCACAGACACGACGCCCCAGCACATCAGTGTCGTCATTTCTCACGGTAACTTGTTATCCAGTCTTCAGATGTTACCTGACACCGGTGCTGACGTTTCAGTAATTGGTCCACAACACTTAGCAAGTTTGGGAATACCCCGGAGCAACCTACAGCCCCCTCCTCAGACAACGAAACTGACAGCTGATGGTTCCAAGATGGCTCCAGCTTTGGGATCTTTCTGGGCTACTCTTACCTTTGGTAAGCAGTCCTGCTCAGCCCGGATTGATGGTCATGACGGGATCCCGACTCCGCTTTTATCATATGGCCATTGTCAAGAGTTGGCCATTATTTCCAAGGAATTCCCCAAACCTATTTTAAAGGTCACCCATGTCAACAGGTTGAAGGAACTCCCTATCTCTACTAACACGTCCCCTTCTGATGCAAGAGCTTACCTTCTCAAGGAGTTTGCTGACGTGTTGGTTAGGAAGAAATCTTTAAGATCCACACCACTCAAGCCGATGGTGGGTCCACCTATGAAGATTCATCTTAAGGATGGTGCCACACCTTTTGCCATCCACATCCCTCGTTTGATTCCTCACGCCTACAAGGAACTAGTTAGACAAGAGCTTGACTCCATGGTTGCTCAGGGAATCATCAAGCCAGCCGGAGACGAACCTTCACCTTGGTGCCACCCTCTCGTCCCCGTCGCCAAACCTCGTGGTGGAGTACGGATCACCACCGATCTATCAAAACTTAATCAGCAAGTTTCCCGTCCAGCCCACCCTTCACCCACACCCTTCGCAGCCGTTCGAAATGTGGACCCGAAGGCGAAGTTTTTTACAACGATGGACGCCTTATGTGGTTATTGGCAGATCGAGTTGGCCGAAGAAGACCAGCATTTGACTACATTCATCACACCATTTGGGAGATATCAGTATTGCAGAGGCCCCATGGGATTTGCCGCTACGGGCGATGCATTCTGTCAACGTGGTGACGCGGCCCTTCAAGGAGTCACGAATTGTGTCAAGGTGGTTGATGATATTTTACTCCATGACGAAGACTACTGTGCCCACCTCTCCCGAATATATGAAGTTCTCACCAGATGTCGAAAGTACGGGATTACCCTCAACGCTGACAAGTTTGTAGTCGCTGCACCATCAGTGAACTTCTGTGGGCACACTCTCTCAGCATCAGGTATCGCAGCTGACCCGGAGAAATTAAGTGGTATCAGGAATTTTCCAACCCCTGCCAACCTGACAGACCTCCGTTCTTTTTTGGGTCTGGTCAATCAGCTGGCTGAATTTTCACCTGACATCTCCGCCGCAGCCGTTACGCCCCCTGCTGAGCCCCAGGAGGACATTCCTGTGGACCCCAGATCATCAAGAGGCCTTCCAGCGAGTCAAGCAGGCCCTCTTAAGTCCACCCGTCCTCGCTCCCCAGCCCAGGTTCTATATGGACATCATCTCAGGTCTTGTGTTCCTGCCCACCCGAAGTCTTTTTCTCAAGAATGGCAAGCCAAGACTGAAGAATGTGACCGCCGTGCAGCAGAACGAGCCGCAGATGTCGCTGCTCGGTACGACTGTCATGCCCGCCCCCTTCCCAGGTTGAGTATCGGCCAGCAGGTCAGGATTCAAGATCCGGTATCTCACCGCTGAGACAAGGTTGGGGTTGTCATGGGTATTGGCCGGTCCAGGGACTACCAAGTGCGTCTTCCTAGTGGTAGAGTATGGTGGAGGAACCATCGTTTCCTCCGACCTGTGGAGCTGCCTAGTGTTGACCCTTCCCCAGTAGAGTCCCCTAATGCTGATGTCTTTTCAGTAAATCCATCCCCACCTTGTGTTTCTGCCCCGGTACTCCGCAGGTCCGAGCGACTCAGAAACAAAAGGTCCGCTCAAGATGAAACTATGAGCGTATAGGGGAGGGGGAGGGAGGTGTATAATATGGACACGAAGTAGTACCTTAAGCTGTGTATTCTTATATTACTCTATTAATTATGTATAGTAAAGTATTACAGAACATGTATTAATCCTATGTAATATTTCCATTTATTATGTATGTGAATTATCATATTTACATATTATGTATTCAGCTTGTGAATGCTGGCATCTGTACATGCCAGCGCGGAGTGATACAGAGAGTTGAGATCGCTAGTCCTTATGGTGTGGAAGCCCACTGTCTATTTGTTTCCTCTGTATATCTCCCGTACGAGAATAAGAACCTATTTTCAGGATAACAAGTGTTTGCGTATACCCGCCGTAGTGTAAAACATTTTGGGGGTAACAAAGACAAACAGAGAAATCAACATGACTCTACTCAGACAGCTTTCAGGCAGTGAGACCTCATTCAAATTTGTTGATACAGTAATCGACCAGGACCAAGCAGTCGAGTACCCTGCAGAATTCCTTAATTCTTTGGAGCCCGCTGGAATGCCTCCTCACCACCTCACTCTCAAGATTGGAACTACTATAATGCTCTTAAGAAATCTTGAACCACCAATCCTCTGCAATAGCACAAGACTGGTGGTGAAGAACATGATGCCACATGTACTGGAAGCTACAATACTGACAGGGAAAGCTAAAGGAGAGGACGTTTTTATACCAAGGATACCTCTCATCACCACTGACCTGCTATTTAAGTTCAAGCGACTTCAGTTCCCGGTTAAAGTGAGCTTTGCCATGACCATCTACAAAAGCCAGGGACGGTCCCTAAAGATGGTTGGCCTAAACCTGGTGTTTCCTTGCTTCTCTCATGGACAGTTCTATGTTGGATGCTCCAGAGTGGGAACTGGCAAACATCTGTACATACTTGCTGCAAATGGCAAAACCAAAAATGTGGTCTACCTTAATGAGCAACAGAAAGACAATGTGGAGCCTCCCGGAGGGTGGCGTCCTACCGTGGCCTAACGAAAGAGCCGGCCGGAGGGCGGCGATTCCGCTAGTAATAATAATAATAAACGGTTTATTTAAAAAGTTCTGCAGCCCGAAAGCTGAAAATATATTTTGGACATAAATGACTTATTAAATACAAAGACATGGTGAAATGGGGGGGAGGGGGATGAGTAATAAATGTTTTATTTAGAGAAAGGAAAAGTAACATACAGTGAACATACAAATTAATGTTTACAGTAGAGGTTACGGAGGTCACATGCCCCGAGATGTTAAACAGCAAACATGTAGTGTAGTAACTCCCTCACAGATGGTGTTACGAGGGACCTGACGTGGTGTAGTAATTCCCTCACAGATGGTGTTATGAGGGACCTGACGTGGTGTAGTAATTCCCTCACAGATGGTGTTATGAGGGGCCTCACGTGGTGTAGTAATTCCCTCACAGATGGTGTTATAAGGGACCTGACGTGGTGTAGTAATTCCCTCACAGATGGTGTTATGAGGGGCCTCACGTGGTGTAGTAATTCCCTCACAGATGGTGTTATGAGGGACCTGGCGTGGTGTAGTAATTCCCTCACAGATGGTGTTATGAGGGGCCTCACGTGATGGAGTAATTCCCTCACAGATGGTGTTATAAGGAACCTGACGTGGTGTAGTAATTCCCTCACAGATGGTGTTATGAAGAACTTCACATGATGTTGTAGCAACTCATTCACTACGTGGTGTCGTAGCATCTTGGGGGCACCGCGTGGTCTGGTGTCACAGGACCTCACTCTCAGGTGGTGTACAGTCTGGTGTGGTCCCAGGCCTCACTAAGGTTGACGGATTAACATAAGAACAAAAGAAAATAAGAAAATAAGGAGTCTGCAATAGGTCGTTTGGCCTGTGCATGGCAGCTCCTGTCTAGAGTTACAACCACTCTCTATCATCCATGAATCTAATCTAGCCTCCTTTTTAAACTTTCCAGCGTTCCAGCACTTACTACAAAGTTGCTAACCTTTTTCCACTCGTCTACCACCCTATTTGTAAACCAGTTCCTTCCTATCTACCTCCTAAACCTAAACTTATCCAACTAAATCCGATGCTACGAGTCCTATCCTGCTCGGATAATATAAGAGCTTTATCTATATCTTCTTTTTATTGGTTCCTTTCACACACAAATACAAACACATCGCTGCTTGTTGTTGGGTCTCACGGGCAGTTATCACTGGGTACCTTGGGACCTCACTGTGGGAAGGCTAGCTTGGGTATGACTCTCAACTGTTGCTGTTGCATTTTTTTCACTGTTGATCACTGTTCAACGCTGATTCAATTTCTTTCCGAAATGAATATGTAATTTGTGGCGATAAATTACTGATAATCCGGTGGGGAGGATGGGTTCAGGGGAGGGAGTTGGGGTATGTTCCAATATTACAGTTGACCTGGCTGCCGCACCGCCAGAGCAGCACCAGATACGTCTTCACCCTTCGGTGGTCAAGGATATGTAATAATAATAATAATAATAATAATTAACGGTTAATTGAAAGAGCATGGCATCCGGAAGGCTGAAAATATACAATAACATAATTGGGGAATGGGTCACTTCATTGCCAAATAATGTACAAGGAACATAAGTGATACAAACATGATTTATAATAACTAGGTGGGGAGAAGCTCAAACTACAGGGCATTTCAACACAGTGACAGTGCAAAAAGTAAGATAGACTGGGAGTGAATACACTCTTTGATTACAAGTTATTGATAATTTTTACAATGGTTGGGAATGGGCTGTTCTTATAGCAATTAGTTCGTGCTCGTGTGGGCTGGATGCGGTTGTGGTGTCGAACAGCAATTCTCGGACGAAGGATCTCAGGTGGTAGTAGCAGCCGGTGTCGAGGATGGGGCAGAAGCTTCTCACCAAATTTGCAGATGATGTCATGGTGATGGTCAGTGAGAGTGGAAAGGGGAGAGAATAATCTTGCATGACCTCTTTTGCACTTTTTCTAGGTGTTTACGTTGTGTGGCATTTAGAGAGGAAGACCAGGTAGGGGAGGCATAGGTGAGCTTGGGAAGTATGAATGTTGAGTAAACACTGAGGAGCTCGGGCGCAGGAACTCCGAGGGACTTGAGTCGGAGGGGGAGGTGGAGACGGAAACTGGAGGATTTGACAACTTCACTGACGTGTGGTTTCCAATTTAGTTTGTTGTCTATGGTGGCACCGAGGAGCTTAGTGGAATCTACAACCTGGAGTGTGTTGGGACCTAAAGTAATGGAAGGGGGTGGGACAACGTAGGAGGAGAGGTTGATGTGCTTAACCATGGTCTTGGTATGGTTGATGGTGACGTGGTTGTTGGTGGCCCAGTTTTGGAGACTGTTCAATAAATCCTGAAGGGTGGCATAGTCGGGAGCAGAATTGTTGACACTGATCCCAATGGTGGAGTCGTCGACATATTTCCAGCGAGCAGGGATTTCTCTTAGGGCATCAATGATAAGCATGAGGAAGCATAGTGGTCCTATCTTGGTGCCTTGGGGGACGCCACAGGTGAGTGACTGAAAGGTGAAGACAGCCCCTGGAAGAGTACAGCTTGGCGTCGGTTACTGAGGAAGTGTGTGTGTGTGTGTGTGTGTGTGTGTGTGTGTGTGTTTTGTGTGTGTGTGTGTGTGTGTGTGTGTGTGTGTGTGTGTGTATGTGTGTGTGTGTGTATGTGTGTGTGTGTGTAATAATAATAATAATAATAATAATAATAATAATAATAATAATAATAATAATAATAACGGATTATTAAAAAACCCACAAAAATCAGAAAATATTCAGTGAACAGATATGATATTTTTCTGTTGTGGTGTCGAATAAAAACACGTGGATGAGGAACTGAAGTGTCTGGTGGCATTAATGAGGATGGTGCAGCAGCTCTGTCTCTAATTAATAGCTGGAGACACGGTGATGATCAGAGGGAGCTGAAACAACCTTTGTACTGAGTACCTCATAATTGGTGGGTTTTAATAGCAGTATGACACAGCCCATTTCATGGGGTTCTCACCACTCCTAGAGTGTTGGTAAGACTGTTTACATGATGTCGAAAGACCTCACTAACAGATGTGAAGGTCACTGAGCAATTACTTGTCAAGTAGTAAGCACTGTTTTCATTCCTTCCCGAACTGAAATAATCACTTTCGTATCAATCGAAGATTTATCATCAATCTTTGCACTATTTTCCGAGTGAGAGATAGTTGTTATATCCCTGTGAAATGTCTATAGGGATCAACGAGCGCCTCATGACTCTTCGAGTCGCACTGAATCACTCACGTCATGCCTTCTTCATCAATGCATACGCCCCAACACTGGATGCAAAGGATGACATCATGGAGGCCTTTTACGCCGATCTTGATAGAGCACTAGCCTCTATCCCCAGAGAAGACAAGGTTGTGCTCCTTGGCAACTTCAATGCCAGAGATGGCAGAGATGCTAACATTTGGCAGGGAACCAGAGGGAGAAATGGACTAGGCAAGTATAATGCCAACGGCCTACTCCTCCTCAGCAAGTGTGCTGTGCATAACCTCACTATCACCAATACCATGTTTTGGCAGGCCGACAAGTTCAAGGGTTCCTAGCAACATCCATGATCTAAACACTGGCATCTCATTGATTACATCATTGTCAGAGAAAGAAATCGCCGAGATGTCCTCATCACCCGTGCCATGTGTGGCTCAGACCACTGTGACACTGATCATCGACTTTTCAGAGCCAAGCTCTCCCTTCACGTCGCCCCAAAACGGCGAAGGCAGCAAGCCTCCAGAAGAGGCTTTACTACTAAGCATCTGGAGGACCCAGCAGTAGCACAAGCTTTCATAGAGCAGCTCGAACATGGGCTTATAAGCAACCCAACAGCAAACAATGCGAATCCCAGTGCTGAATGGGATACTCTCAACACTGTTATGACAAAGACCTGCAGAGAGAACCTTGGCCAGATCAAAAGAATACACCAGGACTGGTTTGATGAAAATGACCCGGCAATCGCAGTACTCATCAATGATAAACGTGCTACTTTTACTAAGTGGCAGAACAACCCTCAGTCTCGGACCAAAGCTGATACCTTCCGCAAGAAGAAAGTGGCAGCCCATCGGGAACTTCACATTCTAAAGAATAATTGGCTTAGAAATAGAGTCGGTGAAAATCAAAAACATGCAGCTCAGCACAAGATGCGCGAATTTTTCAATTCCATTAAAACATTTTATGGGCCAACCACTTGTGGTGCAGCCCCCCTCCGCTAATCTGACGGTACCTTCATAATTAAAGACGATGAAGGCCTCCTTCAGCGCTGGAAACAGCACTACCACCCATTGCTCGACCGAAACACCGACGTGGATGTCCTGAATACTCAGCAGGTCCCTCAGCATCCAGAGCTGACCAACCTCAGCTATCCTCCATCCCTGGATGAGGTAGTTACTGCCATCAAACGGATGAAAAATAGAAAAGCCTTAGGGCCTGATGGAATCCTAGCCGAGGTATATAAGGCTGGAGAACCTCTGCTTACCAGCCGTCTCCACCTCCTGGAGAATATATAGGAAAAGGAGGAAATCCCCTAAGCTATTAAAGACGCCTCCATTGTCAATATTTATATGATCAAGGGAGACCGGTCAGACTGTCGCAACTACCGTGGATCTCGCTACTCTCCGTTGCTAGCAAGATTATCGCCCGAGTCCTCCTAAACAGACTCCTTCCTGAGGAGGAAAAATTCCTCCCAGAATCTCAGTGTCGTTTTAGACCAGTGGTTCTCAACCTTGTTTGCCCCCATATACCCCTTTCACCATATGTCAGAATGTCATTCCCCCTCCTTTCCAAGATTGTCTGCCTCAATAAGTGCATTCCAAATAATATGCATGTAATACTGAAAATCCTTTATTTTTTCCATATTAGTATCAGTTTCCCCCCCCCCCCTGAAAACCTGTGGGGGGAAATTCCCCCCCCCCCCCCCCCCCGGTTGAGAACCCCTGTTTTAGACCATCACTTGGCACCACTGGCATGATCTTTGATTCTCGCCAGATAGAGGAAAAGTGCAGAGAACAGTGTCATGACCTGTATATGGCTTTCATCGACCTAACCAAGGCCTTCGACTCGGCAACAGGGCAGCCCTCTGGCGGACCCCAGCAGTTTTGGCTACCCACCAAAATTCATCACCATTGTGAGGCAACTCCACGATGGCAAAAACGGTAGTGTCCTTCACAACAGCACTCAGTCTGAGTTCTTCCCCATCCAAACAGGGGTTAAACAAGGGTGTGTACTGGCACCCACTCTCTCTTCCATTTTCTCGGCTGCCTTCCTTACTCGTGCCAGTGCCAATTTAGCCAGTGGGGTGGACAGGAGTACCGGGTGAAGCCCCCGGGGGGTCTTTCAACATAAGACGACTCCCTGCAGGAACAAAGGTGTTGCTCTCACTAAACACGACCTACAGGAGATCCTAAACATTTACGCAGATGCATATGCCCACTTCGGCTTTGAGGTGAATGTATGTAAGACTCAGATTCTCTTTCAACCTGCCCCAGGTTCAGACACACCTCCACTATCCATCCAGCTTGACTGTACTACCCTCTCTAATGCTACCCACTTTCGGTATCTCGGCTCCCACCTGTCCACCACAGCAGACATCGATGAAGTGATTCAGCACCGGATCAGATGTGCATCCCAAGCATTTGGTGGACTCCGAAACCGTGTCTTCAGTTGTAGGGAGCTGAAATTATCTACAAAGCTTCATGTATATCGGATAGTGGTCCTCCCCACCCTGCTATATGGCAGTGAGACAAGGGTCGCATACAGGAAGCACCTCAAGTCACTTGAAAACTTTCACCAACGTAGTCTACGTTCCATCCTCCGAGTTTGCTGGGAAGGCAAGAGAACAAATTCCAGTATTCTTGATGACACCAACTGTAGGAGCATCGAGGCTACTATTATCCACGAACAGCTACGCTGGACTGGCCATGTTACCCGCTTGGGCCGGCGGTCAATTGAAAAGGCATAAGGATAGATTTAAACAAACCTGCGCCAAATCGACCCCCTCACCTGGGAGATGATTACTCCACATCGTAACGCTTGGAGGAGCACCACACGAGAAGGTGTCAATACTTTCGAGTTAGCCCGACTGCAAACTGAGGCAGAAAAGCGCCAACGCCGGAAAGTCGCTGCCACTGCCCCTTCTGCACTAGATGCAGCCATCCACATGTGCAACGAATTTGGACGACCCTGCGGGTCACGTATCGGCCTCTTTAGTCACCTCAAAACTCACCAACCTAGGTGACATCCCTTATAATTCATATCATTGTATTATAGTTGGATGATTGTCGTACTCGATTAAGAATGACAGCAAAGTAGTAGTACTAGTAGTAGTAGCGTGGCGTGGGTGTCGTGGAACGTCCTCCCTGATCTAAAGGGTTAGTGGTGGGGATATACTCGCTGTGTGGGAGCGGGAATTTAACAATGTGTCGGTGAATATCGGATGTCACCCTAAGCATTGCCACCCAAGGTTTCTTCTCATCCTTTACGGCATAAATTGTAAATATTCCGTGTGTTCACCGGTGATCACCAAGCGATCACCAAGCGAGTGGTGACCTGGCGGCGCTGGGTCAGTGGAATAACTCGAGGCTCGGAGCCAAGGTCAGTGTCGATAGGCCTACTTTGACAGGGGTGGTCTCGAGACTCTCGCCCCTATGGGGCCGAGAGTGCTCCCATGCGGTCGCCTCCCCACCTTAGTAACGGTCACTTCAGGTAGGGTCTCGACGAACCAAGTGAGTATATATATAACTGATATTACACCAGTGAGACCATATAAATAGTGGTTATTTGTGCCAAGGATATATAAACAAGTGCTTGGGGTGACAAATTCTTGTCCATAGTGTATCATTCTGACGTATGGATGGTCGCCCTGGGGGGAGGGGGGGGGGGGTAGCCTACACACCCACGCGCGCACGTATGCCCCTACTACATGGACACAGCAGTCCAGCCTGTCACCTCTCCGCCCTTCCCTCATAAGAACCAGTATTATCTTGTGCCTGGGACTAAATCAGATGTTCGGAGGCAGACGTAACTGTCGCGCAAGGTGCTGTTCACTATGCCTGGTAACAATCATTGCTGCGTCTTTGCTAACCCGAACCAAAACTGCACAAATTGTGTTTGTGCGAGAAACAACCGACCATGTGTGGATTGCAAGAAACGAGACCAGTGTCGGAACCCACGTCTCAGGGAGTCGACACAGGTGGCCACAGTGGATATCGCCGGGACCCAACTACCCGATGATATCCGAAATGATAGCAGTGAGTCTACTCAACCCGAAAATGTAGTACTAATAAATGCTGCTCCATTAGTAGCAGGTACCCACGAGGAGAATGAGAGACAGCCACCTCAGTGGAATGGCATGTCGATGGAAAATGCAGACATATGGGTCAAAGAAACCTACTCAGAAATTGTCAAGTGGTCACCCGCTAACTTATTTGAACCACCCAAGTGTGCGGCCACCAAAGAAATGATTCGAGAGATGACACGCTTCATGACTGATTACACTCAGGACCGCTTCCTCGCCCCTCTAGCTCTTCAAATACTGGCAATAATACCACATCTATTTTGTCAGAGGACACACACAAAGGCTAAGCACAAAGAAAATGTGGCAGCAATGAAGAGAAGATTGGCAATGTGGCAGACTGGGGCCCTAGATGATCTCCTATGTGAAGCAGGAACACTGCAGGAGAGACTAAAAATTACGGGTGACGGAAAGCAAAACACCGATGACGTGGCAAGAAAATTTGGAAACAAAATGCGTGTGGGAAAAGTGTCTCTTGCGGTAAGATCTCTCACAGAGGAATCCTCCGGTGGGGTGATGCCAATAAACAGAGAGACATTAAAACTATTGAAAGAGAAACATCCTCCTGCAAGCGAAGACGAAGGCATCAGGTTCCAGGGTGACTATATCCCACCAAATGCTGTCCTGTTCGAGAAAATAACAGGAGAGATGGTGTGGAAAAAGGCACTGAAGACTCGAGGAGGAGCCGGCCCTTCAGGTCTGGATGCAAACGGTTGGAGAGTCATCCTCAGCACAAACAACTTTGGCCCTGTAGCAAGCGATCTCTGCACTGCCATTGCCGCCCTTGCAAGAAAGCTTGCATCCTCTTGCTGCCATCACCTCCAGGCCCTGACGGCCTGCCGCCTTATTCCTCTGGAAAAGAAACCAGGATGTAGACCTATAGGGGTGGGGGAAGTGCTGAGGCGGATCATCGGAAAATGCATAATGGAGGTGGTAAAGGATGATGTCAGGGCAGCAGCAGGGAACCTACAAGTGTGTGCTGGCCACTAGGCTGGTGGGGAGGCTGCCATTCACGCCATGAGATTGATATTTGAGCAGCGTGATTGTGAGGCCGTTCTCCTGGTGGATGCTTCAAACGCATTCAACATACTTAACCGCAAGACTGCACTGCACAACATCAAGATCAAGTGTCCAAGCTTTGCGATGTACGTTGAAAATTCGTATAGGAATCCATCAGACCTCTACATAGTGAACAACAAGGCTCTAAGAGGTGATACCATCTTACAGTCAACCGAGGGAACAACACAGGGGGACCCTGTTGCAATGGCAATGTATGCAATTGGCCTATCAGTGCTCCAACAAGAAATAAAATTTGAAACAACTGGGGTCAAACAAGTGGCATATGTTGTTGACCTTACAGGAGCAGGAAAAGTGGAGGACGTCAAAAAGTGGTGGGACTTGGTAACATCGCGAGGTCCACAAATAGGGTACCACCCAAATGCCAGCAAGTCCTTCCTCATCGTGAAGCCAGAACATTATGAACAGGCATTGGAGGTTTTTGGCGGAAGTGAGGTCAAAATAACTAAGGATGGCCAAAGACATCTAGGCGCAGTAATTGGCACTACGGACTTCAAGACCGAGTACGTAGCGGGAAAGGTGAATGAGTGGGTTAGTGAAATCCAAGCTCTGTTTGAGATTGCTAACACAGAGCAACATGCGGCCATTGCTGCATTCACCCATGGAGTCAAGCATCGTTGGAACTACCTGATGCGTACTATCCCTGATATCGGACCCCTCCTCCACCCTCTGGAAGGAGCTATCAGTGTCAAGTTCATTCCCAAATTAGTGAAACACCCTGACTTAACCCCAGCAGAAAGAGCACTTCTTGCACTTCCACCAAGACTGGGAGGGATGGGACTAACAAATCCAGAGGAGATTGCTGCCACTGAACACCAAAATTCACTTAAGCTCACGGCAGCCCTCATGGACCACATGATAGCCCAGAATGCAACATGGGAAGTGGATACCAGTGAAGTAAATAAGATTCGTAGGTCCATTACAACAGATCGACAGCACTGCCAAAATGATAAGTTGCAGCAACTATTGCTGCAGGTACCAGAAAATTTGAAAAAAAAGTAGCTATAGCGCAGGAGGTGGGCGCCTCGAACTGGTTAACTACATTACCGATAAGGGCAAATGGTTTCAGTCTTAATAAACAAGACTTTACAGATGCCATTGCTCTAAGGTACGGTCGGCCAGTAGAAGGTTTGCCCTCCCAATGCTTGTGTGGCTCTTCCTATGATGGCGATCACGCCATGGTGTGCAAGAAGGGGGGCTTCATATGCATGAGGCATGACGAGGTAAGGGATCTCACAGCAAATATGTTGAAGGAAATCTGCCGGGATGTCATAGTAGAACCGACCCTCCTTCCATTGGACGGTGAGATCTTCCAACACAGGACTTCAAACACATCTAACGTAGGCCGTGTGGACGTCAGTGCTCGAGGATTCTGGACGCGGGGACTGCGAGCTTTCTTCGACATCAGGATTTTTTATCCCATGGCCGCATGTCACCGTAACCTAGCTCTCGATGCTGCACATAGGAGGAACGAGAACGACAAGAGAAGGGCATATGGGGAGAGAATTCAAAACGTTGATCAAGGCAGCTTCACTCCTCTTGTGTTCACAACCTCTGGTGGGATGGGAACAAGTGCAAGATGTTTCTACGCCAGACTCGCGGAGTTGATCTCCGAACAGAAGCAGCAGCCCAGAAGTTATGTTACAGCCTGGATGAGATGTCGACTGTCTTTCTCTCTCCTTCGGTCGGCTTTGCTCTGCCTCAGGGGAACGAGAGCTTCTGCCCCAACTCCAACAACTGCTGCAGATATTGACTATGAGGCTACTGTCACTGAATGCCGCATAGATCTGCGGCTCAACTAATTTAACACAGATAGGATTGCTACTTATGTATTAGGATATTTAATATTAAGGTAATTAAATGGTGGCGAAGGTGTGGCTATTGGGGGAGGCTGGAGGCCATTTAAAAAAAAAAAAAAAAAGTAGTAGTAGTAGTAGTAGTTTGTGTGTGTGTGAATGCATGTTTGTGCGTCTGTAAGTCAATTTGTGTTTATCTGAGTGCATGTGCTTTGTGCTTTTATTAGTGTGTATGCATGTGTTTTTATGTGTTTTATGCGAGTGTGTGTTTGTGTTTCATTACGGCACAGTGCAAATCTTTTATCCATCTAAGAAACTTTCAAAATTGGGCTGGATCTTTGTAACACCATTGTTACCGCCTCGCACTGGGCGAGCGGTAATTGTAGAATTTGTGATAACATATGTGAGTGTTATGATAACGGTAATATGGAAAATAGTTGATATGAACACGGAGTTAACTAGTTAAGTTGAAGGAGTGAGGGGAGGCTACCTGTGTTGATGGTAGCAGTTCTGTTGAAACCACATAATAACGGCATATGTCATATATACTCCATCTGTCCTGAGTGGGTCAGTTCAAGACACACTGTCGAGCTTTGAGCACTGTCACTTACAGATTAGTATAAGACCCGTTACACGTAAGTCTATGCTCATACGAGGCTTTATTGCTTTAATATGTTATGTATTGGGATATACTGTGTATATGCCGTTGTAATATTCAGATAAGTGTGTATTTTTTTTTTTTTTTTATGGGCATTAGCCCACCAGGGCACAGGTCATTTTTAATGACCCTCATCAAGGTCGGGGGGGGGGGGGGGGAGGGGGCGAAAATATAATAAAAAATAAAGATCATGATAATAATTATTATAAGCAAATTAATAAAAATACTCTAAATAAAAATAAATAACAACTATAATAAAAGAAAATATTAATAATACTAATAAAAATTAACAAGAAATAATAATAATAATAATAATAATAATAATAATAATAATAAATAGCCATAAATAAATGCAAAAGTTAAAAAATATCAAGAGTGAGAAACGATATATACAGTATATATGTGTTGTGTTGTCAAAGTAAGAGAAACAATTGAGACCCTGCAATTGAGTGTAAATGAGGCCGAAAGTCAGATCAGCAACCTGGGACTTGGTCACATTTTATTTGATGCCATATGGCAGCAGGGTCTACCATTAGACAACACATTATGCTTCCAATATCTTCCCAGGCGGTAGTACGTCCCTGTTTGATACCTATCTACTACCAGTTGCCATTGTACAGTATACAATATGAAGCTGCTATTTGTTACCTGACTTATAATCCACACATCATGAGTATTGTGTTAACATTTACATTATATTAACAGGTTTTTGACCATTAAACATCATTGAGTCCACATGCACGGATCTTCTTATCCAGGCGTCACGTACTTACTGCTCCATGGCGGTAACAAATATTATCAAAAAATTTAAACTTATTTACCCTTTGGTATTTTTAAAGTAATTATGAAAACCCTTTGTGTTCAAATCGAGCTCAAGACCTTGAAGGCCAGTTCAAACCCCCACATTTGCCCATTAAAATTCTATTTAAACAAAAACAACCCCCATTACTCACCCTTACGTCCCTTTAACCAGTCATAAAAACTCTTTTAATTAATAAAATTATAAATAAATGCAAAGTTCTTATTAATATTTCCCAAACCATCACGTTAAAAAAAATGAATTTTAATTTTTGACAAATGGTGTTTCTTCGATCAATTTAATGGAATATCTCGTGTTTATCTCATCAGCAGGGCGGCGCCTCCCTCGCCACTTACACCATCAATGATTAATGAACTTGGTGCCGTCCTAAATCTCGATCGAGTATGCAAATTACATTCCAAATTCTGCAATTTGCAATATTAACTTGATCAACAAGGTCTTATGTTTATACAAAACTTTTACTTCTTATTTTATATTTTTTCTGTGTTTATTTCGAAGCGATTTTAACCCTTTGATTAACACGATTCAACCCCTTGACTATGATGCCTTAACCTCTTGACTATGATTGTTTGACATCTTGGCTATCATGGTTTAACCCTTTGACTATCATGGTTTAACCCTTTAAATATAATAGTTTAACCCCTTGACTATAATGGTTTAACCCCTTGACTCTAATGGTTTAACCCCTTGACTATAATGGTTTAACCCCTTGACTATAATGGTTTAACCCCTTGACTATAATGGTTTAACCCTTTGAATATAATAGTTTAACCCCTTGACTATAATGGTTTAACCCCTTGACTCTAATGGTTTAACCCCTTGACAATAATGTTTTAACCCCTTGACTATAATGGTTTAACCCCTTGACTATAATGGTTTAACCCTTTGAATATAATAGTTTAACCCCTTGACTATAATGGTTTAACCCCTTGACTCTAATGGTTTAACCCCTTGACAATAATGTTTTAACCCCTTGACTATAATGGTTTAACCCCTTGACTATCATGGTTTAACCCTTTGACTGATGGTTTATCCCCTTTACTATTATGGTTTAACATTTTATCTATGATGATTTAACCTCTTGAAACGATAGTTTAACCACTTGAGTACAATGAGTTAACCTAATGAGTAGAATATCTTGACCCCTTGAGTACGATGCATAAACCCTTGAGTACAACTACTTATAAAATTAATATCCTATTGAGTATGATGACACTGTACACAGGAAATTGAGCCATAGTACTCAATGGTCGATGTCGGCTGTTGGCTTCTGTACTTGAGGCTCCATTAAACATATTATCTATCCTTCCATCCATTCATCCATCTAATCATTACTATCTTCCATTCTCTCTTACAATCTGTTTCTCGTTCTTTCTCTCATTATTCCTTATTTTACCAGCTGCCTATTACCTACCTATTATCATATCTTACTATGATAATATTTTACCCTGTTATCTCAGCCACTTAAGATAAAGTATTCTTCTCTTACGTTCTTTTACTTAAAAATCTGAACTGAACAACTGAATGTAAGCAATTTCTCCTCTACGCTTTAGGATGAAACAACTGTATCTTTTAACAGTGATGTAAAACAATCGACTCAGTTAAGTGCATTTTCAACAACATTATCAAAGTCTACCAAGGTGAGGTGTGGTCTCTCTCTCTCTCTCGCATTGTCTACGAAACCCTCCAACATTATCAACCGGTTTCCTCCCAATCTCTGGTCCTCACTGATGTCAGATCTTAATGGACTCTCAGTTTTCCTCCAGGATTTCACCTGTCATTAAGTGTGATTATTAATTTCAGTGGACAATATTCGTCGATAGTGACCAGAGTCTGTTTACTCAGTCAGTATTGGTCTCCACTGCGTGACGTCACCAGAGAAAATTAGGTGTATGGAAATAGCAAGGAGATAGAAGTTTATTTTACTCTAATAGGTTATATATTTATTGAAGAATTAACACCTGGAAAGAGGAATTAATCTTGACATTACATGCCATAAATCTGTTTTAGAATAATTTGATCACCTTACAAAGATTAATAAGAGTAATAAGATCATTAAGACTTTTAGATAACATGAAACATCCTTCAACTTTTCAATAAACAAACAACAAAATAAACATAAAATAAAACACTCTTAACATCTTCATTCTCCCCCCTAAAACCAGACACCTTCTCTGATTGGTTTCGTTTTTAAGTGGGAGTTTAGAAGGGAAGAGACGAGTTGCTTGACCTTGTTCTCATAAGATCAACAAAATGGCCATAACAAGACTAAATGACGAACTCTCTGCCTGGAAGTAATTAGCACAACTATAACCAAAGGAATGATGAAAGGTGTGAGAGGGTCATTAGGAGATAACACGGGAAATAAAAGAAGGAGAAGGAAAGAGAGAGAGAGAGAGAGAGAGATAAGGGATGAACTGCCTAGAAGTGTTTCATTTCCCGTTCGTCTGTTTCTTAAGGATATTAAACTTCCCAGACTTTCTTATCGATCTGCCCCTGCTCTCTCTCTCTCTCTCTCTCTCTCTCTCTCTCTCTCTCTCTCTCTCTCTTGGAATATTAACGGATTCGAGGATTATTCGTCTCATTCAACCTAACCTAACCTAACCTAACATCACCTCACCTCACCTCACCTCACCTCATCTCACCTCATCTCACCTAACATAAACTGGCTCTTCAAAAACACGATCTCTGGTTACTGCCCAAAAGAGAGTTGTACGGACAATGACCTTACTGAAAAAAACAGATCACACAAACGAGAAATTTGTTATATTGAAAAACGTTAAAATTCGAAGATATTAACACCTACTGCTGTGCCCTCTTTGTTTACAAATCTATCAATCACTTGCTTGACAATAATTACATCCAGTTCCAGAATAATCAGAGATACAACTTGAGGCACCCAGAGCTACTAAGACCACCCCCCATGCGCTCCTCTCAGTCCCAGACCTCCATAAAATATCATGGTGTGAAGGTGTGGAACAACTTACCCCCACCCATCCGAGCAAAGACTATGCTCCCTTCCTTTAAATCATCTCTTAAGAAATATCTATTGTCTAAGTATTAATATTTCTTGTAACACTTACTATATTTACAGTACCTGTTTTTATTGTACCATCAAAACCGTTTTATCGGAAATTATCATGTAAATAGATAAGTAATTACCATTGCAATAAACATATTTGCCAACTAGTCATAATCCTGACAGCTCTGTCCTCTTGTTCAACCTTAGTACTGTACTACCCAGGTTGTACTGCTCCCCCATTATACTTATGTTTTTCAATTCCACTGTAATTTATGTATATTAAAAAAAAATAATAAATATTGAAGTGATAACCGTGGTAACATTATGAGATGTTCTTATTACCACCATGCTATTGTACTACTCCAGATGACACTAAATGTTACATAATACTTCCTTGAGATAAATGTATAGTATATATCAGGTGCCTAAAAGAGAGCTCAGGTTCTCAACTGGTTCAGCCATATTAATGTTGTTATTATTATCCACTCTGTATCTGTGTGTTTTTCTGGCTAAATAAACTGTTTCTATTCAATTCAGTTCAATTCAACTTTATCTCAGCTAACAGACACTGAACAAACATATTTCGATAGTTCATTTCTAACCACTGTTTATTGTTTACCGTTTACTCGTATTTTTGTCTACTTCCTGTTTACTGTTTATTACTGTTTACTCATCTCTATGTCTCTACTTACTGTTTACGCTATTTAATTTGACTGTCTACCGGTCGTGTCCTATCATATGCAAACAAAAGGATCATGAGTAAATAAGTAAACAAAAGGACGGGGAGCAAGCAATCAAACAAAATTTTCAGGAGTAAACAGGCAATCAAAAGGGCCGCGACTAAAGACGTAAACATAAAGGCGACGAGTAAGTAAGTTTTAGAAAAATGTCACAAGTAAGTAAATAATCAAAAGGGTCGTGAGTAAACAAGCAAACAAATTGGTCGTGAGTAAACAAGTTCTCGGTTGTTTATGGTCAATGAGGTAGAAGCAAAATCAGATGACGAGAAGAAGGACTATGCTAATGACGGAGTGGTGGACGGTGACAATGATGAGAGAGAGAGAGAGAGAGAGAGAGAGAGAGAGAGAGAGAGAGAGAGAGAGAGAGAGCATCAAATAAAGAGAGAAAAAAGTTAGACAAGAGAGAGAGAGAAAGAGTAAGAAGGAAGCCAAACACACAAGAAAAGGAAAGAACCGCTGTGAGGGAGAGACCCGAGGAACTGGTGGCCCGTGTCAGAAGTAAACAAAAGCAGCTGCAGCTGCGCCTGACGTCCTCCTTGGGGCTGCTGGCATCAATTTAGTTCTTGGCTCTCTCCAGCTTCCAGAGAACCAGACCCCTCAAGGCTTCAGACGTCAATATTGAAAACCTTTTAATTGGTCATAAGAGAATATACATTACTTAGAAATGATCTTGGCGAAAGTCCATCTTAAGTGTGAACGCTATTTTAAGTGTGTTGTTAAGGGCCTCCAGTATGATGGCACTTCAGTAGTGGGTTTAACACTACAAGCGTCTGAGAACACGATACATATGGTGTACAATCTTCTGTTGTTTATAATTATAATTTATTGTTGTCTCTCTCTATATACACGCCTTTGAGATTTCTTACATTCCAATCATCATCACAGATCACTCTCTCTCTCTCTCTCTCTCTTTTGACGTCACCTAATTGGCTTTCATTGTATACCTGACGATTGTTTTTCTTTTACTGAGGGAACGTCTTGTTGTTTATGTTGGAGACGTTTGTTGATATCTTAAAGGGAAGATAGGTACAGCCAGTCACATTCATCACGACTTTTATTTTAAGTTTTTCTTTTCTTTCATTTTTTCTATCGTTAATTTTGTATTTTTATCTTACTTTTCTCTTGTTTTGTTTACATTTGGTTATATTTTTCCTATTTAGTTTTAGCTTATTTGATTTCCCTATTAATTTTTTGTCTTTAATTTGATTTTGTTGTTTTTAATGTAATTTTCTTGTTATTCTTTATTTTTTTCATTCTACTCCTCCTGTTATATTTACTTAGATTACTTTATTTTAATTTTTTGCTTTTCGTCATTACGTTCACCTTCTTTTCATTTTATTTTCCCTCATTAATTATAACTCCTTTTCATACTAACTTTCCTTTTTTAATTTTTTTTACATTTTTCACTTTATTATTCCCCATTTTTATTATCATCTTTATTGAATTTTCCTTCACTACTTTAATCTCATTCCTCTCCCACTACATTGTATATTTTCCTACTTGCTGTCTCTCGTAGTTTCACCAGGGAGAAAGATCTACCACGCCCTTACCTACTTGAGCACGATAACACGACCCCTTGAGTAAGATGTCTTAACCCCCTGAAAACGATAACTTACTCAAGGGGTTAGTCATCGTATTGAAGGGAATACGTCAGCGTACTGAAGGTCTTGCGTCATCGTACTCTTGGGGTTAATGCATTGTACTCAAGGGACTAAATCCTCGTACTGAAGGGGTAAAGTTTTCGTATTCTATGTGTTATATCATCGTACTCTTGTGGTTAAGTCATTATACTCTTGTGGTTAAGTCATCGTACTCTGGTGGTGAAATCATCGTACTCTGGTGGTTAAGTCATCGTACTCTGGTGGTGAAATCATCGTACTCTGGTGGTGAAATCATCGTACTCTGGTGGTTAAGTCATCGTATTCTGGTGGTGAAATCATCGTACTCTGGTGGTTAAATCATCGTACTCTGGTGGTGAAATCATCGTACTCTGGTGGTTAAATCATCGTAATGAATGGGTTAATTTATCGTTCTGAAGAGTTAAAGACCTTGGTTGTTGAAGCGCAGTAATACATCACCACACAGTAACGTAACTTTTGGGCTATGTGGTACTTGAGAGACGTCGTTTATTTTTACCTTCTCGTTATCTCTTGTCTCTTTTCTGAACTCAAAGAGGCCCTCAAACTTTTGCCTTTCCCTCTCCTACTCCTCCTCTTCCTCCTCGTCAGTCTTCAATTTAACCTCCTCTCTCTCTCTCTCTCTCTCTCTCTTCGCCTTCAGGTATGACCCAGAACGAATATGATGGACAGGACTGATTGGCAACTGCTGTCATCATCGGTGGATTTCCAGAATTTATTGAGCTTTATACAGTATAATATCATCCTTCAGTTCACAGTATATTAACATCCTCTAATTTATAGTGTGGTACATACACCTATGGTATGATCCCTCATTTTGCAGTATAATATCATCCTTCACCTCAGAGTATGATATCATCCACTATATATCTCAGTTCACAGTTACGATATGAAACTTTCAGCTCACGGTAACAGTATGAGATCAATTCTTTTCCTTCACATTATGATATCATCCTTTCTTTCAATCCAGATCCCCACCATGTCGAGGAATAATATCATCCATTCCCTTCAGTTCACGGCATGGTATCCTCTCACCTCAGCTCGTAGTATGATATTATCCTCTCACCTCAGCTCGTAGTATGACATCATCCTCTCACCTCAGCTCGTAGTATGATATCATCCTCTCACCTCAGCTCGTAGTATGATATTATCCTCTCACCTCAGCTCGTAGTATGATATTATCCTCTCACCTCAGCTCGCAGTATGACATCATCCTCTCACCTCAGCTCGTAGTATGATATCATCCTCACTCCTCGTAGTATTATCCTCACCTCAGCTCGTAGTATGATATTATCCTCTCACCTCAGCTCGTAGTATGATATTATCCTCTCACCTCAGCTCGTAGTATGATATTATCCTCTCACCTCAGCTCGTAGTATGATATCATCCTCTCACCTCAGCTCGTAGTATGATATTATCCTCCCCACTCGGTGAATCCTCTCACCTCAGCTCGTAGTATGACATCATCCTCTCACCTCAGCTCGTAGTATGATATTATCCTCTCACCTCAGCTCGTAGTATGATATTATCCTCTCACCTCAGCTCGTAGTATGACATCATCCTCTCACCTCAGCTCGTAGTATGACATCATCCTCTCACCTCAGCTCGTAGTATGACATCATCCTCTCACCTCAGCTCGTAGTATGACATCATCCTCTCACCTCAGCTCGTAGTATGACATCATCCTCTCACCTCAGGTCACAATATGATAGCCCTTCACCCCAACTCACAGAATAATATCCCTTCCCTTCAGTTCAAAGGATAAGATCATCCCTCTAGTGTACATACACTGAGGCAACATTCTTCAGCCCACCTCCGCAAATATTAATTAACCTTGGTAATAGACTTCACCTTTGGAAGATTCCAATCACAAGACGAACTTATTAATCCAATCGCTTGAGTAGAGTTCTGGAGAGAGTGAGCCGTGGCACTCTCCTCTCTCTAAGACGAATACTTAAGGGTCAATCTATATTATTGTTTATACAGGTAAAGATAGGTAGGTGTGTGTGTGTGTGTGTGTGTGTGTGTGTGTGTGTGTGTGTGTTTGTGTTCCTGCGCGTGTGTGTGTGTGTGTGTAATAAATAATATTAATAATAATAATAATTAACGGTTTATTGAAAGAGCATGGCAACCGGAAGGCTGAAAATATACAGTTACTTAACTGGGGAATGGGTCACTAAATTGACAAATAATATACAAGTCACATCAGTGATACAAACATGATATATAATAACAAGGTGGGGAGAAGGTCACACCACAGGGCATTTCAACATAGTGACACTGCAAAAGGTAAGAGTGAGAGTGACTGGCAGTGAACACACTGGATGATTACGAGTTGTTGATAATTTTTACAAAAGTTGGGACTGGGCTGTTCTTATAGCAACCAGTACGTGCTCGTATGGGCTGGATGCAGTTGTGGTGTCGAACAGCAATATACGGACGAGGGGTCTCGGGTGGAAGTAGGAGCCGGTGTCGAGGATGGTGCAGAAGTTTCTCAACAAATTTGAATATGAGGTCGTGGTGATGGTTAGAGAAAGCCGAGAGGGTCAGTGTGTTGAGCGCTTCTTGATATGTGGAGTAGGAAGGGGAGAGAATAATCTTGCATGCCCTATTCAGCACTTTTTCTAGGTGTTTCCATTGTGTGGCATTTGGGAAGAAAGAGCAGGCAGGGGAGGCATAGGTGAGCTTGGGAAGTATGAATGTTGAATAAACACTGAGGAGCTCGGGCGTAAGAACTCCGAGGGACTTGAGTCAGCGGAGGAGGTGGAGACGAAAGCTGGAGGATTTGACAACTGTACTGACGTGTGCTCTCCAATTTAGTTTGTTATCTATAGTGACGCAGAGGAGCTTGGTGGAGTCCACGACCTGGAGTGTGTTGGGGCCCAAAGTAATGGAGGGAGGTGGGAAAAGGTCGGAGGAGAGGTTGATGTGCATAACATGGTCTTGGTATGGTTGATGGTGACGTGGTTGTTGGTGGCCTAATTTCGGAGACTGTTCAATAAATCCTGGAGGGCCCCGAGTTGTTGACACTGATCCCAATGGTGGAGTCGTCGACATATTTCCAGCGAGCAGAGGTTTCTCTTCGGGCATCATGGATAAGCATAAGGAAGCAGAGCGGTCCCATCTTGGCATCTTGGGGGACGCCTAAGGTGAGTGACTGAAAAGTGGAGACAACCCCTCGGAAGCGTTCGGCTTGGCGTCGGTCACTAAGTAAGTCTTTAAGCCATGGTATAAGACTTCTTCGAAACCTGAGGTCGATAGTTTTGTTGATGATTAAATTGTGGTCGACCAGGTCAAATGCCTTGGTGAAGTCAATGAAGACGACAGCCACAGACGTCTTTCGCTTTGACGGATGGTGGTATATGCAGTCGTGAAATCTGACAAGACAGTGAGTGGCGGAGGAAGTTTTCATATTGCCAAATTGCTGAGGATCTATGGTGCCTGCAATATCATCATAAGCCCAATGAAACACGAAATTTTCGCAGATTAAGCTGGGTATTGGGGTGAATGCAATATATGTATGTTGTGTTGTCAATGGTAAGAGATACAATTGAGACCCTGCAATTGTGTGTGAATGAGGCAGAAAGACAGATCAGCAACCCGGGACCTGGTCACAATTTTCGTGATGCTATATGGCAGCAGGGTCCACCATTAGACAACACATTATGCTTCCAATATCTTCCCAGGCGGTAGTACCTCCCTGTTTGGTAGCTGCCTAGTACCTACTACCTACTTGAGCACTGGTGACACATATGAGGTCTTCAGTCAGATGGGCTTGGCTGAGGGAAGCATTGATGATGATGCAGAGGGGTTTAGCTTGTCCCGGGGAGAACTCCTTGCAGAATTTTATTGGTAAGTCAATGGGGTGGTGGAACGCTTTAACTTCAATTTGACCAGACGGGAACGAAGGTGATGAAAGAGATGATATCCCTCAATATGGCTCGTTTCAGGAACAATTTGCCGAGCTTCACATTTGGCAATGACGTTGGCAGTGACTGATCGGACTGTAGTTGCTGTTAGTCAAATTTATTAGTTGGGGAAGTGACGTTGGAGAACAGTAAGGAAGAGAGACCGTACCATACTCAGGGAACTTCAATGTATTGATACGGTCTGTCAGGAGTAGGTTTCTCTGGTTTTCTAGTAGAGGTGATGATCCAAATAGGCTTCAGTTTATGACGTCCTTGTCTACAGCGGCAAGCATGGAATATGCTCAGTGATTTCAGTGGCACAATAACACCGCCATAAGATTATCCATGCCAACGCTTTACACTGTACAGGTCGCGTCTGGAGTAAGTCACTGGTGGACATCTGTTGATATCTGCTGTTACGGATGGACGAAAATGTTTGTCCTTGATGACCATAACCTCAATGGTGTCATGGTGCAAGCACTGATTGCTTCCTTTGCCTTTCAACTACTGCTGCTGGCTAGCACTCATGGCGAACAGAGAAGCAACTTGCATAATTCCTCCCCTGCCAGTACACAGCCTCTTCATCATTAATACTCTTGCTGTAGCTCCTCGTGGCAACACACGGTAACTCAGTGCCTCGTGAGCCCAGGTTAGACCAGTAGGGAATCTATGAGCAGTAGTGGGCCCCTCAGGGATGGTGAATAGGCCCACTGGCATGTGGACACGTCCTGGCGCCTACCAACCACTTCCTCACTGCTTTGCGGATTAACCTTGATCGGATTAAGGCTATGGGAGTAAACCTTGAACGAAAAATCTGCGATGGAGCCCCGCATCAGGCAGACATGCTTACAAAACTCCAACAAGACCCCAACGATGGTATAAGTGGAACAGGTGACCAACGTGGGAACCCAACGACTACACCGGCGGACGAAGGCAATGCATGATGGACAGGCTACTAAGGCGAAACCCAACAAACTAGGTTAACGAGACTCCATTGCAACTTTCCCTTTCCCCAGTTATTGTAACACTTGCACCACTGTGTCAAGAAAAGGGAGAGTTAAGATGTGTGGTTGCAGCCTGCACTCCTGCCTCACCACATAAATGAACTCACATGCAGCCATCATCCAGCTCATCATACTCCTCATAATCATGAAAACCCGTATACCCTTAAATGTCCTATGGCGACGGACGAGTGACGATGGGGACAGGCAGAGGTGACTGCCGGGCGTCTCTAGTTACAACTCTGCACATGGGCGGCACAGATAAGATGGTCGTTTATGCACTGGGATCTAGGCGACAGTACAAACAGGTCCTGTTTGCGACTGAGCAGCCCTTTCAAGGAGCCACTCTGCTCACCTCACATGAGGAGGGGATGGAAAAGGTGCTCTAAAATTAGCCAGCCTAGAAAACCAACGTAACTGGGCAACCGCAGCCAATGAGGTCATCCTTATGTAGTCGAAAACACAATCATAATCACAGATCGAAACAAAAACAAACTATACAACCTTTTATGGTCGCTGCCTGGAATGTCAGGACCTTCTGGATTCACGCACAAATGAGCGTCCTGAAAGAAGAACAGCTCTTGTGGCAAACGAGCTAGCTAGGTATAACATCGACATAGTAGCCATTAGTGAGTCCCGGGGCCCAGACGAGGGTCGACTCACAGAACGGGGTCTGGCTATACCTTCTTCTGGAAACGGTAAGCCTGCTGTGGGGAGAACCCGCATTTATGGAGTTGGCTTTGCCATCCGCAAAGTCATCCTACAGTACATAGGCATCCTACATAGGCTAACTGAAATGCCTGTTGCGGTCAAGGAGTGCCTCATGATGCTCTGAATCCCACGGAATCACTCAGTTCATGGCTTCTTCATCCGTGCCTATGCCCCAACACTGGATGCAGAGGATGACATCAAGGAGGCCTTTTACGCCGACCTTGACAGAGTGCTAACCTCTATCCCCAGAGACGATAAGGTTGTGCTCCTTGGTGACTTCAATGTCAGAGTTGGCAGAGATACTGACATTTAGCAGGGAATCATAGGGGGAAATGGACAAGGCAAGCTTAATCCCAATGGCCTACTCCTCCTCAGCAAGTGTACTGCACACAACCTCACTATCACCAATACCTTGTTTAGGCAGGCTGACAAGTTCAAGTGTTCGTGGCAACACCCATGATCCAAACACTAGCATCTCATTGACTACATCATTGTCAGAGAAAGAAATCACCGAGATATCCTCATCACCCGAGCCATGCGTGTCTCAAACCACCTTGATACTGATCATCAATTCGTTAGAGCCAAGCTTTCACTTCACGTTGCCCCAAAACATCGAAGGCAACAAGCCTCCAGAAGAAGGTTTAACACTAAGCATCTGGAGGATCCAGCGGTAGCTCATGCATTCAGAGATCAGCTCGAACATGGGCTGATAACCGACCCGACAAGCAAATAACCCATATCCCAGTGCCGAATGGGGTATTCTGAATATTCTGATGACAAAAACCTGCAGAGAGACCCTTGGCCAGATCATAAGAATACACCAGGACTGGTTTGATGAAATGACCTGAATATCAATGTGCTCATCGATGATAAACGTGTTGCTTCAACTAATTGGCAGAACAACCCTCAGTCTCGGACCAAAGCTGATATCTTCTGCAAGAAGAAAGCAGTGGCCCAGTGCGATCTTTGCAATCTAAAGAAAGACTGGTTAAAAAAGCAAAAAAAAAAAACATGTAAAGGCAAATCTTGTAAATTAGGAAAAGATATGCGAATTATTCAATTTCAGTAAAACATTTTAGGGGCCAATCAATAATCATGGCGCAATCCCACCCCACTCATCCGACGTTTATTCTCTAATTAAAGACGAAGAAGGCATCCTTCAGCACTAGAAAGGGCACTACCATTCGCTGCGCCACTGAAACACCGATGTGGATGTCCTGACTACCCAGCAAGTCCCTCAGCATCCAGAGCTGACCCACCTCAGCTATCCTCCATCCCTGGATGAGGTAGCTACTGCCATCAAATAGATGATAAATAACGAAGTCTCTGGGCCAGATGGAATTGCAGCCGAGGTGCATGAAGCAGAAGGACCTCTGCTCACTAGCCGTCTAGATTTTCTCCTGGAAAATATATGGGAAACGGAGGAAATCCACCAACAGAGATTGGTCAGACTGTGGCAACTACCAGGAGACCTACCTGCTGTCCATAGCTGAGAAGAGTATCGCTTAGTATTCCTAAACAGACTTCTTCCCGAGGAGGAAAACTTCCTCCCAGAATCTCTATGTGGCTTTAGACCATCACGTGGCACCACTGACATGATCTTTGTTCCCGCCAGATACAGGAAAAGTGCAAAGAACAGCATCGTGACCTTCAACTCGGTCAACAGGGAAGTCCTCTGGCGGGCCCTGAGACACTTTGGCTACCCACTAAAATTAATTGCCATTGCGAGGCAACGCCACGATGGCATGAACGGCAGTGTGCTGCACGGTGGCACCCAGAGTGAGTTCTTCCCTGTCCAAACGGGGGTAAAACAAGAAGGTGTACACTGTACAGGCACCAACTCTCTTTTCCATTTTCTTGTCTGCCTTCCTTACTCATGCCAGTGCCAATTTAGCCGGCAGGGTGGACATCCAGTACCGGAGGAAGGGTCTTTTCAACATAAGACGACTCCAGGTAGGAACAAGGGTGTCAGCAGCTTCCAATACTGAACTTTAGCATGCAGACAACCTCACCCTTGTCGCGCATATTGAATGCAACCTATAAGAAATCCTGAACACCTACACAGATGTGTATGCACACTTCGGCCTTGAGGTGAATATATGTAGGAGAAGAATTCTCTTTCAGCCTGCCCCTGTTTCAGCCACATCTCCAACATCTATCCACCTTAACGGTACTATCCTCTCTAAAGTTGCCAATTTTTAGAATCTCAGCTCCCACGCCAGATCAGATGTACATCTCAAGCCTTTGGCAAACTCCGTACCCGTGTTTTCAGCAGTATGGAACTCAAATTATCTACAAAGTTGCAGGCCCTTCGAACAGTGGTTCTCTCCATCCTGCTAGATGGCAGCGAGACATCGGTCACATATTGGAGGCACCTTAAGGCACTTGAAAACTTTCACCAATGTAGTCTACGTTCCGTCCTCCGAGTTCGCTAGGAAGACAAGAGAACAAATGACAGTATTCTCGCTGACACCAACTGTAGAAGCATCGAGGCTACCATTATCCATGAACAACTACGTTGGACTGGCCATGTTACCCACATGGACGACAGTACACTGTCAAAGCAGCTACTTTACAGTCACCTAACGAATAGTAAACGTAACGCTAGCGGGCAACTGAAAAGGTATAAGGATAATTTTAAGACATAAATGAAAAAGTGTCAAATTTGCCCCCTCACCTGGGAGACAATTACTCCACATCGTAACGCTTGGAGGAGCACCAAACGGGCAGGTATAAATACTTTCGAGTTAGCCCGACTGCATACCGAGTCGGACCCTGCCGGTCCCGTATCGGCCACTCTAGTCACCTCAGCGCTCACCAGCAAAGGTGACATCCTCAATAATGTATATCATTGTATCATAGCTTGTCGATCGTCATACTCCATTCCGAGTGACGACAGCAGCAGCAGCATGTAGATGGAAAATGTGGATATATGGGGTAAAGAAATCTATTCAGAAGTTGTCAGGTGGTCGCCAGCTAACCTATTTGAACCACCCTAGTGTGCGGCCACCGAAGATATGATTCCGGAGATGACTCGCCGCATAACCGAGTACACCCAGGAGAAGCTTCATTGCCCCTTTAGCTCTTTAAATACTGGCAATAATACCCTATCTATTCTGTCAGAGGACACACGCAAGTACAAAGCACAAAGAAAATGTGGTAGCAACGAAGAGAAGATTGACAATGTGGCAGAATGGGGCCCTTGGTGATCTCCTACGTGAAGCAAAGACACTGCAGGAGAGACTAAAATTCATAGGAGACGGAAAGCAAAACACCGATGATATTGCCAGAAAGTTTGGAAAAAAGATGCGGGTGGGAAAAGTGTCTTTAGCGGTCAGATCTCTCACAAAGGAATCCTCCGGTGGTGTTCTTCCAATAAACAGAGAGATATTACAACAACTGAATGATAAACATTCCCCTGGAAGTGAGGAGGAAGGCATCAAGTTCAAGGGTGACTAAATCCCTCCAAATGCTGTCATGTTCGAGAAAATAATAGGAGGGATGGTGTGGAAAAAAGTACTGAAGGCTCAGGGAGGTGCAGGCCCTCCAGACCTGGGTAGAAAAGGTTGGAGATTCATCCTCGGTACTAACAAGTTTGGAGCCGCAGCAAGTGATCTCTGCAATGCTATCGCCGCCCTTGCAAGAAAGTTAGCAACATCGTGCTGTCATCACCTCCATGCTGTGACGGCCTGCCGCCTCATTCCCCTGGATAAGAATCAAGGATGTAGGCCTATAGGAGTAGGGGAAGTGCTGAGGTAGACCATCGGAAAATGCAAAATGGAGGTGGTAAATGATGATGTTAGGGCAGCTGCAGAAAACCTGCAAGTATGTGCTGCAAATCACGCCATGAGAACGATATTTTTGCAGCGTGATTGTGAGGCAGTTCTCCTGGTTGACTCTTCAAACGCATTCAACATAATCAACCGCAAAGCTACATTGCACTACATCAAGATCAAGTGTCCAAGCTTTGCAATATATGTTGAAAACACCTATAGGAACCCATCAGACCTCTATATAACAAGCATTAAGACTGTAAGAAAAGATACCATCATACAGTCAACTGAGGAAACAACGCAGGGAGACCCTGTTGCAATGGCAATGTACGCACTAGGCCTATTCGTGCTCCAACATACAATTAAATTTGAAACAACTGCAGCCAAGCAAGTGACTTAGGCTGATGACCTTACAGGAGCAGGAAAAGTGGAGGACATCAAAAAGTGGTCTGACCTAGTAACATCACGTGGTCCACAAATAGGGAACCACCCAAATGCCAGCAAGTCCTTCCTCATTGTGAAGCCAGAACATTATGGACGGGCAGTGGAGGTGTTTGGTGGAAGAGAGGTCAAAATAACAAAGGATGGCCAAAGACTTCTAGGTGCGGTAATCGGCACGAAGGACTTCAAGACCGAGTATGTAACGGGAAAGGTGAATGCGTGGGATAAGGAAATCCAAGCTCTGTCTGAGATTGCTAACACAGAGCCTCATGCGGCTTTTGCGGCTTTTGCGGCATTCACCCATGGAGTCATGCATCGCTGGAATTACCAGATGCGCACTATCCCTGATGTCGGACCCCCCCCCCCCCCCCCTCCGCGCTCTGGAAGAAGCCATCAATGTCGCTTTTATCCCAATACTAGTGAAAACCCCCAGTAGAAAGGTCACTCCTTGCACTACCACCGAGACTAGGAGGAATGGGATTGACTAGTCCAGTGGAATTTGCCCGTACAGAACATCAGAACTCTGCCAAGCTCACGGTAGCCCTCACTGAGCACATACTAGATCAGAATGCAGCAAGTCAGGTGGATACCAACGAATCAAACAAGATTCGACGGTCCATTACGACAGAGCGGCAGCACACCCACAACTGTTGCAACAAGTGCCAGAGAACGTGAGAAGAAAAGTAGCTATAGCGCAGGAGGTGGGCGTCTCAAACTGGTTAACAACGTTACCGATAAGGGAAAAAGGCTTCATCCTTAATAAACAAGAATTCACAGATATCATTGTTCTAAGGTGCGGTAGACCAGTAGAAGGTTTACCCTCCTAATGCGTGTGCAACTCATCTTATGACATGGATCATGCCATGGTGTGCAAGAAAGGAGGCTTCGTATGCATGAGGCATGACGAAGTAAGGGATCTAATGAGGGAAATCTGCCACGACGTCATGGTAGAACCGCCCCTCCTTCCATTGGACGGTGAGAACCTCTGTTACAGGACTTCAAACACATCCAACGAAACCCGTGTGGACGTCAGTGGTCGAGGATTCTGGACGCGGGGACAGCGAGGCTTTTTTGACATAAGGATTTTTTATCCTATGGCAGCATGTCACCGCAACCTAGCTCTCGATGCTGCACACAGGAGGAACGAGAACGATAATATTAGGGCATACGGGGAGAGAATTCAGAACGTTGATCAAGGCAGCTTCACTCCTCTGATGTTCACAACCTCCGTCGGGATGGGACCAAGTGCACGACGCTTCTACGACAGACTCATGGAGGTGTTATCTGAACGGGAGCAGCAGCCCAGAAGTTATGTTACAGCCTGGTAGAGATGTTGACTGTCCTTCTCTCTGCTTAGGTCCGCATTGCTTTGCCTCAGGGAAACGAGAGCATCGGCCCCAAAGCCGACAACAGTCGCAGATATCGACTTTGAGGCAACAGTCACTGAATGCCGCATAGATCTGCGGCTCAACTAACTCAACAGAGCTAGGAAAGCTACTTATGTATTAGGATATTTAATATTAAGGTAATAAAATGGCGGCGAAGGTGTGGCTATTGGGGGAGTCTGGAGGCCACGTTACAAAAGCAAAAAAAAGTAGTCGTAGTAATAGTAGCTCTCGATGCTGCACACAGGAGGAACGAGAACGACAAGATAAGGGCATATTGGGAGAGAATTCAAAACGTTGATCAAGGCAGCTTCACTGCTTTAGTGTTCACAACCTCTGGTGGGATGGGCCCAAGTGCAAGATGTTTCTACGCCAGACTCGAGGAGGTGATCTCCGAACAGAAGCAGCAACCCAGAACTTATGTTACAGCCTGGGTGAGATGTCGAATGTCTTTTTCTCTCCTTCGGTCGACTTTGCTCTGCCTCAGGGGAACGAGAGCTTCTGCCCCAATGCCGATAACAGCTGCAGATATTGACTATGAGGCTACAGTCACTGAATGCCGCATAGATCTGCGGCTCAACTAATTCAACACAGATAGGAAAGCTACTTATGTATTAGGATATTTAATATTAAGGTAATAAAATGGCGGCGAAAGTGTGGCTATTGGGGGAGGCTGGAGGCCAATAAAAATAAGTAGTAAAAGTAGTGTGTGTGTGTGTGTGTGTGTGTGCTAGCCCTCGTGGTGAACAGGGAAGTAATCTTTCATAAGTCTTCCCCTGCCAGTACACAGCCTCTTCATCATCAAGGCTCCTGCTGTGCCTCCTCCTCGCAATACACAGTAACTGGGTGTCTCGAGGCCCCTTGCTAGATCAGTAAGGGATCTGAGAGCAGCAATGGGCCCTAGAGATACGACACATAGGCCCACCGGAATGGTGACACATCCTGGCGCCTACCAACCACTGCCTTGCAGATTAAACTTGGTTGGTGCAAAAGTAATGGAGTAAACCCCGAACGAGAAATCTGTGGTGGAGCCCTGCCTCAGGCAGACATGCTTACAGAGCTCCAGTAAGACCCCAACGGCGGTATTGGCGGAAGAGGTGAACAACACGGGGGCTCAAGGATTATATGGGCGGCCGAAGGCAATACATGATGGACAGGCTACTAAAGCGAAACCTGAAAAACTGGTCTAACGGCAGTCCATTGCAACTCTCCCTTTCCCCAGTCGTTGCAACTACTTGCACTACTGGATCAGGAAAAGGGAGAGCCAAGATGTGTGGTTGCAGCCTGCGCTCCTGCCTTACCACAAAAATCATCTAATGCGCAGCCATCAACCAGCTCATCATACTTCTCATCATCATCAGGTAGAGAACTGCCTGATAATAAGGTCGTTTATGCACTGAAACTAGGTAGCGATCGAATCAGCAGCCCTTTCCAGGAGCCACTCTGCTCACCCCACATGGGAAGGGGGCTAGAATAGTACCCTAAATATAGCCTGCCTATAAAGTATAAACCAACCTGACTGGGCAGCCGCACCCAGTGAAGTCAGTCTAATTTGGTCGAAGACGTAATCACAGATCAAAGCAAAGAAAAAAAAAAGAAGAACCTTTCTTACGGCAAAAGCGTGATTGAAACGTAAAATTTGTCGATTAACACAGGATTCGCGAATTTTTCAATTCCACTAAAACAATGTATGGCCTAATTACTCATGGCGCAGCCTTCCTCCGCTCATCCGATGGTAACTCCCTAATTAAAGATGATGAAAGTATCCGTCAGTGATAGAAAGACCACTACGATTCCTTGCTCAACCGAAACACTGATATGGATGTCCTGACTACCCAGTAAGTTACTGAGCACCCGGAAATGACCCATTTTGGCTATCCTCCATCCCGTAATAAGGTACTGTAGCTACGGCCATGAAGCAGATGAAGAATAACAACGCCACAGGCATGATGGAATCCCAGCCGAGGAGTATAAAGGAGGAGGCCTTCTGCTAGCCATCCGTCTCCACGCTCTCCTGGAGAATATATGGGAGAAGGAGGAAATCATCCAAGATCTTAAGGAAGGAGATGGGTCAGATTGTCCATAGCTGGCAAGATTACCGTCCGACTCCTAAACCGACTTTTTCCTGGGCAGAAAATTTCCTCCCAGAATCTCAATGTGGCTTTAGATCATCACGTGGCACCACTGACATGATCTTTGCTGTCCACCAGATACAGGAAAAGTAGAGAGAGCAGTGTCTTGACTTGCATAGACCTGGACGAAAGTTCTCGCTACAGTCAATGTAGGCGGTATAAAAGTCCACCCACCATTACTGGATGACGGGTCCGCTGTCCAGCCATCGCCTCCCTCCCTTCCTACACACGCACACAAACAAACACACAGGCAAGCAAACACCCTTGCAGTTCAACAATCGAGCTCTGATACTTCAATTTCTCAATAAGGACTAGAGAAGGATGTCATTGTTTTGTTAATAAATTCACGAAACAATTTACCCGAGCAAGTTTTACATGATTTGACTTAATAGGTTCCATCATTGTTAAATAATCGTGACATAGTTCAGTGTGTGTTTTGGTGGCTGGGGTTCACAATGATATTAGAATCCTCCAACTAAGCATGAATGTGAGGAATAAAATGATTCATAAGAGAATGCTTTATCACCCTCCTTGATAATGGTCTTACCATAAAGTCTACTGCGTGTAACCTTGGTTTGATCCCTACAATGGATGGCAAGATGAGAGTAGGACTGACTTATGAGCGACACAGCTAATATTTAAGTGTGTCACAACAAGAACTAGGTCACAACACCGATTGATTATGTTTGATGGAGGAATAAAGATAAAAGTCGCAAGACCATATTTTATTATTAGTTATACTCGTATAGGTAACCACATATGTTGCCTACTTTATATTATATGCAGTACTCTCAGTATCTTTGTAGATAAATTTACAGATAAAAATAAAACAATGATTCTAACAATCTATTCTTTGATTACATAAATTATGCCTAACACATGTTGTCAGCAAAATTATCCAATCAGTGGCAAGTCCAACCGCCCTCCTTTTCAATGATGGCTTGTAGCCTCATCGGCATGGATGCCACAAGGTCACGCACCAGCTCTGGTGTACCCCTGTGGTATTCCCACTGTCAATTAATGTTCACCATAAGTTGACTGCTGGTCAGTTTTTCTTCCATTTCCCACGTGTTGACCATGTATGCCCAAACGTGTTCTATTACGTTCATATCGACTCCCTTGCTGGGCCCTTCTAGGAGCTCTAGGTTGTCCTGCCTGGCAAACCACTGTTGATCGACGTGGGCAGTGTATAGGGGCAACGGTCTTGGACCGTTATTGATAGATAATATACTGTATGAAGTAGATCGTGCATAATGTAGAGATATAAACCATTTTTTAATTACAATCATCTGCATAATCTAATATTGCAAATATCATACATTGTTGTTATTAAGTCTTCATCAAGGAATTTTGCCATGAGAAGTGTTGCAGAAAACCCTCACATCTGTATATTTTACTCGTTTCCAAAAATCTTCATCTTTCTTACTGACAATGACTCACCAATACTGAGTGTACTGTATATAATATTAAGTAGTCAACATTTGTGGTTTCCTACACGAGTTTAACTAATAAAAAAATATGGTCATGCTGCTTTTATCGCATTCTTCCATCAAACATAATCAATCTGTGTTGTAACCTACTTCTTGTAGCGACACACTTAAATAGTAGTTGTGTCGCTCATAAGTAGTCGTCGTCGTCAGCAGCAGCAGCAGCAGCAGGTAGTCCTCATTTTTCTTATGACTAGTAAGGAGCCTTTCTTTGTTTCTCATCCAGTGTTGGTGGTGGTGAGTGTAAGGTGGGCCCTGGGTGTGTGAGGTCCGTATCAGGTGACCGTGGAGCACTGATTGTACAGAACTCTTACACAGTTGTTTCTTTCTTTCGAAATGAAATTGTCACTCTTGTATATCAGTTTTCGGTTGATCATCAATCTTTGCATTATATTGTTCGTGGAAGAATGTTGACAAATCTTGCTGGGAAGAAAAGATGAAGGAAGGGGGAAAGGTTCAAGAGTCTGATCCTGCTGGTCCGGAGGCGCTCAATATAAGTCTTCACTCCATGGGAGTTGAGTGTGATGTGTAAAGGCCTAAGATTTAGGGATAGAAATCCCTTACCAGCCTAATCAGGATCCTATAAGAGGAAAGTCAAGAACCATGGTTTTCTGAGGGTTAACAAACAACTGTTAGAGATTGACATCTCTTTACTATGAAAATAACACAAAACTGACACCACTCACACACATATCAAATAACAATTACGAGAGTCAAACAATTAAGGGAGTCAAACAATTACGGGAGTCAAACAATTAAAGGGAGTCAAACAATGAACAGAATATTTCCTTCGGCGGCGACCCGGTGGAACTTTCTGGAAAAGCGGTGATCCACTCTCAGCTCTCAAGGGGGGGGGGGGGTGGGGGGAGGTCCAGGGCAGCTTCCTCACTTGGCGCCGCATTGTTGGGCGATGGTCGTGTCACAGAGGAGAGACGCCAGGGCACGGACGGTGGATAGGGCGTGGAGAGAAGTAGCAATGACGTGGCAGCCGCTCCAGTAGCTGGAGTAGGTGTCCGGAGATTGACAGCCTTATAGTGAAGATCTGGGGAATCAGCCCACGAGCCCCAGGACCTCAGATGAGAACACAACCAGAATTTGAACGAACAGCGGGGTGTAAATGCAGCTGTGGTATTGGCTGGGTAGTAGGGTGTGTCAATTTAGGGGGTGAACTGGCTCAATTGAAAATCGAGTAATTTGGTAGCAATTTATTGTAGTCTTTAAGCATGCAAAACAATATTATGGCATAATTTTTTTTTTATAATAAGTCCTACCTACATCAAATGGATTTTTAAATGTACATATTTGTGAATTTATAACATAACCAGCGTTTGCACACATGTTACTGTTTCAAGTTTCAAATTATTATATTTTATTATCCGTAGTCTATTTGAAAGTAACCAATGCCTTCATACTCTCTTTGCTTTGGTTTCTTGTCATCAGTAGTCTGCTTGCTATTTGTGCTTTGATGCAACCTTCTCGCCTCTCGTGGCTGTAAACATGGCCCACTGCTTCTGTGACCATTTTCACACATCTCTCCACACTTTGAGTGTGGGAAGGCCACTTCGGCACCTGCATTGGAGCCTCTTTAAGGTTTCTCAATTCTTGGCTAGTTAGACTTGTTGTCAATGGTGGCTCTAAGACTTCCAAACTCAAGTCAACCAATTCTGACAATTTGGTGGCATTGACGTTTATTGGGGGAACTTTTCTTGAATGAAACGAACAGTCTCCCAACTGGTCGTCATCTATTAGCGTTCCTCTAATCTTTAGAATGACTTCTACAGCCTCGGTTCGGAGATTGGTACATTGACTGCAAAGCATTGCTTGCAAAACTGCTTCTGATCGAGCATACCAAGCGGACCTTCTTGCCACAGGTAACACTATGTCCCTCACTACCTTCCTCTGTGTTCTTACTAGCTGCAATTGAAACAAAAGGTGATTGGGCCCATCCACCCACATAGGATTAAGTTTCACACTAAACCACTGGGGAAGATAAACTCCAATAATAAATTCAACAATTAACCTCAAATTCTTCAGCACTTTGCCCTTCAATTCGTGTTTGGAAATCCAAATCCTGCAGAAACGAAGAGCTGTAGTTAACCAACGGCTGTGACTGACAGGTCCAATCTCCAAGAGAGCCAATGACTGAGGCACTTCTCCTGATCTTATTGCTTGGGCAATACGATAAGCATAGGATTGATCTGTGCTGAGATCTTTGATGACTCCTTCAGACAACGCCGGAAGGGGAGGGCCAACTTCGACCTTTGGAAAGGTTGTATTTATTTCTAGTTGTGTTGCTTCATCCAGCATGATGCCAAGGGGACCTGACCACTTGTTGTTGCTCTTTGTAGGACCATCAAGTTCCTGGATGAGATGACGAAGAGGTAGCTCGCCTGTATGTAAATCACATACAATCCAAACAAGTCTTCTTCCTAGTTTTTTCTCTAAATGCGTCATTACACCCCCCTGCCATCCGGTGTTCACTGCAGTTGAATCTCCACCAACAGCCTGCAGTGAACTGCCAAGTCCTCTCTCCTGAACCCAACATAAAATATGATCAGCAATGACCTCTGCATGTTTCTTCCCTTCTACTTCAGTTTCGGGAGCAAAGTGAAACAAAAACCGACCACCAGGCTCAGAACAGACAGAGTAGTGTTCTTCTTTGATGAGACCTGGAAACTTTCTGTTCACTCCCTCTACTTCTAGCAAAACTTTTGTGTCATCTATTCTTCCATCAAACAAAAGACAGGAGAGCCCTCCCTCGCTTAAATCTTTTTCATGCTGATCAGATATTTCCTTCATTTTTTTTTCTTGTGCTCTTCTAAGTTTATTATGATCTATCACCAAAGATACATCCTCTCGGCTGATGAGGCCTGCATCTATCCAAGCGGCAGTTGCAATTTCTGCAGCCTCACGAAGTCCAGCATGGTGGCGAATACTAGCTAAAGCAATGTTTGAAATATTTCTTGTGTTGTATTTCATTTTCTTTGGTAAAGGTTCAGATGGCTCTTTGGAACTATCATCTGATGTTGCTTCCTGTTCATCAGAAGAACTATCAAAGAAGTGATAAGCATCTTGACACAGCTCTTCCTCTCTTTGGATGGCTTCTTCACTCTTCATTTTCTTCATTTGTTCCCTCTCTCGGATTTGTTCTCTCTTCTTGGCATTAGCAATCTGCTTCTTTGTTTCTGAATAATCTATTGAACCCATTTGCATACTTCCTTGGCCTTCTGCCTTTGTCCTCTGTGCCTTTATAAATTCAAGCTCTGAAACAGGGATGTTCTTTTCACGAGGACAACCACAATCAATGTGGGAATTATTTTCTCTCTTACCTGAGTGAGAACAGTTGGATTCAGAACATAATTGTATGGAGCACTTGCAGGTCAAAATGTCAAACAGAGTATCAAGTGTGTGCAGAAATTCATTTTTCCTGGCCAAGTTTCCTTTACCAAGTGATGTTTCAACTGCTTTGTGCCATAATTTCGTTAGTTTTAGCTCAATAGTTCGACACTGATTAATCACAGGTGGTTTGAATAGTGCATTAGCTTTTGTCCATTGATGCAGAAGAGGGACTATCATGTCATTTATGAGTTCTTTATCTGTATAGTTCCTTCTGTCCTTTGCATTTTTTTCTCGAAGGAGTAACCCTAATTTTAGCATGTCTCTCACTGTTGGACGTTCTGATACAGGAAGCTCCTTCCCTTTACCAACTAGTAGGCTCAAGTGGGTTGACAACTGACTTCTTGTCTTCAATTTTGACATCTTCACACTATCTGACAAATAGAAAAATATTTCAATGTTTCATAATTCAATTGTTGTTTCAAAAAATATCAATTTGTTTATCAAAAATGCTGTAACAGAGTAGGTGCAAGTGCAATGAGAGCAAACCACCGTCTATGATATCTAGAAGGAGAGTGAGCCGGGCGCCTTATCCTCACGCTTGGTACAAGTCAAAACAACAATTAAACTGTCCCACACGGAGAGCCTGTTCATGTTCAGAGATGCATATTGTACACAAGCTATAGAACCATAAAATACTCCATAATCCATATGCTTACATGAGATTAGTTAATATCAAGTGAATAATTCTAATCAAGTCTCATTAATTTGTTGAAATACTGATATTTGAAACTTTAAGGTATAATTGATGTAGGTGAGGGTTATTTCAATTCATTTTTGTTTGCTAATCTCAAGTTTAGACATAAAGAGGCACAATATTTTGACTACCAAATTTGATTTTTAACATGTTGACAAAATTGACACACCCTACTGGGTAGTGTCTGGTGTGCGACGAGGCAGCAGTGACGTTCTCACCTCCGTCTACCCCCCCCTAGTGAGGGTCGCGAACAAGCAAACAATCGGCGGACAACCATCCCGCTCGTTACAGCCCTGACATGATGTGTGTTTACATGTGTTTGTGAGAGTAATAAAACTGTAATGTATATTTTGTTATGGGATGAAACATAGAAATTTATGAATATTAATACACACATAAATGATCAGCTAACACGTGTCACCACCACCACCTCTAACAATACAACAACTGCTACCACTATGTCCTTCTCTACCACTATCTGTACAACCACCACAATCCCACCATTACTACTACAAACACCACCATCATCACTACAACTAATACACCCATCACTATCAATGCCAACACAACCACACTACCACCATAACCACTATCACAACAACCACCAATACCACCACCACGAACATCACCATTGCTCCCGTCTCACTCTACCCTGTCGCTTCTCTTTCTCCCCCCTCTTCCCCTTTACCAACCCGTCCTCCCCGACTCCCTGATCTGATTGTCCTTCCCCTTTACCGACCCGTCCTCCCCGACTCCCTGATCTGATTGTCCTTCCCCTTTACCGACCCGTCCTCCCCGACTCCCTGATCTGATTGTCCTTCCCCTTTACCGACCCGTCCTCCCCGACTCCCTGATCTGATTGTCCTTCCCCTTTACCGACCCGTCCTCCCCGACTCCCTGATCTGATTGTCCTTCCCCTTTACCGACCCGTCCTCCCCGACTCCCTGATCTGATTGTCCTTCCCCTTTACCGACCCGTCCTCCCCGACTCCCTGATCTGATTGTCCTTCCCCTTTACCGACCCGTCCTCCCCGACTCCCTCATCTGATTGTCCTTCCCCTTTACCGACCCGTCCTCCCCGACTCCCAAATCTGATTGTCCTTACTAATACACAAAAGACAGTAAAAATCCCTCAGGCAGAGATCCTCTTAACCGGTATAGTGACGTATTTGGCTGCAGAGATCGTGGGATGCTTGTGTACAGATTAACTACCAAGCTGAACTCTCTCTCTCTCTCTCTCTCTCTCTCTCTCTTTCTCTCTCTCTCTCATGAACGGCTTTAATGTAGAGGTATGAACACACATTTCAACCACCAAAACTGACAGTGTTTCCAACAATATGAACTAATTCTTCAACTCATAACTCTCTAAACTAATTCCAGACTTGGGGGTAAAAATCGGTGGCCTGATTAATAATCGTGGTAATAATTTTGAGTTAATTCCGGGTAAACTAATTCCGGGGTTTACAGGTCTGTCTGACTCTGAGACAATAATCAACTCATTTTGGGTTTCATGGTTAGTTGAGCTAATGGTGGGGGGGGGGGGGGCCGGTGGTGGTGATGGTAGGTGGTCGTAGTGGTGATGGTGATGATTGTGGTGATGATCATGAGGGGTGGTAATGATCATGATCATTGGGGGTGGTGGCGGTCGTGGCAGCGGTGACACCGGCGGCGGCAGGGGTAGCGACGGCAGTGGTGGTGGTTATAATGATGGTGATTATAATGTTGATGATGATTGAGATGATGGTGATGATTATGGAGGTGAAAATGAAGGTAATGGTGGTGATGATGGTGATGATGGTAGTGGTGATGATGGTGATGATGGTAGTAAGGACAAATAACTATAGAGTTCGATCATGCTAAAATTCGACTGAAACATAATTCAGCGGGAGTAAATGTTCTTATTTTTCTTTTCATCAGCCTACAGTGTTAGTAGCTACGTGGGTCTGACGCTACATATCACACACAGGCTATACACAGGCCTTGGGGATAGTTATGATGGTTTGGCGTAGGGTTAGGTTAGGTAGACATCCCCTTTTTCTTACTAAGTTAAGTATTTACAACAAAAAGGTTAGAATAGAGACAAAAACAACTAATTTGTATACAGACAGACTATCAAACACACATATAATATACTACTTTAAATAACCATATGAAGGCTCTGATGGCCAAGGTCGATTATGTTTTCTGGTTCCCATTGTTTGTATACCTGCACTGCCTAGGTATATTGTTTGTATATCTGCACTGTCTATGTACATGTTCTATACCTGCACTGTATGTGTAGAGTCAGCCAAAGATGCACCGACCTCACCCTGGGTCTCGTGCTCGCAATTGACCCTGGCAATACTTGGTAAAGGAAGGCTGTGTGTAAAGGTGATTGGTGGATCTGTTTTTGACTATATCACTGTCAGGTTAATTATTAAACAAACCAAAGGTAACATTTTTATAATAGTAAACTATTCATTGTTATTTAAGGTCATGAGTTTTCCAAATGTTCGTATATTTGCTTAAATAATGAAGAAAATTATATTAATGAATTGGCAACTCAACTACAACCACAGCTTTCACAAGATTCTGACCTTAAATAACAATGAATAGTTTATTATTATAAAAAATTTTCCTTTGGTTTGTTTAATAATTAACCTGACAGTGATACAGCCGAAAACAGTTCCACCAATCACAATCACCTTTACATACAGTCTTCCATTAGTAAGTATTGCCAGGGTCAATTGCGAGCACGAGACCCAGGGTGGGGTCGGTTCATCTTTGGCTGACTGTACTGTACATTGCTTGTATATCTGCACTGTCCATTTACAGTCCATGCCACTTATAAGCTACACAGACTGGCGACCTCGAAATTCCTAACCGGCGACTTCCCTGGGTGCACCCCTCCCTCACCCCACCTCCAGAAACACACAAACCAGGCAATTAATCAGTGGTCAGCCAAGGTGTAAAGGTAACGCCTAACCCCCTCCCCGAACACGTTAGCGTGGAATAGTGTATTAAAAAAAAATAATAATAATATTTCTGTTTATGAAACCCATCCATGCATTTGATTTAGTTAGGAATATGATAGAATATATAACATGATGTTCGAGCTTCGAAACAGGCCACTGTTCATTTGCACCGGATATTCGACCAATGGGCGTTGACCAGAGAGGTTGACAGTTGCCTCGAGGCTCTCCTTCGTGTGACAGTATGTCGATTAAGAGGAAGAATTCCGTTCAAAAACCTTGGCTGTATCCATGTATGACGCTGAAACAACACAAGGTAGCATACCCATAAAGTTATGTTTGCAACGGGTAACTTGGTTAATTTTAGTATACTGTGCATTAAATTTTTTTATTAAATCCAGCATATCATGCAGTTAATAAAACATTCATGTTTTTGACAAGAAAGTGAAGAATATAAAGTGATAAGGTCTACATTATTTTACACAGATATGGTAGACGCGATTTCTTTGGAATAACAACGGAGCGGCCGAGTGAGGATGAATGTGTGAGGGTGGATGACTCCCCACGGCGTCGGGGATGTCACAGAGATTCAGTGACAGTTTAGTGCCGAAACATATGGTGACATCCTTAATGATTTTTTCCTCCCCTGTCTCCGCAAGTGGAAATTTCACTTCCTTCTCGACCCCATAATATTTGTCCAGTATTGCTGCCCCGCCCACACAGCCAGGCTGGTTCAGCAGTGGTTCCTCACACAGGAGAACCTCCGCCTGATGGACTGGCCTAGCAAAGGGGCAGGCATGAACCCGATCGAAGATCTTTGGGGTTCAGTTGTGATCACCTGGGAGCCGGCGAGGGAGAGGTCAATGGTAGAGCTGATAGCCCACACAGACTTTGTTCGGAACCACGCCGGGAACGTGAGGTCAAGACTGTGGTAGAGGAGTGTGGCTGGACAGGCTACTAAATTAAGGAGAGAAAATAAAAGTTTTTAAATATCCTTTTTAAAATGGGTGGTAGTAGGAATTATAACGAAGGAAAATGTATAAGTCTGATTTGCGCTCTTCTACCCCCAAATGTAATTAATTATTGTATAAACAGTCCACATATCGCATTCATAAAACAAAACAAAAACTAAGCAATGTAATAGAATAGTATTATTTGAAACTAGTTTTAAAGATATGTTATTTTATGTTACGCAAAGTTTAGTTCACTAATGAGACGTTCATGGTGAAGGATGTCTGATGTACTGTAAGTGTCCATATTTGGAAATTACACAGCGTTGTTGTTTACGAAAACTATGCCGATGTTAGAGTTAGTCAATTGGATATCCTAAATAACCTTAATATATTGTAGAAGATAAAGGTTAAACTTCTCCATTCTATAATATGACCTAAAGGTTGGACTGTGATGGAGGTAAACCTTACCAATACCAACCACATGCTCACGACACTCAGCAACCATATTCGCCTGTACACTCGCGCGCCATAGTTTCGATGCACCCTCTACCCCAACTCCTGACTCCATGGAAGTCTTAGCCTTGGCTTCATACCGAACATCCCCCTCCCCCCCTCCATCGTTCAGTGGTGCAATGTGGTAGCTCGAAGCTTCGCTGTATTGTACGAATAGCAGTTCATGATGTAATATTTGAGAGAATATATGCACGATACAGGTTTTTTAGTGACCCTCAACACTTTACTTACCATTACTATACTAAACATCACTATGCAGCCCTGACTACGACTTCCCTCGAGCCAGGAGTCGGGGTAGAGGGTGCAAGGAAACTATGGCGCGTGAGTGTACGTATCCTAGTTGGGGTGGACAGATTAGGTAGGATTTTCATGTATGTAACTGACCATGACTAAAGTAAGAGTAAAGATCTCCGGGACCCCGACCCAGGGGTCTTGGATAGGGTTAAAAAGGCTATTAAGCGACCTAAGTTTGAGAATAAATAGACTTGTGGATCAGAGAGATGGTTACATCATCTTCACAGAGACAGACGGAGATGCTGATAAGAAACTTAAGTCTGGTGCCATGGACAAAATGAAAACCAACGGGTACGAGGTCATTGTCCCACGGGGATACGGCTCCAAGCTCACACTTGTATGTAAGAAGTTGGACAAAGATGTGGGAGAAAATACTGCATTAGAAATAAGAGATGAAATAGAAAAGCAAAGCAATGTCAAGATTGTGGAGGTGTATCCTATGTATGCCCATAATATAATCAAGGTTCGCTATGCAGACACAACGGATGCAAAAGGAATAAAGGAGAAGGGACTCTATGCAAATGGCACTTCCATCTCCTCACACCAAATAAAATTCGAAAAGTATACGCCCATCCAACAATGTATGAAGTGCTATAAATACAATGACCACATGACCAAGAACTGCCCCCTGCAAGGGCATCATATGATCTGAGAGCGTGTCTGATCAACACTCCTACAAAAACAGCCGTAGCACCATCAAAAAGTGTGTCGTCTGCGAGGGTGGCCACAGGACCTTCTCTGCCACCTGCCTGGTCAGGAAACAGGTAATTCAAGAAACAGAGAAGAAACTGACAGAAATAACCGAGCAAAAAGAAACAAGGGAAATTTCTAACACCATAAAAAGACCACTCAGTCGACGATTGTAGCTTACAGCCAAACCCTAAAAGACGCTCTGGAAGAAACTCAAGCAGACTCACAAAAACTCAACAATGTCAGCGAGACCATGGAAGTCCTACAATCAGAGATACGAACCATCAAGGACTCAATAAAGCAGGCAGTTACTGAGTCACTGGGCGCCATAAGGGACGCAGTGGCGGAGAGCATGAGGAGCGTCTCCTCTCCACAGCTGGACGAGTCCAAAGCCACGACTATATGCTTGTCTTACCTGCATGCCCATCACATGAACATGGTTCATCTAGGTTCATTCTCGAAACACCTCAACGAGACACTAACCAGGAACAACACTGCACCTGTTAAAATAAGCGACAAAGTCCCTTCAAAAGAAATCCTGAAGGCAGTAACCCACTCAACGACTTATCGACGACCTCAACCCACGCCAGAAATGAACCATGACCTCCCTGACTTAGGCAAAAGTCAGTATAACCGTAGCCCCGACGTGGCCAGTCAGTCCCCCTGGGTTCACAGCTCCAGCGACACCGTAAATCTCCGTGACCCCAAGACCTGCACTCCCAGCGACGACAGTGACCATCGGCCTGCAACCACAGTCAATGGTTGCGACCAGATGATGGCGACTTACTCCACAGAGGAACAAGACCCTCGAGCTGCAGCGTCAGTAGATTACTTCGACATGCAGGCCCAGGACCTGAACACCTTCCTGTACACGGGTGACGAGAAGTTTGAGGGCCCGCCATAAACTGACAAGCAGATGTTCTAAGGCTCTGCCAAGAAGTTCCGACCTCCTAGAAATGGCAGAAGCCGAGCAAACACTTCAAGCGACGCCCCAAGCTACAGTCTCCGAAATGGAAGTCGTTAGCAGGATGAAAATTGTCCAACACTGGTCCCTTAATAGACGTAACGATCTATCTAATTTATACTATCAATTAGACCCAGACATCATTCTGTTAAACAGTACTGGCATAAAAGACGAAAATAAGCTGAAAATTTTTGGCTACACTGTATACCAGAGGAACATGACGGGTGAGCTGAACGATGGTGTCGCTGTGGCCATCAGGTTATGGCTGTCACAGAGTGTTGCTAGAACTCGAGGATTCAGTTCTAGGAGTGCAGGTGGAGACATCTAAGGAACCTGTTATCATAGTTTCGATGCACCCTCTACCCCAACCCCTGACTCGATGGAAGTCTTAGCCTTGGCTTCAAATCGAAAGTCCCCCCCCCCCCCCAACGTTCAGTGGTGCAATGTGGTAGCTAGAAGCTACACTGGATTGTACGAATAGCAGTTCATTATGTAATATTTGAGAGAATATATGCACGATACAGGTTTTTAGTGACTCACAACACTTTATTTACCATGACTATACTTAACATCACTATACAAAAGGGACTGTTTAGTTTGCAGCTCTGACTACGACTTCCTTCGATTCAGGAGTAGGGGAAGAGGGTGCATCGAAACTATGGCGCGTGAGGGCCTTCATATCAACACCCGAGGATGAGTCACTGTACCACGTGAACACCACACCACCTGATGTCTCAATGACCAGCCCAGGCTGAGGCCATCAACTGTAAACTAAATAATCTGTATGTTCAATCATTGTTCCTTCTTCTTTCAGTAATGAAAGTTTTTGTTAAACGACCTGCCCACCCCATGTCTTTGTATGTAATAAGTCATTTTTGTCCAATGTATATTTTCAGCCTTCTGGCTGAATAACTTTTTCAATAAACCGTTAGTTATTATTATCATTATTAACGTTATTATAAGATCATACAACTGGGGCTACCCGAATACCTGACGCGCCTGGTGTGCAACTCCTTACGGACTGCAGATCCAAAATCAAACTGCAAGAACATTGAGGAGAAGAATTCTCACTCACGAGCGGAGTGCCTCAGGGCTCTTGTCTCTCACCAACCCTTTACACGCTCTACACGGCTGACCTGCCACCCCCAATCGTCGGCAGCGAGTACTTCATGTATGCCGACGATGTAACACAGATCGTCACCTGCCCAGGAAGGTCCACGGCAAGGATGGCGAGAGTCACTGCTCGGGCAATAGAGGATATCTAGGCGTATGAAATAAATGGGAGATAAAAAGAAACAAAACGAAAGTCGAGGTCATACCCATAGCCAAATTCAAGCAGGCCCCATTGATGATTGACGACGAAGAAATTAAGTACTCTAAACAAGGCAGGTTGTTTGGCCTCATCATCTCTCGGACGGACATTATTTCCCACTTGAAGGACAGACTAAAGAAAGCCAAAGTCGTCGCAGCCAAATTAAAACGTTTTAAACTGATGCCTGAGAAGATACAAGTCCACCTGTACAAGGCGCTGGTGAGGCCTGTGTTGTAGTACCCATCTATACCACTCGTCACACTCGGGAAGACTAGACTACAACAACTACAGAGCTTCCAAAACAAGTGTTTGAGGTCAGCCAGTGGCCAAGCGCCACCCTACCAGGAGACAGTGGAAACCATCCACCTTGTGAAGTGAAACGGAGGCCCTCAACGTCAGGTTCCATCGCCTAGGGAAGAAGGTTTGGGACAAGCTCCTGGACGACCCTCACAGCCCAGACCACCTACGCGGGGAAGACATCAACGGAGGGCGACCCCACGCTTGGTGGCCCCGGAGTCTGCCCGCACTACAACAACCCAACCCGCGACCCATCTATGTCCGCCACAGTGATCCGCCTTAGATTAAAACTTAGATGATATAAGTTCACATTTAACAAGTCACAATCTAGTGAGTCCACAACTTAATACAGTCATAAGATTTTGATAAACTTGGAATTGTAAAATCAATCTAGTCATTGTCTACTAAAGTAACCATTGTATAACCTCATCCTAAATCCTAGGTTTGCTTAGTTAGCCAACAAACTCTGTAATATGTAAAACAAGGGGTGTCGTCCCCCTCTGTTTAACTCATAAACGTCTTTTCCAACCTTTCCCCCCACGACTTTATGTTGTAACTTCTCTATCCCTCATGTCTGGCTGTGCCTTGAGCCCCAGCATGCCTTCCATATTTTCCCCACCTAAAAAAAAAATTAATATAATAAAATAAATAAATAAAACTTAGAAAAAATGCTGTTTGGTGCAAGCTTAGAAAAACGTGGCATCCCTAAAAATTATATCGAAAAATACTTTGATGTTCTTGAAACACTAGGTGGTGGTCTAATGCTCCCCTGGTATAAGGAGGTCCTTGTGTCTGAGGACGCTTCCATACATTTAAAACGGGATGAGAGACCCAACTCACCGAAAGCATTGGTCTCTAATGAGGAGTTGTGACAGTCAACACTAAAAATTTCAAGATCAAATGGTTCTCTGTCCAAAAAGACCTTAATCTTAATCGCCCCTGAGGCATTATGGTCCTCAGCATTACGGTTAGTGGCCATTAAAATTGGGATCCAATGAAAATTAGTACATAATGGGATTGGGACCCGTTATTACTAAGCGCCAATCCTAATGGTTAGGTTAGGTTGTTACCAATTAGGGCCGGAACATGCTTGACGAATTAACAGCTGATAGAAAGGACATGACGCCTCCAAAACACGAAGCCGATTTGCTAATAGCCTATAAAGCAGGATAATGAAACCAAGGCAGCATGGTGAGGGTCATTTTATCTCAGTTTAGCGAGAACTTGCCAGGAGAGATACAGATGCCTCTAAAACAAGTGAGTGTGATCACTGTACCCACTTGAATGGAAGAGGTGAGGCTCTTACAGGAAGAAGGTGGGAGGGGGACTCCAATACCTTTATAGACGGCGTAAGGGGAAGGGGAGGGGGTTGACTGTCATATAGACAACGACGAGACCACAGACGACAATGAAGACGATGTAAGGATAAGGAGTGGGTCCGACGTCCGCGTGAACGGGTGGGGGCATCACGTTGACTCATTGGTAAGGGAGGGACACCGACGTCCTCAAAGATGGAGGGGAAAAGCATATAGGTTCCCTTTAAACTGTTGTGGGATGAGAAGGACTCACACTTAGCTAATGACTAAAACGATAATCAATGAATATGATAACGTGGACGTACCTGAGATATGGAGTGTTTATGTCCCTCGAAGAGCTGTTTTAACTCTCACTTACCTGGAAAAAAGAAGAGAAAAAATCCAGTTAAGATTACTTGCTGTCTAACCCCCCCCCCCCCCCCCCCCGCCACACACCTATATCATTATTCACACTTAACTTACAGGAACAATTAAGGCAGAACCAATAATCTTAAGCATTAGTTTATGCTAATCGGATGGATAATAGAACATGTTCAATGCGTCAAGAACACAACAGTAGTATTAGTAGTAGTTACCTTGTCCTGGTGATCACGGAAGCCCTGACGCCGTGCAGGGTCACCTCCTGGTACCGTCTTGACACTTTTATGACACCTCGTGGCCCTTGACGACTCCTTAATGTACTCCATGATGCACTTTACAATACTTTAAGACACTTTGTAACACTTTACGACACCGTATGACACTTGGCGAGGCATTAAAGCATAAATGACACTTTACGACACCGTATGACGCTATTGTATGTTGTCTAGACACTTTATAACTATTCGAGACTTCTAGACTTCATGACACTTTTTGCCATTTTATGACACAAAGAAACGATATGACTTCTTACGGCAATTTAAAACACTTACACTTCAGGGCACTTCAAGACACTTTAGGACAATTTATGGCATTCTAACACCTTATGACACTTTACGACACTTTAAATCACTCTTATGACACGTATGGGTGTTATTGGCGCCCACAGTTACTTTGTGAAACTTATTCTGTAAGTCCTCATGACACAAACATTTCACATCACTTATAAAACTTCATAATATAAAAATTTTACAAGATTTATTTACACTTTTCGTTATTTACGAACACGTTATGATACATGTGATCACTTACCAATACTTTTGACAATTTTATGGCACTTAAGACCACTTAAGACACTTACAGTATAACTACTTTACGACACTTATAAACACTTTGTAATACTTGTAAACACTACAACACTGACAAACACTTGGCGATACTTTGCAATCCTCGCTAATTTCAGACTCTTCACCTCACCAGCTGTTTGTCTATAAGCCTAAATGTACAATTAAAGACAAAAGTCGTGTCGCAGATTTGTCCGAAGAATGAACTCGTGAAACATTATGAAACGCCCCTACCACAAGGGTTCCGAATAATTTTTAGTCGGTGTACTGTACATCCTTACCGGCACTGCGTATGCCTGTCTTGTCAGCGGCTTCTGTTCAACTGTTGACATTCTCATAAACCCGAATCCGCGAAACGAGGCAGATTGAAGACTTGAGCGAATCAGCCAAACCTCGTTCCATTGCACTAACGGATTGAGTTTGGTCGTGTTTTACTCATTCGTTTCACCACACATGTAGCGATAAAGCTCTTTGAGTTTATATGTTCTAATTATAAGGCAATATTTTACATAAGATTATATTCCAATATTTTAGTTCGTATAATGACTCGATTTTGGGATGATTGAATCTGATGTATCGAAAAGCTGTTCCTGAACCCACAAAACACATACGTCATCGATGTCTCAAATTGTGTCAGTCAACTGGTGACAAAAAGTATCCAGAATTTTTTATATTGTTTATCCCACATTATTTCCTTACAAAACAAACAAATAAACGGGAAACGAACGGAAATAAGATAAATCTATATTAAACACAACAAATACCAATTAAACACATTTTAAATTATTTTCTTATTCCGAAAGTCAACGCTTTCGAAGACTTGTGTGGTTTAATATTTTAAACAGACTACAGACAAACTAAAGAAAGTCAATCACCGTAAATTAATTCACGAATGGTGTTCAGAGACAAGATATTGGGTATTTCTTAGTTTACATGTGAAATTAACCAAACTGTTAACTACTGTATGGCAATTTGTAGCAGTAGTTTACCTTGTCATTGCCAGTAATAGCAAATATTATGGGGCCGGGAGAGAAGGGAAAATTTCTCTCACGGAGAAAGGGAGGAAAAAAATCATTAAGGATGTCAACATATGTTTCGGCACTAAGTTGTCACTGAATCTCTGTGACATCTCTGACGCCGTGGGGAGTCATCCACCACAGCGCTTTCACCCTCACTCGGCCGCTTCGTTGTTCTTCATAAATCTTGCGCCGATCATATCTCCGTAAAATAATGTAGACCTTGTCACAGTGTCATATTCTTCACTTTCATGTCAAATTATGATTTCGTAAAAAAAGAAAAATGAAATACAGTATAGTAGTATACTAAAATTTACCAAGTTACAAGTTGCAACTATATAGCTTCATGAGCATGCTACCCGGTGTTGTTTCAGCGCCACACTGGATACGTATAGCTATGGTTGTTTGACGAAGACGTTTTTTTTCCGTCTGTGAGCACTACTCTTGACTAAAACTCTTCGTCCTTATCGACACATTGTCGAGTGTAGGCGGTGGGCGTCTGTCAGCCTCTCTGGTCAACTCTCATTGGTGGAATATCCATAGCAAATGAGCAGTGGTTTTTCGAAGCTCCAAAACTTGATTAACATTCTATCATGTTCGTAACTAAAACAAATGCATGGATAGGTCTTAGAAACAGAAAGAAACTGCACATTTTAACTTCATATATCTATGGTAACGTTGCTTGGTTTGTGTGCTACTGGAGGTGGGGTGAGGGAGGGATTCACCCAGCAAAGTTGCTTGTTAGGAATTTCGACGCCGGTCAGTTGAAGCCATCCGGAATTTCGCTGAGGCCAACCCCTTCAAGACTTCATTTTCAATTAGAGAGAATCTCCAATTAAATATTTCTCCTTTAACAATCGGGCAAAGACTTCACGAAGGAAGCATTCACCTTAGAATTCCCGCCACCAAGGAGAAGTAAAATGAGCGACATCGCGAGGGCAGGTTGTAGCTTGCTCGACGGTATGCTGAAGAAGGCCTAGATTTCTGGGGAAGAGTAATATTCACTGACGAAAAATCTTTCTCATCTACCTCTCATGGAAGGTTACATTGCTGGAGGAGGAACAACACCCGATATGCTAGACAGCATATTTATGAGGAAGCAGCGAGTGGCCATGTAACTTGCAATGTTTGGGGATTATATATTTGCACGGAGTTGAAGAGCTGACTGACAGAGAAGGAAGATTCACAGCTGAACAGTATTTAGAAATACTCGAAGAAGTTATGCTTCCCTCGGTACGTGCATATGCTTTCCCGTTTCCCGAAAACATAATTTTCATGCCCGATAGGTGTCCTATCCATACTGCACGGATTGTAAAAAGGTGGTTTGCAGAACAAAGAAATTTGCAAGTCTTAGACTGGCCAGGTAAAGATTGTGACATGAACCCTATAGAGAACGTTTGGGGCAATATTGTGAGCGTGTAGGATCCAACTGAAGAGAGAACCAGGGTGCAGCTACAGGAGCATACACACCGTGAGTGGGAGGTACTGAGGCGGACACCGCAACTGATACACAACCACCACCCAGCCTCCGTTCCCAACAGGCTGCAGCAAGTAATTGAGAATGAAGGTGGCTGGACTAAATATTAATGTGGCAGAAATAATTTCCCTATGTAATCAACGTCACATACTGAATGCACATCGATATTATTTTTTTCCATGTTAACTGACATAAATATAATTTTCATGAATATAAGTCAAATTGTATAATAAATGTAAAGGAAACAATCCTCTTCTAACATCCTCACTTATGCAGTATGTATTCAGGATGATTTAAGTCAAACAAATCCTAACATTATACTTATAATTATTATGAAAGAGTACAGTATAATATATGATAAATATATTGCATGTGAAATAATTACCATATATACCACGGAAAAAATCAGAGAGAGAGGCGGAGACAAAGAAACAACTGTATAACGACACAATTCATACAATACAATATGTAATGGTTCCGATCACAGCTGTCCGATCAGGCTCTTCAAGTCACTTTTGACGAGGAAATTGATCTTTCATATTTCAATCTCATTATCTCATATTTAATAAGTTCATGTCATGCCGTTCACAATATATTTATGTATTATTGGAAAACGTTTACTATAATAATTGTATTTGTAAATATTTTTTTCTCCGTTTATTTATAAGAAATGGGAAAAAATCCTTGCCAAAATACCAAACAATGTTACAACGTTACCTCACAATTATTTCATAACTTACAATAATGCTTCAACACTCACTCACACTTGCATGGAAACATAAGCACTCGCTCGTGAAGAAAGTCGATTTCAACGGGGTCCTTTGCCGTGTTTATTAATTATACAAAATATTACATTAATTAGTGAAATCTCGTACCGAAGGTATAGCTAATGCGGTAGCATATGTATTGTATCGCTGTAGACCTTTCAACTGTCATTACGATTGTCATCTAAGTAGGCTTAGCTTATTATATATTTCAAATGACATTTCCTTCGATTATTAATTATTTGCCCGCAAAGAAAACAAACTTGTTTTCAAACTGGTTCACCACAGGATAGCATTGGAAAGTCTTTCATTTCGTAGAAACTGTGTAGTATCCATTTCATGACATATAATTGAAACATAAATATAATTGATTAATAAATAGAACATTATATAGAGATTTCTATTTCATTGTCTCACAGGGAATGTAAAATAAATAATTTCATTAAATAAACTTCATAATACTGTTTCATTTATACAACTGTTTTTACAGACAAGCATTGACACACAGAGGCTAATACACTCACACACACACACACACACACACACACATATACACATACACGTACTACAGGTATTAGTGAACCGATGATTCTGCTTAATCCCACAGCGAATTAAAACAGCAGTTTATGTTGCACGAAATCAGCGTCTTTACAAAGAAGTCTGTTTAGCATCTGTTACATACAACTGGATTAATTACCCGAAAGGGATTAAACGTTTGAAGATAATATTAGTATAAATTAATGATAAACAGGCAACCCCATAAACAGCCTGCACACATAAATTCATATAGGTTGGCCCATTGCTCTATCCATTTTAAAATCAAATTAAAAGTATACACCAGCAGAAAGGTATAATATAATACGAAACAACAAAGCCCAACCAAGAATTAGTAACCAATCATCGATCACTTGTGCATTCATTCAAAATTTTTACTACGTACTATAGTAAACAAATGGCCTTGAGTTGCCAGCTGTCTCCAGCAGTGTTCAAAGAATCCTGAACGAGACTGTACCTAATTAACTATATTAAATAAAGGCTTAATATAAATGTTATTAAATGACTCAGTTTACTTAATAATCATCTTATCCCTTTCATAATATAAATTTGTCTGTCACAAGCAGTGATTCTTGTGTGTGTGCTCCCTACTTGCTGCACCCACGTATTTCAGCCCATAGATTATTTGGTCATTATTTTTAAATTGTCAACTTTACCTTTGCTCAATGTTGCAGGTTGTAAGGAACATTCAGTTTTGATTTCAAGGTTATTACAATTTTATAAATCACATATAAATAAATCCCTCTGTAATCACTTCCATATTATATGTGTTGAATCAACGTAAATGTGGGTGAAGATATAGCCGAATATCTACCTATCTATCTATCTATCGACCTACTTCTCCAGTTGAGATTTGAACTATAACCTAATGAAATGCCAAAGCGTTACAAAACAGCCCATCAACAACATCACAGTAGAACGTATGAACATTACCGTCATTCAGACTCACTGGGGCTCAAGAGGAGCTTAGCGAAACATCAATGAGCTCTGGGGGCTTTAACAGGAGTTTGGGGGAGGAGGTAGGAGAGCTTTGCAACAATACTAGCAATGTGTGTGTGTGTGTGTGTGTGTGTGTGTGTGCACACACTACACAGGGTGATAAAATGCGTCTAGTGTGGCAGCATTATGTTAGTGTTAAGGTGCAAGCACTGCTTGCTCCCTCTCGCTTTCAGCTGACCCCGCTGGCTAGCCCTCGTGGCGAACATGGAAGCAACTTGCATAAGTCTTCTTCTGCCAGTACACAGCCTCCTCACCATCAAGACTCCTGCTGTGCCTCCTCGAGGCACGAAAAGGTAACAGGGTGCCTCGTGGGCCCAGGCTAGATCAGCAGGGGATCTCGGAGTAGCAGTGGGCCCCAGAGGGGCGGCGCATAGACTCACTGGCATGTGGACACGTCCTGGCGCCTACCAACCACCACCCCGCTGCCTTGAGGATTAAACTTGGCAGGTATAAGGCTACGGGATTAAACCCCGAATGAAAAATCTGCGGTGGAGCCCGGCATCAGGCAGACATGCTTACAGAGCTCCAACAAGACCCCAACGGCGGTGTAGGCAGAAGAGGTGGACAACATGGAAACCCAACGACTACACTGGCGGACGAAGGCATTGCCTGATGGACAGGCTACTAAGACGAAACCCAACAAACTGAGCTATCGGTAGTCCATTGCAACTCTCCCTCTCCCCAGTCTTTGCAACACTTGCACCACTGGATCAGGAAAAGGGGGAGCCAAGATGAGTGGTTGCAGCCTGCACTCCTGCCTCACCACATAAATCAACTCAAGCGCAGCCATCACCCAGCTCATCATACATTCTCACCATCATCAAACCCCTTTATCCCAAAAAGTCCTATGACAACGGACGAGTGGCGACGGGGACAGGCAGAGATGACTGCCTGGAGTCTCTAGTCACAACTCTTCACATGGGCGGCACAGATAAGATGGTCGTTTATGCACTGGGATCTAGGCAGCAGTGCAATCCGTTCCTGTCTGTGCGACTGAGCAGCCCTTACGAGGAGCCACTCTGCTCACCCCACACGGGGAGGGGGCTAGAAAACGTGCCCTAAACATAGCCTGGCTAAAAACCCAACCTGACTGGGCAACCGCACCCAGTAAGGTCATCCTCATGCGGTAGAAAACACAATCAAAATCACAGATATAAACAAAAACAAACCATACAACCTCTTATGGTCGCTGCATGGAATGTCAGGACCCTTCTGGATACTGGCACAAATGTGCGTCCTGAAAGAAGATCTGCCCTTGTGACAAAAGAGCTGGCTAGGTATAACATCGACATAGCAGCCATCAGTGAGTCCAAGCTCCCAGATGAGGGCCAACTCACAGATCGGGGGTCTGGCTACACCTTCTTCTGGAAGGGTAAGCCTGCTACGGAGAGACACCGCATTTATGGAGTTGGCGTTGTCATCCGTCAACGCATCCTACACAGGCTAACTGAAATGCCTATTGGGATCAACGAGCGCCTCATGACGCTTCGAGTCTCACTGAATCACTCACGTAATGCCTTCTCCGTCAGTGCATACGCCCCAACACTGGATGCAGAGGATGATATCAAGGAGGCCTTTTATGCCGACCTCGACAGAGTGCTAACCTCCATCCCCAGAGAAGACAAGGTTGTGCTCCTTGGCGACTTCAATGCCAGAGTTGGCAGAGATGCTGACATTTGGCAGGGAACCATAGCAAGAAATGGACAAGGCAAGTGTAATCCCAATGACCTACTCCTTCTCAGCAAGTGTGGTGCTCACAACCTCACTATCACCAATACCTTCCTTAGGCAGGCCGACAGGTTCAAGGGATCGTGGCCAGGGGCGATTCTACGGGGGGGCCAGGGGGGGGGGCCATGCCTCCCCCCCCCCCAGATTTTGGGCTGGCCCCTGGTTTGGCCCCCACACTTTTTATTCTCAAAATTGTAATTCCAAAAACATTCCCAAAACCAGGAAGTGAGTCAAGTGACTCAGGCAATGGGTGCGCCGCACGCCAGATGCAGGCATGGGTGAGGTGAGGTGAGATCACTGAGGTGGGGTGAGGTGAGGCCAGGAGGGCAGGAATTGGGAGGGTGCAGATATGCGGGGTGGGGTCACATCACGATGTATATAAACAAAGTGCCTTGTCGCGACCCCCGCCTGAACCGCCAACCTGACGACCCGAACTACGACAGGCTCCGCACAGAGAAAGCGGACCAGTTACGCGCCTTCAATGAAGCCCTGAAAAGCAGGAACACTGCCACCACCTCCAACAACTCCACCACCACTGCTACCGCCACTGAGGACAACTGGACGAAGGTAGAAAATAAAAAACGCCGACGTGCTTCTTCGGGAAACGAATGCCGTCAAGCAGCCCAAAAGGCACCCATCACCACCACCACCACCAGCTCACCTCCAACGACACTGCCAAAATTCCGGATCACGAAAACGGACACAAAAACGACATATGCCGCCATCACAGAGATGGAAAAGCAAAATCCACTGGCCAAGTTCTCAGTGCGGCCCAACCTAAAGGGGGAGATGATTATTCACCCCAAAGACAAGGACTCCGCCACCACCCTCGACACCACCACCGTTGCATCAACCAAGCTGGACCCCGCCTAGAAACTGATGAAGTCGGTAGTCCTCCGGTATCCAAAGGAACTACCCCTCGAACCCCTGGAGTACCACCCGAAGATCTTAAAAGCCGAGAGATCCTCTCCCCAGTCCGACAAGACGGCCACCACAAAACAAGTGCTCATAACGCACTACGGTTCACCCCCCAGCACCATAGACCTCAAAACCTGGGGGATCTACGAAGTGAGGCCCTTCGTCCCAGAGCCCCTGCGGTGCTTCAGATGCCAGAAATACGGGCACCATCAGACAAGGTGCACGTACAAGGAAATCTGCGCAGTCTGCGCACAGAAGCACGGCACACACTCTGCCTCACCAAGCTGAAAAATGGAGAAAAAATTGCCCCCAAGTGTGCCAACTGCGGGGGCAAACACCACGCCTGGAACCCTGGATGCTCCGAGAGGACAAGGAGGGTCCAGGCAAACCGACCAGCAGCAAGACCGGCCCCCACCGCCTGCACACCAGCCCCACCAAGTACCTTCGTGTGGGGAACCCAAAGGCCAAGACAACAAAGCCAACCTCCTCAGCCGGTCAACACCCAAAGTGCGGCCCAGTTTCCTGGCCTCACTACGGCCACACCTCAGCCACCCAAGCAGCAGACAACGACAACCACGAAAAAGACAAAAGAAGCACACACCAAGGCACCAGAAGGAATGATACACGTATCAGACCTAGCCAAGGTCCTGACAACCTTCGCAGAGGGCCTAGCCGGACTACTGGGCCACAAGATCCAACCTACACAGCTCCAAATACTCATGGGGAGCGTCCTCGGGCAAGTCACCACAGCTCCAGCCACCTCAGTGGAGGAAGCCACGCCGGTCCTCACACGAGTGACAGCCGAGGTACACTCTACACCGAAGAAGGCCACCAGAGAACCCAAGATACCGACAGCTCCCAGAAAGAAATTGGTCGTTTCAACTCCCCTGAACCGAACCACGGCCCAGAAGGCAAAAACCACAGAACAAGAAGATATGAACCTGATCCAGTTGGAATCGGACTTGGACATCTCCATCGAGGACCACCAGAAGTCCCCGATGAAACAGTGGTGGAAAACATCAGCACCCTGAACATCCTAACATGGAATGCTCAGGGCATCAAAAACAAGAAACACCTCCTACAAGAAGCAGCAGCCAAGGACAAGCTTGACACCATACTGCTACAAGAAACACTTCTACAAGAACACCACTGTTTCAAATTCAGTGGTTACAAGACATACAGGAGGCATTTCACGCAGGCGTCAACAAGAGGATGTATGATCTTGGTCAAGTCAAGCATACCCTCCTCCGAGGTCACGCAGCAATTTCCCTGTGGGGAAAACATCGAGACACAGGCCGTCAAAGTAACCCTCCAAGAACGGGAATTAACTGTTCACAACATCTACAAGAACCCAAGGGGCTCACTGGAGGTGACTCAATTATTTGCTTCGGCCGCTGACCACGCCACACTCATAGAAGGGGATTTCAACGCACATCACCCCTTCCTAAGCTCGGTAAGCCCCACAAATGAAGACGGCCTACACCTATACACCACCTTTCAAGATACACCCGAGATCTGCCTCCTGAACACCGGAGAGCCCACCCACACTAGGGGAGGAAGGCTAGATGTAACCTTCGTCTCCAGTGCACTACAACCTTCGGCCTCCTGGCAGCTACACCCCACGCTGACCAGCGACCACTTCGCCACCCTAACAACGCTGAAGGTGAACAAACTCCCCACTCCACCCCCTCCGAGATGGAGATACAATACCCAAAAGGCAGACTGGGGACTCTTTAAGAAACACCTGGCTAAGTGGCGCGAAAAATCACAGCCGGCGCAGCACCCGTGGATGAGACAACCCTCCACCAACAATTGGTCGAGGCGTTTCACCAAGCGGCAGAAGAGGCTATCCCAAAAACAAAACCCACATCAAGACAGTACAATGATTACTGGTACTACTGTCCCATGGTGAAAGAACTCAACCACAGAGTGAACATGGCCCGAAGAAACTACAGGAGACATCCCACCGAAACAAACAGACATCTCCTGCAAGTCATAGTTAAGGATACCAGGAAAGAGAAGGAAGAAATAAAAAACGTAAGCTGGCTCAAGTGGTGCTCCGAACTGAACGAGCACACCTCCCTCGGCAAGATGTGAGCCCAGATCCGAAGGGCATCTGGGAAGGCAACACCACCACCACCAACCCATCCCAACCCAGAAGAGGAAGCCGAGAGACTTGCAAAACTGTTCTCTGACCGAGCAGCAACGAAAAACCTCCCGAGACAGGCCGAGGAGACACAACGGCGTCTGCGACAGGTCAGACTCCAGGTGATCGAAGAGGCCTGCAACAGTGAAGATGACACCGACAGACCTTTCAACCAGCAAGAACTCCAGAAGTCGCTAAAACGAAGCAAGGACACAGCACCAGGGGCCGACAGGATAACCTACTCCATGCTTTCCCATGCCGGTACAGCCGGACACGAGGCTCTGTTACAAGCCATCAATGCTTCGTGGACAGCACAAAGACTCCCACCGGAATGGAAGAAGGCAGATATACAGCCCATTCCGAAGCCCAGAGAACCAGACAAACCGAGGCCCATCTCCCTTCTCAGCTGCATAGCGAAGACGGGAGAAAGAATGGCTCTCAACCGACTCAAGTGGAAAGTAGGCAGCCCACACCCTCACATCTTTGCTTACACCGAGAACACCGGCACAGGCAACAACATCGCCGAGATACATAAGAACATAAGAACATAAGAATGGAGGAAACTGCAGCGGGCCTATTGGCCCATACTGGGCAGTCCCGTTTACACCCAACCCCTATTGCTCATATGAGCATCCAACCTATGTTTGAAGCAATTCAGCGTATTCGAGTTAATGATGATATTTGGTAACTTGTTCCATTCATCCACTACTCTGTTTCCAAACCAGTGTTTACCTATTTCACGCCTAAATCTAAATTTGTCCAATTTAAAACCATTGTTACGAGTTCGCTCCTGGTTGGATAATTTGAGTACCTTTGTAATGTCCCCTTTGTTTAGCCCTGCCTTCCATTTATACACCTCTATCAGGTCGCCCCTCGCTCTACGTCTCTCAAGGGAGTGCAAATTAAGATGCTTTAACCTGTCTCTATACTCAAGGTTCCTGATACCCGGGATTAGTCTTGTCATTCTCCTCTGAATTCTTTCCAAGGATTCTATATCCATTCTGTAATAAGGTGACCAGAACTGGACTGCGTAATCCAGGTGTGGTCTCACAAGAGCAAGATACAGTTTTAGGATGACCTCGCTAGTCTTGTAACTAACACTACTTTGTATGAACCCAAGTACTTTATTAGCCTTGTTTCGAGCAAAAACACATTGTTTACTTGGCTTAAGGTTCCTACTTATCATTACTCCTAAATCTCTCTCGCAGTCGGATTTCTCTATGGCATCGTTGTTCATCTGGTATCTGGTTTCCCTGTTTACATTTCCTATACTGAGTACTTTACATTTGTCAATGTTGAATTTCATCTGCCATTTTTCAGACCATTCGAAAAATTTGTTTAGATCCTCCTGTAGTTTTGCCGAGTCCTCGTCAGATTTGATAACACGTCCTATTTTAGTATCATCAGCAAATTTACTTATGTTGCTGTCTATGCCGATATCTATGTCGTTTATGTATATAATAAACAATAATGGTCCAAGTACTGAGCCTTGGGGAACTCCACTTGTGACGTTGCTCCAATGGGACTTAGTGCCGTTAATGCTCACTCGCTGTTTCCTGTCCTGTAACCACGCCCTAATCCATTTAAGGATGTCACCTTTGATGCCATGAGCTTCTACCTTTCTAATTAGTCTTTCGTGGGGTACTCTGTCGAAGGCTTTGCTAAAGTCGAGATATACCACATCATAATTGTGCCCCTCGTCCACTGATTCGAAAACTGATGAAAAGAATGTTAATAGATTAGTTAGGCAAGAACGTCCGCTTGTGAAGCCATGCTGGGAATCATTGATCAATCTGTGCTTCTCCAGGTGATTTCGAATAGAGTTTGAAATGATTGCTTCCAGTAATTTGCCTACTATTGATGTTAGACTGATTGGGCGGTAGTTAGAGGATAGTGATCTATCCCCCTTCTTGAAGATCGGTATTACATTCGCTATCCTCCAGGATTCTGGTACTACACCTGTTTTTAAGGACATGTTAAACAACTTTGCTAAGGGCATACTAAGCTCTTCCTTACATTCCTTTAATACTCTGGCAAATACCTCATCGGGACCAGGTGACTTATTAGGCTTTAGTTTGTCTATTTGCTTACTAACATCGTTACTAGTCACTACTATCTCACTTAATTTGTTTTCTTCACTATCTCTGAATAGAGTCGGTGCCTCGGGTATCATGTTTAAATTTTCGCTGGTGAAAACTGTTGAAAAATATTTATTCAAATTATTGCTCATTTCTCCGTCGTTATCAGTGAGCTCGCCGGAGTCTGACCGTATTGGTCCAATCTTTTCTCGTGTTTTAGTTTGGTACATTTGGTAGAATCCTTTGGGGTTTGTCTTTGCCTCCCTTGCTATCCTTACCTCATTATTCCTCTTTGCTTTCCTTATCTCGGTTTTAACCCTACTCGCCAATACCCTATAATAGTCCCGGAGGTGAATTTCGCCACGATTTATCCTTCTACCTATAGCCTTCCTTTGGCCAATGATGTTCTTTAAATAATTATTTATCCATTTAGGGTCATTGTTGTTTGATCTGAGTTTTTTGTATGGTATGTTCTGCCTTTGTGCATTAAGTAACTCACTATTTAAATTGTCGTGGAACTCGGCAATCTCAGATCTCGTTATCAGGTCGGTGTCATCTGTCAGGTTCACGGCCAAGCGCGACACCCCCTCTCTCAGCTGCCTCTTTAAACTGTCAAAGTTTGCCCTTCTGAAATCTGGTACTTTAGTGGAATTTTCCTTACGTCTGCCCTGAAAATCTAACTGGAATCGAATTTCTTTGTGATCGCTGTTTGCAAGTTCGTTCCCTACCTCGACATTGCTAATGAGGTTTTCTCTGTTTGACAAAACTAAATCCAATATATTATTACCCCGTGTGGGTTCGGTTATATGTTGACTTAGGAAACAGTCCTGGATCGTCTCGAGAAAATCCTCTGATTCTGAGTTTCCCGTAAGGTCGGTCCAATCTATTTGGCCAAGATTAAAGTCGCCTACTATACAGACTTTGTTGTGTATGGAAGCCCTGCGCATTTCATCCCAGATAAGTCGCTCATTGACTCTGTCAAGATTGGGGGGTCTATATATTACTCCTGTGATTAATTTTTCCCGACCGTCGCTTAATTCTATCCAAATTGTTTCTGTATTCCTCTCAGTTTTTATTTCCTTATTTATTTCACACTTCAGGTTATCCCTAACATAGATTGCTACTCGGCCTCCTTTCCTGGTCTGCCTATCGGTATGGAACAGCTTGTAACCCGCAATTTGGTATTCGACTGGTAATTCACGTGTGTCTAGGTTGATCCATGTTTCAGTGAATGCAATTATATCGATTTCTTCTGTACATACCAAGGCCCTAATATCATCCATTTTGTTTCTCATACTTCTACTGTTCGCGTAATATACATTTAAGTTAGTCGTGTTCTGAGTCCTTCCCTTACCGCGTTTAGTTTTAAACTCCCTGTCTAATTTAGTTTTGTCATCATTCCTAACACTATTTCCCTGTAATCTTTCGCCTTGTTTACCCTCTCCCACTGCAGTCTCCTCCACCCCCGTGCCCCTATGTTCTCTTAGCAGTTTAAAGACTTCGATATCTTTTGAACTGCCCCCTCTAGAGCCCCAGCTAGGGTTGCTACTCCATCCCTAGACAGGTGCACCCCATCCCTAGCATAAAGGTCCCTTCTGCCATAGAAGTTGTCCCAGTTGTCAATGAATGGGACTGATATTGACTTGCAATATCTGTCAAGACGGTCGTTAACACCAACTGCCCTTGACAACCATTCACTGCCAACTCTCCTTCTAGGCAGGACACCGCATATGATAGGGATCCCTCCCTTAGTCCTAATACGATCTATGGCTGCCTTGAACTTATCAAGAAGCTCCTCGCTCCTACACCGGCCAATATCATTGCCTCCTGCACTGAGGCAGATAATGGGTTTGTTCCCATTACCAGACAAGATATTGTCCATCCTGTCAATTATATCCCCCACCCCAGCTCCTGGCAAACACACCCTCATCCTATTTTTGTTTTTACCACAAAAGGCCCTGTCCATGTACCTTACCTGTGAGTCACCAACAATTAAAGTTTTTATACCTTCCTTGTCATCCCTTTCCCTGACTGTACTAACGTCCAATTCGTCTATCAAGGGACTGAACGGGTTGGTACACTTAGCTGTTGTTGTCGTTGTTGTCGTATCCTTGGTGTGCTTCTTCACCAAAAGCTTTGTCTTCCCACTACTCACAATTTTCCACTCGCTTGATTTTTCGTCAGCCACTGGCTTTACTCGTCCAGCCTCTCCTTTTAACATCGCCATCTCTTCCCTTAATTTCAAGTTCTCCAACGTGGCCCTCTCAATTTCTAACTTGGCCTTCGCCAATTCTTCAGTGGACCACTCCAGTTTGGTCAACAAACTCTCATACCCAAGACCGCACCTTGCTCTGGCCATATCTGATAATTATCCCTCCGGAGCTAACCCTGCCGTGACCTTTCCCCTAGTGAGGTCAGAACACAACCAGCACAGTGGACTACAAACCAGCTCTGGTGGTCTTCCTCGACCTGGAGAAGGCCTTCGAACTAGCAAATCCAATGGCCATTACAACGACGCTCGCTGAAAAAGGCGTCAAAGGAAGGTTGCTGGGGTGAATCCAGAACTACCTCACACAGAGAGAAGCAAGAGTACGCTTTCAGGGAGCAACCTCAAGCTACAGGGTCCATGAAAACGGAACCCCACAAGGAGGCATCCTCAGTCCAATGCTGTTCAATGTCCTGATGGAAAATCTAGTCAAACTTCCTTTCAGGCAAACAGCCAAGCTCCTATGCTATGCAGACGACTTACAGCTTATAGTAAGAGGATCAAACAGACTAGCCAACACGCAACACGCACTCCAACTTATAGGAGAGGAGTGCAACGGACTTGGACTCAAGATAAATCCAGCCAAATCGAAAGCGATGGCCATCTGCACAGACACACCAGACAAGTTGCTCTCCATACAAAACACGCCGGTAGTCTGGACCAACACCCACCAGTGTCTTGGAATCTGGTTTGACCAGAAACTCACCTTCAAGCCGCAACTCGAGTATCTCAGGCACAGGACGAAGAGCAGACACAATATAATGAGGTCGCTCACCAGCACAACCGCAGGAGCAAACCTTCATGTGCTCAAAGCCTACTACACGGCCGCCATCAGATCGCTGGTAGATTACAGTGCTCCAGCACTCATTGGACTGAGAGAAGACCAAATAGCCAAGCTAGAAGTCATCCAAAATAATGCTCTCAGGACCATGCTCGGAGCACCCATGTGGACCAGAATTTGCAATTTGCAAATGGAAACCGAACTACCACCCCTGGCAGTACGAGTCAAGCAGGTGACAGCCGGTCTCCTCGCCAAAATCTGTAGATCAGATAAGCCCACAGTTGCCAAAATTCGAATCAGTGCCTCCCTCCACCTCGACCACAGAGTGCGAGGGGCCACCTGGTCGCACGAGGCAAGCGAGGTCATCCGACACCTGCAAGCAGAAACACTCGTCAAGAACAACCAAGACACACGAGACAATGGTTACGCTGTTCCTCCACCATGGAGCCCTCCACCAGCCACACTCAAATTTACCGACCTAGGCGATAGTAAAGCCAACCTCCAGAAGGAGGACCTCAAAAAAATAACTCTCGAAGCCATAGCCACCGAGACACCGGCTGATGCAGCATCATACTTCACAGACGGCTCGGTGGATCCAAAACATCATAGATCCGGAGCGGCCTTCTACACCCAAGGTCAGACCCTCCGATGGAGACTTTCCAATGACTGCTCCACCCTACAAACAGAGCTGGTAGCAATCTCAAAGGCCCTACAACACGCTGCAACACAACACAACAAGTCCATCATAATTCACACGGACTCGAAATCGGCCATGCAGGCGCTGCAACACAGTCAACCAAGAGACAACGTCCACATCATTACCTCGATCCTCACACAGCTACAGGAATTCCAAAGCCAAACCCGCCCAGTCGTCTTACACTGGATTCCCAGTCATGTAGGGATCGGAGGAAACGACGTGGCAGACGAAGCAGCCAAGGCAGCTACACGTTCTAGTAGCGTACACATCCAAGTTCCAGCAAGCGTGCAACAGATCAAGAATCACCTCAGAAAGACTAGCAAGCTCCACATCAAAAAGAGCTTCCTTCACGCATTCAACGCTGGTTCCCAATCAGCCAAATGGTACCTGGCGGCTACAAAAGGGGAACCACCTTTCGCTGACAAGAAAACTCCAAGACAAACCCAAGTCAGCCTTCATCGACTACGACTAGGGTACAAGTGCTCCTGGCAGATGATCGGAAATGACGTCATGGAATGCACCTACTGTCAGGAGCCAGCAGCCAACCCACTTGAACACTATCTTCTCGACTGCGAGGTCACACAAAGCCTCCGAAACAGAACTCAAATCTCCCAAGAAACACACACAACACCAGCGGCCACTCTAACCCGAAAGGCCCAAACAGACCACATTCACCACCTACTCCTGGTCATCACACGATACCCACCACCCAGATAGCTTAGAAAGTATCCTCTCCCAGCAAGTGCGGACCCCAGTTCGGGGGGCGCGCCACTCCGAAACTGACCACGTCCAAGAGTGGGGGTTGGTGGTAAGCGTCCACTGATCGGGGGTCCGCTCACACTTGCAACCTGCAGTATCCTTCCAATCTGCAGGTGGGACCACCTCCAATCCCAATCCGGTCTGGCTGCTCCTGGAGCTCCAGCCGGAACCACCAAACGGGCCGCCTATAGGCAAAGGCCCGTGTCGGACTACGGTCCGACAATCTCAAACAACAACAAGGTGATGAACATTACCACTGTGTATTTTCACTGAGGAGGGTGACAGACTCACAGTAATTGTCGAATTTGTCGCCGAAACTACCCAGAAGAAATATTTCGTCTGCCACAGTGCCACAGTGGGTTTTTCTACTTGCTAAGTGAGGTATGTTTAGAGAGAACATGTGAGTAATCTTTTAACTATAGGAGTAATATTGCAATCAGTCAATCTCAATCATTCAGTTCAAGTGGCTGTAGTTGAGCTGAGCTGTACAGTATAAGGTAAATCAGTACAGTCCATCAGTTATATCAATGCAAAATGTAGGCCTAAAGCATTCTTATGACATATTATATGTCATAAGAATATATAATTAATATGTCATGAGAATGCTTTAGGCTTACATTTTGTAATGTTATAACTGATGGACTGTACTGATTTAACTTATTCTGTTCAGCAAATCAGCCCGGTTCAAACAACTACCGCCACTTGATTGATTTGAACTGAATGATTGACTGATTGTAATATTACTCCATACTCCTATAGTTAAAAAATGATCTATATTAATGAATAAGGTACAAGAATTTCATTAAAATAAGAAACCGAGTTTCAGTTGCATCTCACCAAGTCACCAGTGATAGGGTAACCTACACGCATATTCCGCAATTGTTTATCTGTGGTCAGGGATCACTGATCAGTAAGTACTGTATTTGCAAATGACTGAAGTTATCATAATTTATAATTCATTATAATAATGAAGCAAATAATATTTAAGTAGAAAAGCACGTTAACACGCTTCTATATTATACTACGACGGATAGGTCGCAGCCTCGCAGTTTACGGACTTATGGTACCATTTCTACGATTATCTTGAATAATTTATCATTAATTTGTAGGTTTTGTCTTTTTACAGATAACGGTTGGATTACCACAAGCAAATATGGATAAATTTGTTTTTGAAAATAAACGCTGTGCAACAGAAAACAAGGAATCTGAGGGCCCTCCTGCAAAGAAGTCAAAGGGGGATTCTGATGCTATAACTACTGCAAGTGTACATTCATCGCAGAAACAGAAAAATAAGGAGGAAGACGCTGCACCAACTGACATCTCAGAATCTGTTGCTAGCAACCCTGTTCAGCCCCGTCTAAAGGAGTATCCCAAGCATAGCGAAGGAAAGTCCCATGCTCGGTCATTCGTGGGTGCTTGGTTTGACCAATATGAGTGGGCTGAATATTCTCAAGAACGTGATGCAATGTTCTGTTTCCCGTGCAGGCATTTTGCACCACCAGCTTATGGCAATGCAGATGACTCATTCGTAAAGAGTGGCTTCCGACGTTGGAAAAAAGCACAAATTACTGTTGATAGCTGTAACTCTCCCTGTTACCAGTGCTTCATGCGAGAGAAGCTTTCCGAAAATGAAATTAGTGAAAACAGTCCTAAGAAATTCCATGTCAAGTGACAGACTGAGTAACATCGCACGACTATCGATTGAAAGTGCGCGCGCTGAGGGAATTGATTTAGATTGTTTTGTCGACGAGTTTAGCAGCCGACATAATAATCGTAGGATTAAGCTGCATTGAATATACTGCTACCGTCACATTACCGTGTGAACTGAAACCGCACCATTGCCATTTACCATTGGGTATAATGTAACAGTTGCATGCTGTGCCCATGTCTGAAAACGTAAACGTTGTCTCCATAATCTCCATTATGTGTGAAGCGTGAGATCATTCATTTTTTCGCTGATGTATGTACATACATTGTAAAGACACTGCTATATTTTTCAATGTTTGTTATGTGGTACACCCGCCCTTTATGTGACTATGTGAGCAATAATACAGTTTTAGAGATATGTTCAAGTGTGTCAATACTCCAATGAATCATGATTAGTGGAATAAGAGCGTTGCCATTATACCGCCATATGCTGATTATTTTAGGCTGGCGTCATGAGAGACGTCACTTCACATTTGTCAGTCAAATTGGTGTAATGAAGCCAAAAACCGCATCTTGCAAGTTGTACACAGGTTTGGTTTTGCCCCCCCAACATTTACCTTGGCCCCAAAGTGGCCCCCCCACTCTCCGAAGGCTAGAAACGCCACTAATCGTGGCAACACCTAAGATCCAAACACTGGCATCTCATTGACTACATCATTGTCAGAGAAAGGGTTCACCGAGATGTCCTCATCACCGGTTCATGCGTGGCTTAGACCACTGTGACACTGATCATCGACTTGTCAGATCCAAGCTCTCACTTCACGTTGCCCCAAAACGGCAAAGGCAGCAAGCCTCTAGAAAAGGTTTTAATACTAAGCGTCTGGAGGATCCAGCGGTAGCACATGATTTCAGAGAGCAGCTCGAACATAAGCTTATAAACAACCCAACAGCAAACAACGTGAATCCCAGTTTCGAATGGGATAATCTTAATACTGATATAACAAAGACCTGCAGAGAGACCCTCGGCCAGTTCAAAAGAATACACCAGGACTGGTTTGATGAAAATGACCCGGCAATCGCAGTACTCATCAATGATAAACGTGCTGCTTTTACTGAGTGGCAGAACAACCCTCAGTCTCGGACCAAAGCTGATACCTTCCACAAGAAAAAAGCGGTAGCCCAGCAGGAACTTCGCATGTGAAGTATGTGAAGCACAAAAACTTGCACATAGTACAAGATGTGTGAATTTTTCAATTCCCCTCCGCTCATCAGACGGTAACCACATAATTAAAGACGACGAAGGCCTCCTTCAGCGCTTGAAAGAGCACTTCCATTCATTGCTCACCCGAAACTCAGATGTGGATGTCCTGATGGAATCCCAGCGGAGGGCCGAGGTGTATAAGGCAGGAGGACCTCTACTAACCAGCTGTCTCAACTCTCTCTTACAGAATATATAGGAAAAGGAGGAAATCCCCCAAGGTCTTATCGCCGCTGGCTTATAAATGCTGGTGTCAGTTGTTGACGATCGCTGCCTTCCCCAAAAAAACATTGGCTCTCTCAGCACCCCTTCCCCCCCACCCCACTCGTCCTGTTGCTTGGTGAGATGTGGCGGCTGAAGGAGGGGGGGGGGTGGTGTTTACGGATAAAGAGTTCCTGATTCTGCTGAATGTAAGGTTTAATGGGTGACGCGGCTCTCATGACACAGATCGCCCTCTCGAGTGATGCCCCCTCCCCCCCCCCTCACGCGACCTGTGACCTCGCCAGATGCGGGCGCCGGGGGGGGGGGGGGGGGGCGTTGTTTACCGCCGGCGTCAGTGCTGGCACCCCGGGAGTGTTATCACCGCTGGCGTCAGTACTGGCGAGTGAGTATTGGGGTGCGAGTGCTGGCGTTTGCTGCCCTACCTGAACAAAGATTGGAGGCTGGGCGGTGTTTACTGGGAAGAGGTCCTGATTCTACTAAATGAATGGTTTAAGGGGTGGCGTGGCCGCCTGGACTCCAGGAGATCGCTCACTCGAGTGATGCTGTGAGGATCAGCCCTCGAGTGATGCTGTAAGGAGCAGCTTTCTTCTCGAACTGATAAACACCACACAATCCTGTCCAAGAATTTGTGCTGAGACAATTTAAACAGTACTGTTGTCTCTTGGAACACCATACTAATCTGCATTGACCCGCACTTGTAAGTACAGCATAAGTGAAGACATACCCCTCGGTACTGAAATATTGTTGACTAATTACGTCTACTCGTTTCTGTCTAACTTGGAGTAATAAGACAATGCAGAATGAAGCAAAGCTAAGATTAATAGAGTTATGAACTTTGTATCATGTCACTATGCTAAATAATCAATTATAATTAAGACAAATTGTGTGAGACCAACTAATTATGTATCAGATAGATCACCATGTAATACTAATGAACGCCTTGTTCTCTGCAGGCTTTGACCACATCAATAAATATTTAATGCATCAACAGGCGGGTTTCAATCATTCCCTTTGACTTGCCCGTCACTTGAACGTCCTTATTCCCAAGGCGTTTATAGTCAATATTTATAAGAATAAGGGGGGACCGGTCAGATTAAGGCAAATACCGTGAAATCTCGCTGCTCTTCATAGTTGGCAAGATTATCGCCTGAATCCTCCTAAACAAACTTCTTCCTGAGGCGGAAAACTTCCTCCCAGAATCTCAATGGGGTTTTAGACCATCACGTGGCACCACTGACATGATCTTTGCTGCCCGCCAGATACAAGAAAAGTGCAGAGAACAGCGTTGTGACCTGTACATGGCTTTCTTCGACCAAACCAAGGCCTTCGATTCGGTCAACAGGGAAGCCCTCTGGTGGACCCTCGGCCGTTTTGGCTGCCCACCAAAATTCATCGCCATTGTGACGCAACTCCACGACGGCATGGACGGCAGTGTCCTGCACAATGGCAGCCAGTTAGAGTTCTTCCCCTTCCTTACTCGTGCCAGTGCCAATTTAGCCACCAAGGTGAATATCGAGTACTGGGTGAAAGGGAGTCTTTTCATCATAAGACGACTCCAGGCAAGAACAAAGGTATCGGCTGCTTCCATTACTGAGCTTCAGTATGTAGACGACCTCACCCTTGTTGCTCACATACCCACAGGAGATCCTGAACACCTATGCAGACGCGTATGCACACTTCGGCCTTAAGGTGAATGTACGTAAGACTCAGATTCTCTTTCAATCTGCCACTGGTTCAGACACACCTCCACCATCCATACAGCTTAATGGTACTATACTCTCGAAAGTTGCCCACTTTCGGTATCTCGTCTTCCACCTGTCCACTACCGCAGACATCGATGAAGAGATTCAGCATCGGATCAGATGTGCATCTCAAGCCTTGGGCAGACTCCGAAATCGTGTCTTCATCTGTAGGGAGCTGAAATTATCCACAAACCTGCACATATATCGAGCAGTGGTGCTGCTCATCCTACTATATGGCAGTGAGATATGGGTCACATACAGGTGGCACCTCAAGGCATTTGAAAAATTCCACAAACGTAGTCTACGTTACATCTTCCGAGTTCGCTGGGAAGACAAGAGAACAAATGCCAGTATTCTTGCTGACACTCATACTCGGTTCCAAGTGACAGCAAAGTAGTAGTGTGTGTGTGTGTGTGTGTGTGTGTGTGTAATAATAATAATAGTAATAATAATTAACAGTTTATTGAAAACATTCGGCAGCCCGAAGGCTGAAAATATATATTGGACAAAAATGACTTATTACATACAAAGGCATGGGGTGGGTGGGTCGTTTAACAAAAACTTTCACTACTGAAAGAAGAAGGAACATGAATTGAACATACAAATTATTATAGTTTACAGTTGATGGCCCGGGTCTGGGCTGGTCATTGAGCCACCAGGTGATGTGGTGTTCACCTAATGTAGTAACTCGTTCTAAGGGTTTTGATATGAAAGACCTCACCTGGTCATGGGGACACCGGGTGGTGTGATGCTCACGTGGTGCAGTAACTCGTCCTCGGGTGTTGATAGGAAAGACCTCACGTGGTCATGGGGACACCGTGTGGTGTGGGGTGGTGTCACAGTACCTCACTCTGCTCGGTGATGTTGTGTTATCTCGTATTCAGGTGCATAGCAGGCTCTCTGTTGTTCCCAGGGTGGACGGATTATCACGGTCAGGTCAGATGATGATTCCCTGGGTACTTATCTCAGTGGCGAGTCACGGCTCTCACTGGTAATGTCTGGTGCTGAATTCGCTGGCTTAAACACTGTTCATCACTGTTCAACACTGATCCCACTTCTTTCCGAAACGAAATTGTCACTTTTGATTATGTAGATATTCCGGTGGTGAGGATGCATGTGTGTGTGTGTGTGTGTGTGTGTCCCTTAGTAAGCGTTACACTAATTTCTAATATGTAGTGCAAGAAGCAGGTAAGGAGAGAGAGAGAGAGAGAGAGACGGAGAAATAAAGAATGAAATAAAAGATAGAAATAGTTTACGTATTAGAAAACAGAGACCTCATAAAAAAAAAGAAAACGACACCTTAAAATTAACCTCATATAACATAGCAATATATGATTTCCCAATATGAAGACTGTTATCTAGGCTGTAAATCGCCTTGTTATCTTAATAGACCATCAGTATAAGTTCTCAGTGATATCAGGTCCCATGAGTTGTTAATATAGTTGTAATAGGTTAATATGTACCGGACTTATGTTGGTTAGTGAGAAATTATTTGTAATTGTTACAATATTATTCCCTGTTACCATCACTGTTATTATTATTATTATTATTATTATTATTATTATTATTATTATCGGTAATACACAGAACTGGGTCAAAACAAACCATTATTAAACAGTGTCAAACTTTAGCTGAAACAGACTCGAGTTTGGTAATATTCAGCGGTAAACTTCAGCTCAAATCAGACCTAATTCACTTTCGGTTTGTTTTTATTTGCTGGAGCTCATGCAGGTGTTGGTGACGCACTGTTAGGGAAAAAAATAGGAAAATTATCTTTTGTTTAAAATTTAAACAACTTTCATTCATTAGTGACGTAAGCAAAATATATACTTACTATCATGTTACATACAGGTATATATACTCATTATGTGTAATATCCTTCAAGTTACATATATCACAGGTTAATTAGTAACAGGTGAGTGAGTGTATGCTGAGGAGGCAGGTGAGGGCAAGAGATGGTATGTGGGCTGACCTAATTAAAACGCACACCCACTAATTATCCGCTAATTGCACTAATGAGGATACACTGAAGCGGCAAGAGGATAGTAGCGATGATAGTGAAGTGCCTCAATATAGTGATAGTGAGGCAAGAGAATAGTGGTGTTGATAGTGACGTGCCTTAATATAGTGATAGTGAGGCAAGAGAATAGTGGCGTTGATAGTGAAGTGCCTTAATATAGTGATAGTGAGGCAAGAGAATAGTGGCGTTGATAGTGAAGTGCCTTAATATAGTGATAGTGAGGCAAGATAATAGTGGCGTTGATAGTGACGTGCCTTAATATAGTGACAGTGAGGCAAGAGAACAGTGGCTTTGATAGTGAAGTGCCTTAATATAGTGACAGTGAGGCAAGAGAATAGTGGCGTTGATAGTGACGTGCCTTAATATAGTGATAGTGAGGCAAGAGAATAGTGGCGTTGATAGTGAAGTGCCTTAATATAGTGATAGTGAGGCAAGATAATAGTGGCGTTGATAGTGACGTGCCTTAATATAGTGACAGTGAGGCAAGAGAATAGTGGCGTTGATAGTGAAGTGCCTTAATATAGTGATAGTGAGGCAAGAGAACAGTGGCTTTGATAGTGAAGTGCCTTAATATAGTGACAGTGAGGCAAGAGAATAGTGGCGTTGATAGTGACGTGCCTTAATATAGTGATAGTGAGGCAAGAGAATAGTGGCGTTGATAGTGAAGTGCCTTAATATAGTGATAGTGAGGCAAGAGAATAGTGGCGTTGATAGTGACGTGCCTTAATATAGTGACAGTGAGGCAAGAGAATAGTGGCGTTGATAGTGAAGTGCCTTAATATAGTGATAGTGAGGCAAGAGAATAGTGGTGTTGATAGTGAAGTGCCTTAATATAGTGATAGTGCGTTTATGGTGCACCATCATTTGAGTATATTGCTTATTGTGAATATAATTGTTATATTCTTATCTAAACTAAAATAATAATTATTACTACTATTACTAATCTTACTATTACTATTAATAAACTTAATACTACTATTACCAAACTTAATACTTCTATTACTAAACTTACTATTACTATTACTAAACTTAATACTACTAGTACTAAACTTACTATTACTATTACTAAACTTACTATTACTATTACTAAACATACTATTACTACTACTAAGCTTACTATTACTATAACTATATGGGAATAGTGAATCTTCAGGTGATCCTAAGTCTGCCCCACATGCCCCACCTTTGGCCAACCGCCTGAGGAAGGGCTGGAAGTGCTATCTTTAAGCCATTTTTTTTTAAACACACAGGGCATCAAGCCCGAAGAGCACTCCCGAATGTCGGGTTACTGTTTAGTAACCCGTCAAATGGATTCGTCAAACTCGAATATCAATCCCGCAACTCGAAAGGGTTGGTACGCCTTATCCAATATAAATGTAAACAAACCAAATCGATCTGCGCGCCAAAATTGAACCAGAAACATGAGTAGTGGAGATAAAAGTTCGTCTTCAAGAGAGAAGGCAGTCACCACCACCAATTATGCCAGCGTCTGCACCAGCAGGAACACTTAAATCAACTGATTCAACATCAGGATCACCCGTGCCACCACCAGCAACAGCAGCATCAACATCCAGTCACGGAGGGAAGAAAAGGAAGCAGGTGAACAATGAGGATTGAATGCTTCAATGCCATTATTAAGGACAGTACAAAAGACCTGAATAGTGCTACATTGGAGGCTTTAAAGGTCTTCACCGGTATATACAATACATTATCAACCCAATCTGTGCGTAATGTATTTTGAGTAAGCATTAGAGTTGTTGACTGATGGCATATGTCAAGAGTGCAACCATAATTCCACCTCTGTCCTTCGGCAATCTAGTTAAGTTATGAAGACTTTGCCATCAGTGTCATAATTGATTATGTATAAACTGTGACCTTTTTCTTCCTCTCTCTGTTTACTGTTTTTTTGTACTTAATGGAGAATATGAAATATTTTTTCAAGTTCTAATAGTTATGATGTTTTTGTTTTCTTGTCAAAACAAATAGATTCATTCAACTTGTTTTGTGTTGTAATGTCACGTACAATATACAGTACTGTGATACTGTGTATTATATACTCATACTTATTTGGGAATTTTAATAAATATTTTATTTCACATTTCTTTTGTACTTTAATTACAATTTCAATACAGGTACAGTACAGCACTTCTAAAATCGATCAAGAATGATAATCGCTATTACTGTATTTGCAATTTCAAACTAAGTATGGTTACTATGTGTATACAGCACTGTACACTATACAGGTACTGTGATAAATTTGGTTTTGCTGCTTGTTCTTATTTAGAGGCACTAAGATTGTTTATATATTTCGCTGACACTTGCAAACTATTTAAGCACAGTACTTTGAAGCCTTGAAAAACGTGTACCTGTACATTTATTGTTTCAAGCAAAATACTATACTGCTTGAATGATATAATTTTACATATAGTGTACCGTACTGTACTGTACTGTACTGTACTGTACTGTACTGTACTGAACTGTACTGTACTGTACTGTACCGTACTGTACTGTACCGTACTGTACTGTACTGTACTGTATTGTACTGTACTTTACTGTACTTTACTGTACTGTACTGTGATATATTTTTCTTTATTCATACAAGTATAATCCCTTTTTAATTTTTTTATAATGAAATATTGTTTCAAGATGTACTGTGATAATGTTTGGAGGAAATAAAATGTGTTATTTGAAACCCAAAAATTTATTGAAAAATAACCTTGATAATAAAATCTAATATGTAAAACAATTTTTTTACCAAACCAATAATGCTTCCATTTGCCCTTACACTTGCTCTACTTTCAAACAAACTACATTTTACAAATCAAAACCATGTATCAATTGCACCCCTTTCTACATCGATGTAGTTCAGCTGTGTTCCCTCCAGGGCTTCTAACAGGGATATGAGACCCATCAATGCAGCCAAATACACCAGACATCCTTGCAATGGTGTGAAATTCATCTACAAGGTTTTGTATGTTGCCTGATTCTGGAAAGTGGATGTAATGTTGTGCCATAAGGGTCATAATGGTTGCAAAACATCTGACAAATTTGCAAACTGATGAGACAGAAATCTTCAAGCAGACTGCCATACTAATTTGGAAGCTGCCACTGCTAAAGTATCACCATGCAGTTATGAGGACAGGTGTGTGGGGTAGATTTTTTTTTATTTACTGTTTTCTTTAGCATTGCTTATCCTGGTTATGGTAAGCAACAGGGCTCCTATGATGATATATATTACTGTGTTACATTTTAAGTTCTTCAAAGAATCATCCTCTATAAGGTGAAACATACAGTTGGTATCCCCGTTAGCAGGAATAATTGATGCAGAGCTCTTCCTGGGATGAGAGACTTCCAGATAACAAGACTCTCAAACCATGAAAAATCCCATATCACCTAGAATTTTTCCGGTTATATGTAAAAGTTTTCGAGTTTAAAGATTCTTTCATTCTCGGAGACCCGGGAAAAAACTTGGAGAGTTTCAGGAAGTTTTCATAATAATTTCCAGAAAATGTGCCTGATATTTAATATCGGAATTTGCTCCAAGGCCTAGGGGGAGGGGGGGCCAGCGGGGGGAATCGAACTGTTTTAGAGATTTTTTGGAATTTTCTAAAAAAAAAAAAAAAGTAACCGGTTCTTCAACCTTGAAAACTCATTCACAGACCCAGAATGTTGAAAATTTCCCTGAAAAACTCCGAGCCAATTTCAATTCTGAATAAGTATCGGCTAATTCTGACTAATGAAGATATTACTGCACTGAAATTATGGCCTGGTGGTATTATTGTACATGGGAGGTGGTGATGCCCCCCCCCCCTCCCTCCCTTGTTTGCATCACTGCTTAACATTGAATAAATACCCAATACGGTTCTAAACAAAGACCAAAATCCACGAGTTAGAGTTTCGGTCTATAAAGATATATTTAGTCTAACCTAACCTAACCAAACTTTACCTAACCTAACCTAATCTAACCTAACCTGACCTAATCTAACCTAAGCTAGCTTAACTCAATTATCTTGTAGACCGCACACTATAGTAACACTAGAATTTCTTGCCTCGTCCTTCTTGTACTCTTGGCGTATGTGGCTCAACTCGCTCAAGAAGTTCGTGGATGCATTCCTGAGACAGCCTGTACCTCCTCAGAGAGATAAGCAAAAGGATTTTAATTGTCTCTGTTAACAATACCAGAATGTTATAATGCCAGCCTGAGAAAATAAAACAAAATCTAATATCTCTTATCTATATATTGCGGTAACTACTGTATATAAGATAAATCAAGTAAATTAATGTCAAATATCAAAGAGTAATATTTATTGATCTCATGAAGATTAAGAACCCCTGCTTATTTCACCTGGTAATTAAACACCCAAATACTAACCTAACCTAACCTAACTTAACGTAACCTAACCTAACCTAACCAAACCTAACCTAACCTAACCTAACCTAACCTAACCTAACCACCCATCTATTTAGCGTTAGTGTGTTTAATCATCAGGTGCAATAAGTCGAGTGTTCTTAATCTTCGAACCTGTTTATTAATATTTTTTTCTCAGCTTTATCGTCAATGTTCAGTAGCGTCTTATGTGTGTGTGTGTGTGTGTGTGTGTGTGTATGTGTAATAATAATAATAATAATAATAATAATAATTAATGGCTGAAAATATACAATGAACAGAGGTGATAAGTTACATATGGTGGAATCGGGGAGTGGGTCACTTGTGTGTATGTGTGTGTGTGTGTGTAATAATAATTATAATAATAATAATTAACGGTTTATTGAAAGAGCTTGGCAGCCAGAAGGCTGAAAATATACAGTTACATATTTGGGGAATGGGTTACGAATTACAAATAATATACAAGTAACATAAGTGACACAAATAAGACATATAATAACTAGATGGGGAAAAGCTCAAACTACAGTTCATTTCAACATAGTGACAGTGCAAGGAGTAGTGTTTACTAGGAGTGAATACACTGGTTTATAACAAGTTATTGATAATTTCTACAATGGTTAGGACTGGGCTGTTCTTATAGCGATCAGTTCGTGCACGTATGGGCTGGATGCGGTTGTGGTGTCGAACAGCAATTCTCGGACTAGGGATCTCAGGTGGTAGTAGGAACCGGTGTCGAGGATGGTGTAGAAGCTTCTTACCAAATTTGCAGATGAGGTCGTGGTGATGGTCAGTGAGAGTCGAAAGGGTCAGTGTGTTGAGCGCTTCTTGATATGTGGAGTAGGAAGGGGAGAGAATAATCTTGCATGCCCTCTTTTGCACTTTTTCTAGGTGTTTATGTTGTGTGGCATTTAGGGAGGAAGACCAGGTGGGAGAGGCATAGGTGAGCTTGGGAAGTATGAATGTTGTGTAAACACTGAGGAGCTCGTGTGCAGGAACTCCGAGGGACTTGAGTCGGCGGAGGAGGTGGAGACGGAAACTGGAGGATTTGACAACTTCACTGACGTGTGGTTTCCAATTTAGTTTGTTGTCTATGGTGACGCCGAGGTGCTTCGTGGAATCTACAACCTGGAGTGTGTTCGGACCTAAAGTAATGGAAGGAGGTGGGACAATGTCGGAGGAGAGGTTGATGTGCATAACCATGGTCTTGGTATGGTTGATGGTGACATGGTTGTTGGTGGCCCAGTTTTGAAGACTGTTCACTAAATCCTGAAGGGCGGTATAGTTGGGAGTAGAATTGTTGACGCTGATCCCAATGGTGGAGTCGTCGACATATTTCCAGCGAGCGGGGGTTTCTCTTAGGGCATCATTGATGAGCATAAGGAAGCAGAGTGGTCCCATCTTGGTGGCTTGGGGGACGCCACAGGTGAGTGACTGAAAGGTAAATATAGCCCCTGGAAGCGTACAGCTTGGCGTCAGTTACTGAGGAAGTCTGTAAGCCATGGTATGAGACTTCTCCGAAGCCCGAGGTCAATAGCTTTGTTGATGATTATATTGTGGTCGACTAGGTCGAATGCTTTAGTGAAATCAATGAAGGCGACAGCTACAGACGTTTTTCGTTTCTCGAGATGGCGGTATATGTAATCGAGAAAGCTGACAAGACAGTGAGTGGTGGAGGAAGTTTTCATGTTGCCAAATTGCTGAGGGTCTACGACTCCTGCAATATCAGCATAAGCCCAGTCGAACACAAAACTTTCACAGATTAGGCTGGGTATTGGGGTGATTGCAATAGGTCGTAGCTGATTTAAGGATTGTGGGCTGGTTGACTTGGGCACTGGTGATACATAAGAGGTCTTCCAGTCAGCTGGGCATCTGGCTTGACTGAGAGAAGCATTGAAGATGGAGCATAGGGGTTTAGCAAGCTCCGGGGAGAACTCCTTGAAGAGTTTCATTGGTAAGTCAATGGGGGTGGTAGAGCGTTTTAATTTTAGTTTGTCCAGGCGTTTTGCTACCTCAAATTCTTCTACTAGGTCAGTGGGAGGGGGGGCTGGTAGGTAAGCAGGGAGAGTGGTTGTGTCAAGCCGGGGGAGCGTCTGGCATATAGCAGCGAAATGGTTGTTTGTTTGCTCAGCTGCGTCAACATTAGTGAGATGGCTAAGGAAGGGGAGGGGGTGTGTCTTATTGTTTAGTCCACAGAGTTCTTCAAGCTTACCATGCCATTGACTGATGTTGGTCTGCTTCAGGTGTTGTAATTTGGTTGGGTAGTGGGACTTCTTTGCAGTGCGTATTTCGCGGATGACTCGGTTGCGAAGGGACCTGTAGCGGATGTGGTCATTGAGATGTTAGGCATACCTGATGGGCATACCTTCTACTAGCCAACTGTACCTTAGGGCAATGGTGTCTGAAGCCCTTTGCTCTTATTGGTAATATTGATGGCTAGTTTCAAGCGTCCTCATTTTGCTTTACACATACTTTTCTCTTCAAATTCTCTGACAGATGTTGCGTCAGTTGTGGAATTATTTTGCTTTGGGTATTCTACCGTTCTGTCTTAATGGAATGTCGGATTTTGCATAATTCTTTGGTGTCTATCTCACTTGCTGCATTTTGAGCTACTATGTGCTTAGTGTAGGCTGGCGTGAGCTTAACATAGTTCTGATGTTTAGTGGCTGCCTGCTCCTCTGTGTTAGTGATTCCCATTCCTCTTTGTCTTGGTGATAGCACAAGGAGTGACCTTTCTCTTTGGGTTAGGTGTTAAAATAAAAGAGTTCCTGATGGCTTCTTCTAGAGGATGGAGGTGAGGTCTAATTTCAGGGTCAGTACATATCAGGTAATTCCAAAGATGTTTGACTCCGTGGGTGAGTGCTTCTTATGCGGCGTGTGGCTCAGTTTTAGCGTTTTCCGACAGAACTTGGATTATTCTACCAAGGTGTCTTTAACCCTCCTTCGTTATTTTAACCTCACTGCCATTGAAGACCTCTGTAGCCCAATCGTAGTATTCTGGCTTTACAACTAGAAATAACTTGTTGGTATTTGGGTGGTATCCTATTTGTGGAGCACATGAGGTTACCATGTTCCACCACCTTTTGATATTCTCCACTTTTCCTACTCCTGTGAAGTCATCAGCATATGCTACCTGTTTAACCTTGTTGTTTCATAATATATTTTATGTATAGGCCTAATGTCTGTCGGGTTCTTATAAGTACTTCCAACATAATTTGCAAAGCTTGGATATTTGTCGTTGATTATGTTGAAAGCGTTGGGGTAGTAGTGATGGTGGTGATTGTTGTAGTAATAGTAGTAGTAGTGGTAGTAGTGGTGGTGGTGATTATTGTAGTAATAGTAGTAGTAGTGGTAGTAGTGGTGGTGGTAGTGTGACACAGTGCCAAGTGTCGTCAGTGCCCTGTGGACGGTGCCAGGAAACAAAAGGTCAAGGAGCTCATTAACAGCATCATGTTTTCCCTAAGCATCTGACGTCCCTTAAGAACAACACAATTTAATTTTTATAAGCGAAAATTCTCACGTAATATTTTTTTCAAGAAATTTCAACCTTACATATTTATGAAAAACAAACACTTTATTATTTTACAGATAATAATGGCACAGAGGATTATATGTACATGCTTTTAGTAAGTCATTTTAAGAAGATAATTCCCAGCGTAATATATATTTTGATCTGTCTGTCTGTCTGTCTGTCTGTCTGTCTGTCTCGCATTTATATGAAACAATTTGCATTCAATAAACATATATTTTCCAGGTCTCCAAAAAACGTGCAGATTTACGTAGTCGGCCATAATTAAACACAATGAGCTTTTGTTTATACGATTCTGTCCAATAATAGACGAAAATTAACGCTACCCAGTGAATTAAATTCCTCGCTCTATTAAACCACCTTAATCCTACGAGCTCAGTTTTAATTCCGGGTTTTTCCTATATATCAAGTTTACATTGTGGAATTATTTAAGGAAATTATTAGTAAGGAGACTATTACTGTGTTGTGAAGAGAATTATTAATGATTTAGTTTCGTATTTTTTTTTATCTGTTTGTGTATTATAAATATATTTTATCAATTGATTTAGCTTTACACTATTATTATTCCATTATATATATTTGTTTATTTCACCACTGCCACCGTAGCCATCACTATCACCACAACCACCCCCATCACTACCATCACTACCACCAAAACTATCACCACCACCATCTTCACTATAACCACAACCACCACCACCACTACCATCACCTTCACTACCACTACGACAATCACCACCACCATCTTCACTATCACCACCACCACAATCACTACCAACACCAAAATGATCATCACCACCATCATAAACACCACCGCCAACACCACACCCACCATCAATCACAGTTGTAATGTTGACGCGGAGCTGAATCAACATTAACCTGAGCTGCAAGTGGCTCTCTCTCTCTCTCTCTCTCTCTCTCTCTCTCTCTCTCTCTCTCTCTCTCTCTCTCTCCTGTTAGCCATACTCTTGTACCGCACCATATTTCTCTGCCATCACCAATGTAGCGTCATTGTCGTCTTCATCTGTGTCGTCTTCATCTGTGTCGTCTGCATCTGTGTCTTCATCTGTGTCGTCTTCATCTGTGTCGTCTTCATCTGTGTCGTCTTCATCTGTGTCGTCTTCTTCTGTGTCGTCTTCATCTGTGTCGTCTTCATCTGTGTCATCTTCATCTGTGTCGTCTTCATCTATGTCGTCTTCATCAGTGTCGTCTTCATCTGTGTCGTCTTCATCTGTGTCGTCTTCATCTGTGTCGTCTTCATCTATGTCGTCTTCATCAGTGTCGTCTTCTTCTGTGTCGTCTTCTTCTGTGTCTTCATCTGTGTCGTCTTCATCTGTGTCGTCTTCATCTGTGTCGTCTTCATCTGTGTCGTCTTCTTCTGTGTCTTCATCTGTGTCGTCTTCATCTGTGTCGCCTTCTTCTGTGTCTTCATCTATGTCGTTTTCATCTGTGTCGTCTTCATCTGTGTCGTCTTCATCTGTGTCTTCATCTGTGTCTTCATCTGTGTCGTCTTCATCTGTGTCTTCATCTGTGTCGTCTTCATCTGTGTCGTCTTCATCTGTGTCGTCTTCATCTGTGTCGTCTTCATCAGTGTCTTCGTCTGTATCGTCTTCATCTGTGTCTTCATCTGTGTCTTCATCTATGTCGTCTTCATCTGTGTCGTCTTCATCTGTGTCGTCTTCATCTGTGTCGTCTTCATCTGTGTCTTCATCTGTGTCGTCTTCATCTGTGTCGTCTTCATCTGTGTCGTCTTCATCTGTGTCGTCTTCATCTGTGTCGTCTTCATCTGTGTCGTCTTCATCTGTGTCGTCTTCATCTGTGTCGTCTTCATCAGTGTCTTCGTCTGTGTCGTCTTCATCAGTGTCTTCATCTATGTCGTCTTCATCTGTGTCGTCTTCATCTGTGCCGTCTTCATCTGTGTCGTCTTCATCTGTGTCGTCTTCATCTGTGTCGTCTTCATCTGTGTCGTCTTCATCTGTGTCTTCATCTGTGTCGTCTTCATCTGTGTCGTCTTCATCTGTGTCTTCATCTGTGTCGTCTTCATCTGTGTCGTCTTCATCTGTGTCGTCTTCATCTGTGTCTTCATCTGTGTCGTCTTCATCTGTGTCGTCTTCATCTGTGTCTTCATCTGTGTCGTCTTCATCTGTGTCGTCTTCATCTGTGTCGTCTTCATCTGTGTCGTCTTCATCTGTGTCTTCATCTGTGTCGTCTTCATCTGTGTCGTCTTCTTCTGTGTCGTCTTCTTCTGTGTCGTCTTCATCTGTGTCGTCTTCATCTGTGCCGTCTTCATCTGTGTCGTCTTCATCTGTGTCGTCTTCATCTGTGTCGTCATCATCAGTGTCGTCTTTACATGTGTCGTCTTCATCTGTGTCGTCTTCATCAGTGTCGTCTTTACATGTGTCGTCTTCATCTGTGCCTTTATCTGTGTCGTCTTCATCTGTGTCGTCTTCATCTGTGTCGTCTTCATCTGTGTCGTTTTCATCTGTGTCGTCTTCATCTATGTCGTCTTCATCAGTGTCTTCATCTGTGTCGTCTTCGTCTGTGTCTTCATCTGTGTCGTCTTCGTCTGTGTCGTCTTCATCTGTGTCGTCTTCATCAGTGTCTTCATCTGTGTCGTCTTCATCTGTGTCGTCTTCGTCTGTGTCTTCATCTGTGTCGTCTTCATCTGTGTCGTCTTCGTCTGTGTCTTCATCTGTGTCGTCTTCGTCTGTGTCTTCATCTGTGTCGTCTTCATCTGTGTCGTCTTCGTCTGTGTCTTCGTCTGTGTCGTCTTCATCAGTGTCTTCATCTGTGTCGTCTTCGTCTGTGTCTTCGTCTGTGTCGTCTTCGTCTGTGTCTTCATCTGTGTCGTCTTCGTCTGTGTCTTCATCTGTGTCGTCTTCATCAGTGTCTTCATCTGTGTCGTCTTCATCTGTGTCGTCTTCATCTATGTCGTCTTCATCTGTGTCGTCTTCATCTGTGTCTTCATCTGTGTCGTCTTCATCTGTGTCGTCTTCATCAGTGTCTTCATCTATGTCGTCTTCATCTGTGTCGTCTTCATCAGTGTCGTCTTCATCTGTGTCTTCATCTGTGTCGTCTTCATCTGTGTCGTCTTCATCAGTGTCTTCATCTATGTCGTCTTCGTCTGTGTCGTCTTCATCTGTGTCGTCTTCATCAGTGTCTTCATCTATGTCGTCTTCATCTGTGTCGTCTTCATCTGTGTCGTCTTCATCTGTGTCGTCTTCATCAGTGTCTTCATCTATGTCGTCTTCGTCTGTGTCGTCTTCATCTGTGTCGTCTTCATCAGTGTCTTCATCTATGTCGTCTTCATCTGTGTCGTCTTCATCAGTGTCTTCATCTGTGTCGTCTTCATCTGTGTCGTCTTCATCTGTGTCGTCTTCATCTGTGTCGTCTTCGTCTGTGTCTTCATCTGTGTCGTCTTCATCTGTGTCTTCATCTGTGTCGTCTTCTTCTGTGTCGTCTTCATCTGTGTCGTCTTCATCTGTGTCTTCATCTGTGTCGTCTTCATCTGTGTCGTCTTCATCTGTGTCGTCTTCATCAGTGTCTTCATCTGTGTCGTCTTCATCTGTGTCGTCTTCATCAGTGTCTTCATCTGTGTCGTCTTCATCTGTGTCGTCTTCATCTGTGTCGTCTTCATCTGTGTCGTCTTCATCTGTGTCGTCTTCATCTGTGTCGTCTTCATCAGTGTCGTCTTCATCAGTGTCTTCATCTGTGTCGTCTTCATCTGTGTCGTCTTCATCTGTGTCGTCTTCATCTGTGTCGTCTTCATCAGTGTCGTCTTCATCAGTGTCTTCATCAGTGTCGTCATCATCAGTGTCTTCATCTGTGTCGTCTTCATCTGTGTCGTCTTCATCAGTGTCTTCATCTGTGTCGTCTTCATCTGTGTCGTCTTCATCTGTGTCGTCTTCATCTGTGTCGTCTTCATCTGTGTCGTCTTCATCTGTGTCGTCTTCATCAGTGTCTTCATCTGTGTCGTCTTCATCAGTGTCTTCATCTGTGTCGTCTTCATCTGTGTCGTCTTCATCTGTGTCGTCTTCATCTGTGTCGTCTTCATCTGTGTCGTCTTCATCTGTGTCGTCTTCATCAGTGTCTTCATCTGTGTCGTCTTCATCTGTGTCGTCTTCATCTGTGTCGTCTTCATCTGTGTCGTCTTCATCTGTGTCGTCTTCATCTGTGTCGTCTTCATCAGTGTCGTCTTCATCTGTGTCGTCTTCATCTGTGTCGTCTTCATCTGTGTCGTCTTCATCTGTGTCGTCTTCATCTGTGTCGTCTTCATCTGTGTCGTCTTCATCTGTGTCTTCATCTGTGTCGTCTTCATCTGTGTCGTCTTCATCTGTGTCGTCTTCATCTGTGTCTTCATCTGTGTCTTCATCTGTGTCGTCTTCATCTGTGTCGTCTTCATCTGTGTCTTCATCTGTGTCGTCTTCATCTGTGTCTTCATCTGTGTCGTCTTCATCTGTGTCGTCTTCATCTGTGTCTTCATCTGTGTCTTCATCTGTGTCGTCTTCATCTGTGTCGTCTTCATCTGTGTCTTCATCTGTGTCTTCATCTGTGTCGTCTTCATCTGTGTCGTCTTCATCTGTGTCTTCATCTGTGTCGTCTTCATCTGTGTCGTCTTCATCTGTGTCGTCTTCATCTGTGTCTTCATCCGTGTCGTCTTCATCTGTGTCGTCTTCATCTGTGTCGTCTTCATCAGTGTCTTCATCTGTGTCGTCTTCATCTGTGTCGTCTTCATCTGTGTCTTCATCTGTGTCGTCTTCATCTGTGTCGTCTTCATCTGTGTCTTCATCTGTGTCTTCATCTGTGTCGTCTTCATCTGTGTCTTCATCTGTGTCTTCATCAGTGTCGTCTTCATCTGTGTCGTCTTCATCAGTGTCTTCATCTGTGTCGTCTTCATCTGTGTCGTCTTCATCTGTGTCTTCATCTGTGTCGTCTTCATCAGTGTCTTCATCTGTGTCGTCTTCATCTGTGTCGTCTTCATCAGTGTCTTCATCTGTGTCGTCTTCATCTGTGTCGTCTTCATCTGTGTCGTCTTCATCTGTGTCTTCATCTGTGTCGTCTTCATCTGTGTCGTCTTCATCTGTGTCTTCATCTGTGTCGTCTTCATCTGTGTCGTCTTCATCTGTGTCGTCTTCATCAGTGTCTTCATCTGTGTCGTCTTCATCTGTGTCATCTTCATCTGTGTCTTCATCTGTGTCGTCTTCATCTGTGTCGTCTTCATCTGTGTCTTCATCTGTGTCTTCATCAGTGTCGTCTTCATCTGTGTCGTCTTCATCAGTGTCTTCATCTGTGTCGTCTTCATCTGTGTCGTCTTCATCTGTGTCTTCATCTGTGTCGTCTTCATCAGTGTCTTCATCTGTGTCGTCTTCATCTGTGTCGTCTTCATCAGTGTCTTCATCTGTGTCGTCTTCGTCTGTGTCTTCATCTGTGTCGTCTTCATCAGTGTCTTCATCTGTGTCGTCTTCATCTGTGTCTTCATCTGTGTCGTCATCTATGTCGTCTTCATCTGTGTCGTCTTCATCTGTGTCGTCTTCATCTGTGTCGTCTTCATCTGTGTCATCTTCATCTGTGTCGTCTTCATCTGTGTCGTCTTCGTCTGTGTCGTCTTCATCAGTGTCTTCATCTATGTCGTCTTCATCTGTGTCGTCTTCATCTGTGTCGTCTTCGTCTGTGTCTTCATCTGTGTCGTCTTCGTCTGTGTCTTCATCTGTGTCGTCTTCGTCTGTGTCTTCATCTGTGTCTTCATCTGTGTCGTCTTCATCTGTGTCTTCATCTGTGTCTTCATCTGTGTCGTCTTCATCTGTGTCGTCTTCATCTGTGTCTTCATCTGTGTCGTCTTCATCTGTGTCGTCTTCATCTGTGTCTTCATCTGTGTCGTCTTCATCAGTGTCTTCATCTGTGTCGTCTTCATCTGTGTCGTCTTCATCAGTGTCTTCATCTGTGTCGTCTTCATCTGTGTCGTCTTCATCTGTGTCGTCTTCATCTGTGTCTTCATCTGTGTCGTCTTCATCTGTGTCGTCTTCATCTGTGTCGTCTTCATCTGTGTCTTCATCTGTGTCGTCTTCATCTGTGTCGTCTTCATCTGTGTCGTCTTCATCAGTGTCTTCATCTGTGTCGTCTTCATCTGTGTCGTCTTCATCTGTGTCTTCATCTGTGTCGTCTTCATCTGTGTCGTCTTCATCTGTGTCTTCATCTGTGTCTTCATCAGTGTCGTCTTCATCTGTGTCGTCTTCATCAGTGTCTTCATCTGTGTCGTCTTCATCTGTGTCGTCTTCATCTGTGTCTTCATCTGTGTCGTCTTCATCAGTGTCTTCATCTGTGTCGTCTTCATCTGTGTCGTCTTCATCTGTGTCTTCATCTGTGTCGTCTTCGTCTGTGTCTTCATCTGTGTCGTCTTCATCAGTGTCTTCATCTGTGTCGTCTTCATCTGTGTCTTCATCTGTGTCGTCATCTATGTCGTCTTCATCTGTGTCGTCTTCATCTGTGTCGTCTTCATCTGTGTCGTCTTCGTCTGTGTCATCTTCATCTGTGTCGTCTTCATCTGTGTCGTCTTCGTCTGTGTCGTCTTCATCAGTGTCTTCATCTATGTCGTCTTCATCTGTGTCGTCTTCATCTGTGTCGTCTTCGTCTGTGTCTTCATCTGTGTCGTCTTCGTCTGTGTCTTCATCTGTGTCGTCTTCGTCTGTGTCTTCATCTGTGTCGTCTTCGTCTGTGCCTTCATCTGTGTCGTCTTCGTCTGTGTCTTCATCTGTGTCGTCTTCGTCTGTGTCTTCATCTGTGTCGTCTTCGTCTGTGTCTTCATCTGTGTCGTCTTCGTCTGTGTCATCTTCATCAGTGTCTTCGTCTATGTCGTCTTCGTCTGTGTCTTCATCTGTGTCGTCTTCGTCTGTGTCATCTTCATCAGTGTCTTCGTCTATGTCGTCTTCGTCTGTGTCGTCTTTATCAGTGTCTTCATCTATGTCGTCTTCATCTGTGTTATCTTCACCAGTGTCTTCATCTGTGTCGTCTTCATCTGTGTCTTCGTCTGTGTCGTCTTCGTCTGTGTCTTCATCTGTGTCGTCTTCGTCTGTGTCGTCTTCATCTGTGTCTTCATCAGTGTCTTCATCTGTGTCGTCTTCATCTGTGTCTTCATCTGTGTCGTCATCTATGTCGTCCTCATCTGTGTCGTCTTCATCTGTGTCGTCTTCATCTGTGTCGTCTTCATCTGTGTCGTCTTCATCTGTGTCTTCATCTGTGTCGTCTTCGTCTGTGTCGTCTTCATCAGTGTCTTCATCTATGTCGTCTTCATCTGTGTCGTCTTCATCTGTGTCTTCATCTGTGTCGTCTTCGTCTGTGTCTTCATCTGTGTCGTCTTCATCTATGTCGTCCTCATCTGTGTCGTCTTCATCTGTGTCGTCTTCATCTGTGTCGTCTTCATCTGTGTCGTCTTCATCTGTGTCGTCTTCATCTGTGTCGTCTTCATCTGTGTCTTCTTCATCTGCGTCTTCATCTGTGTCGTCTTCATCTGTGTCGTCTTCATCTGTGTCGTCTTCATCTGTGTCGTCTTCATCTGTGTCGTCTTCATCTGTGTCGTCTTCATCTGTGTCGTCTTCATCTGTGTCTTCATCTGTGTCGTCTTCATCTGTGTCGTCTTCATCTGTGTCGTCTTCATCTGTGTCGTCTTCATCTGTGTCGTCTTCATCAGTGTCTTCATCTATGTCGTCTTCATCTGTGTCGTCTTCATCTGTGCGTCTTCATCTGTGTCGTCTTCATCTGTGTCGTCTTCATCTGTGTCGTCTTCATCTGTGTCGTCTTCATCTGTGTCGTCTTCATCTGTGTCGTCTTCATCTGTGTCTTCATCTGTGTCGTCTTCATCTGTGTCGTCTTCATCTGTGTCTTCATCTGTGTCGTCTTCATCTGTGTCGTCTTCATCTGTGTCGTCTTCATCTGTGTCTTCATCTGTGTCGTCTTCATCTGTGTCGTCTTCATCTGTGTCGTCTTCATCTGTGTCTTCATCTGTGTCGTCTTCATCTGTGTCGTCTTCATCTGTGTCGTCTTCATCTGTGTCGTCTTCATCTGTGTCTTCATCTGTGTCGTCTTCATCTGTGTCGTCTTCATCTGTGTCGTCTTCTCTGTGTCGTCTTCATCTGTGTCGTCTTCATCTGTGCCGTCTTCATCTGTGTCGTCTTCATCTGTGTCGTCTTCATCTGTGTCGTCTTCATCAGTGTCGTCTTTACATGTGTCGTCTTCATCTGTGCCTTTATCTGTGTCGTCTTCATCTGTGTCGTCTTCATCTGTGTCGTCTTCATCTGTGTCGTTTCATCTGTGTCGTCTTCATCTGTGTCGTCTTCATCAGTGTCTTCATCTGTGTCGTCTTCGTCTGTGTCTTCATCTGTGTCGTCTTCGTCTGTGTCGTCTTCATCTGTGTCGTCTTCATCAGTGTCTTCATCTGTGTCGTCTTCATCTGTGTCGTCTTCGTCTGTGTCTTCATCTGTGTCGTCTTCATCTGTGTCGTCTTCGTCTGTGTCTTCATCTGTGTCGTCTTCATCTGTGTCTTCATCTGTGTCGTCTTCATCTGTGTCGTCTTCATCTGTGTCTTCATCTGTGTCGTCTTCATCAGTGTCTTCATCTGTGTCGTCTTCGTCTGTGTCTTCATCTGTGTCGTCTTCATCTGTGTCTTCATCTGTGTCGTCTTCATCTGTGTCTTCATCTGTGTCGTCTTCATCAGTGTCTTCATCTGTGTCGTCTTCATCTGTGTCGTCTTCATCTGTGTCGTCTTCATCTGTGTCGTCTTCATCTGTGTCTTCATCTGTGTCGTCTTCATCTGTGTCGTCTTCATCTGTGTCTTCATCTATGTCGTCTTCATCTGTGTCGTCTTCATCAGTGTCGTCTTCATCTGTGTCTTCATCTGTGTCGTCTTCATCTGTGTCGTCTTCATCAGTGTCTTCATCTGTGTCGTCTTCGTCTGTGTCGTCTTCATCTGTGTCGTCTTCATCAGTGTCTTCATCTATGTCGTCTTCATCTGTGTCGTCTTCATCTGTGTCGTCTTCATCTATGTCGTCTTCATCTGTGTCGTCTTCATCTGTGTCGTCTTCATCTGTGTCGTCTTCATCAGTGTCTTCATCTATGTCGTCTTCGTCTGTGTCGTCTTCATCTGTGTCGTCTTCATCAGTGTCTTCATCTATGTCGTCTTCATCTGTGTCGTCTTCATCTGTGTCGTCTTCATCAGTGTCTTCATCTGTGTCGTCTTCATCTGTGTCGTCTTCATCTGTGTCGTCTTCATCTGTGTCGTCTTCATCTGTGTCTTCATCTGTGTCGTCTTCATCTGTGTCTTCATCTGTGTCGTCTTCGTCTGTGTCTTCATCTGTGTCGTCTTCATCAGTGTCTTCATCTGTGTCGTCTTCATCTGTGTCGTCTTCATCTGTGTCGTCTTCATCAGTGTCTTCATCTGTGTCGTCTTCATCTGTGTCGTCTTCATCTGTGTCGTCTTCATCAGTGTCTTCATCTGTGTCGTCTTCATCTGTGTCGTCTTCATCTGTGTCGTCTTCATCTGTGTCGTCTTCATCTGTGTCTTCATCTGTGTCGTCTTCATCTGTGTCTTCATCTGTGTCGTCTTCATCTGTGTCGTCTTCATCTGTGTCGTCTTCATCTGTGTCTTCATCTGTGTCGTCTTCATCTGTGTCGTCTTCATCTGTGTCGTCTTCATCAGTGTCTTCATCTGTGTCGTCTTCATCTGTGTCGTCTTCATCAGTGTCTTCATCTGTGTCGTCTTCATCTGTGTCGTCTTCATCTGTGTCGTCTTCATCTGTGTCGTCTTCATCTGTGTCGTCTTCATCTGTGTCGTCTTCATCAGTGTCTTCATGTGTCGTCTTCATCTGTGTCTTCATCTGTGTCGTCTTCATCTGTGTCGTCTTCATCTGTGTCGTCTTCATCAGTGTCGTCTTCATCAGTGTCTTCATCAGTGTCGTCATCATCAGTGTCTTCATCTGTGTCGTCTTCATCTGTGTCGTCTTCATCAGTGTCTTCATCTGTGTCGTCTTCATCTGTGTCGTCTTCATCTGTGTCGTCTTCATCTGTGTCGTCTTCATCAGTGTCTTCATCTGTGTCGTCTTCATCAGTGTCTTCATCTGTGTCGTCTTCATCTGTGTCGTCTTCATCTGTGTCGTCTTCATCTGTGTCGTCTTCATCTGTGTCGTCTTCATCTGTGTCGTCTTCATCTGTGTCGTCTTCATCAGTGTCGTCTTCATCTGTGTCGTCTTCATCTGTGTCGTCTTCATCTGTGTCGTCTTCATCAGTGTCTTCATCTGTGTCGTCTTCATCTGTGTCTTCATCTGTGTCGTCTTCATCTGTGTCGTCTTCATCTGTGTCGTCTTCATCTGTGTCGTCTTCATCTGTGTCGTCTTCATCTGTGTCGTCTTCATCAGTGTCTTCTTCATCTATGTCGTCTTCATCAGTGTCGTCTTCTTCTGTGTCGTCTTCTTCTGTGTCTTCATCTGTGTCGTCTTCATCTGTGTCGTCTTCATCTGTGTCGTCTTCATCTGTGTCGTCTTCATCTGTGTCGTCTTCATCTGTGTCGTCTTCATCTGTGTCGTCTTCATCTGTGTCGTCTTCATCTGTGTCGTCTTCATCTGTGTCGTCTTCATCTGTGTCGTCTTCATCTGTGTCTTCATCTATGTCGTCTTCATCTGTGTCGTCTTCATCTGTGTCGTCTTCATCTGTGTCTTCATCTGTGTCTTCATCTGTGTCGTCTTCATCTGTGTCTTCATCTGTGTCGTCTTCATCTGTGTCGTCTTCATCTGTGTCGTCTTCATCTGTGTCGTCTTCATCTGTGTCGTCTTCATCTGTGTCTTCATCTGTGTCGTCTTCATCTGTGTCGTCTTCATCTGTGTCGTCTTCATCTGTGTCGTCTTCATCTGTGTCGTCTTCATCTATGTCGTCTTCATCTATGTCGTCTTCATCTGTGTCGTCTTCATCTGTGTCGTCTTCATCTGTGTCGTCTTCATCAGTGTCGTCTTCATCTGTGTCGTCTTCATCTGTGTCGTCTTCATCTGTGTCGTCTTCATCTGTGTCGTCTTCATCTGTGTCGTCTTCATCTGTGACATCTTCATCTGTGTCGTCTTTGTATGTGTCGTCTTCGTCAGTCATCTAGCACACTAAATTAGGGGGCAAATCTAGATGGTAGGTTAGGTTAGGTTAGGTTAGGTTAGGTTAGATTAGGGTCAGTTGGTCAATTTAGGTTAGGTTAATGGCTCTTCTCGCCAACACATTTTGGCGGGAAAACCATTGCCGACATATGAGCAAGAGTGATCCTGGCTTTTTCCTCTACCCCCTTTGCATCGTTGGCTGTCAGGCAGAAGGCGTCTCCTATCTGCTCATACGCGTTGCATGTAACAAATATGACATCACAAACATGCGATTTTCCCCATGATGTTTCTCAAGCACTCACTCCCTCACATTTACTCTATACCCTCCTCCTTCCTTCAAAAGCCTGTGTGTGTGTGTGGAATCCTTGGACGTTATCGAGCGCTCGTTTCTTCTTAGTCTCTGGCACCTTACGTACTTTTGTGAGCTCAATAACACGGGATAGTATTATTATTGTGTCTGTTTTCCCATTTACTACTTTAAATTCTTGTTCATTTTAATATACCTGTCATGACTCGGCCTAACCAGTTGTTTGTAATTTGTATATCTTAGTATTAAGGTTAATTATAAGCTCTTTAACTACCCACTCCATATCTGATATTAAAGAATTATTAACTTTCATTTCGCTGATGCCTAAATTCACTGCGAACACATTGTATTTTTTTTTACCAGAGGAAATTTTAGTTAATATCTTACATATTTCACTAAGTATTCCTGGGAAGTCCTGGGGAAACATTAAACTATTAAATATAAATTTCTAAGGTGTGACATTACGTTCAATTCATATAAGGTTAGGTTAGGTTAGGTTCCCAATAGACACATTCCTAGATTTTTTACTATCTGATCGACTTGTATATTTGAAAAGAATGTGGGGAAATATATATAGGTTACCGAGCTTCATTTATTGGTAATACATGTTGAAAATATAGCCTTTTCGTTCATTTGGGGTACATTTGGCGTATATATATACAGTATATATACCCACCCAAAAAAAATTTCTCCGCAACAGTAATTTGTAATCAAATACATGTATAAGTCATTTTCACAGTCATTGTATTACAGCTACATCAGTAATATACAGGGTGATACGAAAGTTCTGTTTCCCAAATGATATACTCAAATTACATTTATTGCACATTAGTTACAGAGCACATTTACATAATTTACACTTACATTTATTTCATGTTAATAACAGAAAACATATACAGATTTTACGCAACAATAGCAGTTCATGTTTACAATGTTTATAATGATAACCCGTTACGCCTGGGATGCTGGTCCCGCTGAGAACAAAGCACTACTGGCGTTGAGCAGTACCTTACTTTACAGGCGGCACCGGTGAGACACGGTGACACACCAGTAGTACCAACTGTTGGGTGCAAGAAAGGTTCCAACACGTTGTCACTTATCACAAGACTCTTTCATGGTGGGAAACGTGACTTTTGACTCACCCTACATATACTCTGCAAAGTGGTCCAGCAAAAGGGAGCTAAGTGATGCAACAACTCCTGGAAAACGAGTAGCATGTGGAGTTGCGCACTGGCAATTACAGTGATTGTCTTTACGTAAGGTTAGGTTACCGTAGGTTAAGTTAAGTTATGTACGGTTAACTTAGGTTAGGTAGTGCTAGGTTCTGAATAATAAGTTCTATATACAGGAGAGAACACAAACACCTGTATAGTTTTGTAGGTTCGGTTTACTGGATAAGAGTATGTACACAGAGGAGAGCAGCGGTCTCCCTTGGCTAGGCTCCTTGTCAACTGCTATAGGCGACGTATGGCAAGTGATACATTAGCAGCTTCCATAACGTCGCCAGGCACATTAATTAAGCATGTGGGGTATGGTAGTAACATTGCCACACGCTGCTAGCTAGGCTGAATAAATAATACATAAATGGAGCACATACATAATATACATACATGATATATAATCCAGCATACATAATATACATACAGGTAGATTACGTTAGGTTAGGCCAGGTCATGTTGCGTTATGTTAGATGCTCCTACAGTTGGTGTCAGCGAGAATACTGAGATTAGTTCTCTTTTCTTCCCAGCGAACTCGGAGGATGGAACATAATATATTGGTGAAAGTTTTCAATTACCTTGATGTGCCTCTGGTGTGTGTCCCACTCCTCGCTGCCATACAGTGGGGTAGGGAGAACCATTCATCGATTATACGTGCATCTTTGTAGATAATTTCAGCTCCCTACAGCTGAAAATCTTAGTACGGAATCTGCCGAAGGTTAGAGATGCACATCTGATCCGATGTTGAATCACTTCATGGATGTCCGGAGTGGTGGATAGGTGGAAGCCAAGATACAGAAAGTGGGTAACATTAGAGAGGGTCGTACCACTAGCTTGCATGGCTGGTGGAGAAGTGGCTGAACGAGGGGCACGCTGAAAGATAATTCGAGTCTTATGTATATTCACATCAAGGCCGAAGTGTGCATACGCATATGCGTAGGTGTTCAGGATCTCCTGTAAGTCACGTTCAGTGTGAGCAACGAGGGTGAGGTCGTCTGCATACTGAAGTTCAGTGATGGAAGCTGCCGACATCTGTATTACTGTTTGGATTCGTCGTACATTGAAAAGTACTTTCATCTGGTACTGGATGTCCACCCCGCCGGCTAAATTGGCACTGATACGAGTAAGGAAGCAGCCAAGAAAATAAAAAAGAGAATTGATGTAAATACATATCCTAGGTTTACCACCGTTTAGATGGGGAAGAACTGTGTGTCATTGTGCAGGACAGTGCCGTTCATGCCATAGTGGAGTTATCTAACAATGGCGATGAATTTTGGTGGGCAACTAAAACGAGTGAGGGTCCGCAAGATGGCTTCCCTGTTGACCGAGTCGAAGGCCTTCATAAGGTCGATGAAGGCCATGAACAGGTCACGATGCTGTTCTCTGGACTTTTCCTGTATCTGGCAGGTAGATAAAATCATGTCAGTGGTGCCATGTGATGGTCTAAGGCCACACTGAAATTTTGGCAAGAAGTTTTCCTCCTCAGAACGAAGTCTGTTTAGGAGGACTTGGGCGATAATCTTGCCAGTTATGGGCAGTGGCGAGATCACGCCCCTGTTCTTATAAATAGTGTTGATGGAGGCATGTTTAAGATCTTGGGAGATTTTCTCCTTCCATACATACTATACTACAGGAGAGAGTAGAGATGGCTGGTAAGTAGAGGTCCTCCTGCTTTATACACCTCAGCTGGGAGTCCATCAGGCCCTGTGGCTTTGTTATTTTTCATCTGGTTGATGGCAGTAGCTACTTCATCACGGGGTGGAGGATAGCTGAGGTGGGTCAGCTCTGGGTGCTGAGGGACCTGCTGTGAAGTCAGGACATCCACATCGGTGTTTCGGTTGGGCAGCGAATAGTAGTGCTTTTTCTAGAGCTGACCCATGCCTTTTTCGTCTTTAATTAGGGGAGGGGGGCCTCGCCATGATTAGTTGGGCCATACATTGTTCTATTGAAATTAAAAAATTCACGCATCTTGTGTTGATATGCAAATTATTGTGTTCCATGCACTTTATTTTTCCACCATTCGAGCTTTTTATATTGTGAAGTTCGCACTTGGTCATCGCTTTCGTTTGGAGGAAGGAATCAGCTTTGATCTGAGACTAAAGGGTTGTTCAGCAAGTCAGTGAAAGCAGCACGTATACCATTGACGAGTATGTCGATTTCCTGGTTATTTTCATCAAACCAATCTTGGTATTTTCTTTCGATCCGGCCGAGGGTTTTGCTGCAGGTTTTCTATGATGGCATCATCGAGGATACTCCATTCGGCACTCGGATTTAGGTTGTTTGTTGTTGGGTTGTTCATCAACCTTTTGTCGAGCTGCTCTCTGAAAGCATGTTCTACTACTTGATCCTCCAGTCCTTTGATGTTAAAACCTCTTCTGGAGGCTTGTTGCCTTAGCCATTTTGGGGCTACGTGAAGTTGAGAGTTTGGCCCTCAGAAGCTGATGATCTGTGACACATGGTCTGAACCACGCATGGTTCAGGTGATGAGGACAACTAGATGATCTCTTTCTCTGAAATTTATGTAGAGTATAAGAAACGAATGCTTATATCATGGGTGTTGCCAAGAACCCTTGAACTTGTTGGCCTGCCTTAACAAGGAACTGGTGATAGTGAGTTTGTGTTCAGTAAACTAGCTGAGTAGGAATAGGCCACTGAGATTACACTTACCCACTACGTTTCTCCCTATGGTTCTCTGCCATAAGTCAGCATTTCTGCCAACTCTGGCAATGAAGTTACCAAGGAGCATAACCTTATCTTTTCTGGGGTTAGAGGTTAGTACTCTTGTCAAGGTCGGCGTAAACAGCCTCTTGGATGTCATCCTCTTCATTATGTGTTGGAGCGTATGCACTGATGAAGAAGGCATGATGTGAGTAATTCAGTGGGACTTGGAGCATTATGAGGCGCTCGTTGATCCCAACAGGCATTTCACTTAGCCTTGTAGGATAGTTATGTGACCGGCAAAGCCAACTCCAAAAATGCTGTTTCTCTCCACAACAGGTTTACCTTTCCAGAAGAATGTATACCTGTACCCCTACTCTCGTTCTTTGAGTCAACCCTTGTCTGGGAGCTGGGACTCACTGATGGCTGCTATGTCGATATTATTCCTAGACATCTCTTTTGCCACGCTCATTTGTGCCAGTATCCAGAATAGTCCTGATATTCCATGTAGTGACCATAATAGGTTGCATAATTTGTTTTTGCACTGATCTGTGATTATGTTTTCGACCGCATTAGGATGACCTTACTGGGTGCAGTTGTCCAGTCAGGTTGTTTTTTTAGGCAGGCTATGTTTAGGGCACCTTTTCTAACCCTCTCCCCATTTGGGGTGGGCAGAGTGGCTCCTGGAAAGGGCTGCTCAATCGTGCAGACAGGACCATATTGCACTGCTACCTAGATCACAGTGCGTAATCCACCATCTTATCAATTCCGCCCATGTGCAGAGTTGTGACCAGGTAATCCCGGCAGTCCCCTCTGTCTGTTCCCGTCGCCACTCGTCTGTAGCCATACGACTTTTCGGGGTTTAAGGGTTCTTATGATGATAAAAGTATGATGAGCTGGATGATGGCTCTGCACGAGTTGATTTATGTGTTGAGGCAGGAGTGCAGGCTGTAGCCACACATCTTAGCTCTCCCTTTTCCTGACCCAGTGGTGGAGGTAGCTGCAACAATTGGGGAGAAGGAGAGTTACAATGGACTGCCGATAACCCAGTTTGTTGGGTTTTGCTTTAGTAGCCTGTCCATTAGGCATTGCTTTCGTCAGCATGTGTAGTAGTTGGGTTCCTGTGTTGGTCACCTCTTCCGCCTACTCTGCCATTGGGGTCTTACTGGAACTCTGTAGGGATGTCTGCCTGATGAAAGGCTCCACCACAGATTTTTCGTTGAAGGGTTTACTTCCGTAGCCTTATACCTACCAAGGCAGCTGGGCAGTGCTTACACACACACACACACACAGACACACACACACACACACACACACACACACACACACACACACACACACACACGCACACACACAGATACACACACACACACACACACACACACACACACACACACACACACACACGCACACACACACACATCATCAATGCTTCTCTCAGTCAAGCCAGATGCCCAGCTGACTGGAAGACCTCTTATGTATCACCAGTGCCCAAGTCAACCAGCCCACAATCCTTAAATCAGCTACGACCTATTGCAATCACCCCAATACCCAGCCTAATCTGTGAAAGTTTTGTGTTCGACTGGGCTTATGCTGATATTGCAGGAGTCGTAGACCCTCAGCAATTTGGCAACATGAAAACTTCCTCCACCACTCACTGTCTTGTCAGCTTTCTCGATTACATATACCGCCATCTCGAGAAACGAAAAACGTCTGTAGCTGTCGCCTTCATTGATTTCACTAAAGCGTTCGACCTAGTCGACCACAATATAATCATCAACAAAGCTATTGACCTCGGGCTTCGAAGAAGCCTCATACCATGGCTTACAGACTTCCTCAGTGACCGACGCCAAGCTGTACGCTTCCGAGGGGCTGTCTCCACCTTTCAGTCACTCACCTGTGGCGTCCCCCAAGGCACCAAGATGGGACCACTCTGCTTCCTTATGCTCATCAATGATGCCCTAAGAGAAACCCCTGCTCGCTGGAAATATGTCGACGACTCCACCATTGGGATCAGCGTCAACAATTCTGCTCCCAACTATACCGCCCTTCAGGATTTATTGAACAGTCTCCAAAACTGGGCCACCAACAACCATGTCACCATCAACCATACCAAGACCATGGTTATGCACATCAACCTCTCCTCCGACATTATCCCACCTCCTTCCATTACTCTAGGTCCGAACACACTCCAGGTTGTAGATTCCACGAAGCTCCTCGGCGTCACCATAGACAAAAAACTAAATTGGAAACCACACGTCAATGAAGTTGTCAAATCCTCCAGTTTCCGTCTCCACCTCCTCCGCCGACTCAAGTCCCTCGGAGTTCCTGCACACGAGCTCCTCAGTGTTTACACAACATTCATACTTCCCAAGCTCACCTATGCCTCCCCCACCTGGTCTTCCTCCCTAAATGCCACACAACGTAAACACCTAGAAAAAGTACAAAAGAGGGCATGCAAGATTATTCTCTCCCCCTCCTACTCCACATATCAAGAAGCGCTCAACACACTGACCCTTTCGACTCTCACTGACCATCACCACGACCTCATCTGCAAATTTGGTAAGAAGCTTCTACACCATCCCCGACACCGGCTCCTACTACCACCTGAGATCCCTTGTCCGAGAATTGCTGTTCGACACCACAACCGCATCCAGCCCATACGTGCACGAACTGATCGCTATAAGAACAGCCCAGTCCCAACCATTGTAAAAATTATCAACAACTTATAATACTGTAACACTGTCACTATGTTGAAATAAACTGTAGTTTGAGCTTTTCCCCATCTAAGTTATTATATGTCTTATTTGTGTCACTTATGTTACTTGTATATTATTTGTAATTCGTAACCCATTCCCCAAATATGTAACTGTATATTTTCAGCCTTCTGGCTGCCAAGCTCCTTCAATAAACCGTTAATTATTATTATTATTATTTTTATTACACACACAGATACACACACACACACACACGCACACACACAAACACACACACTGTCACCCTATTTCGGATAACTGTATCAAACTTTACTTACCTTACTAATGGTATTGATTCTAACACTTTCAGATAAGATATAAATGACACTAACCCTCTCATTTCACCAATGGCCAGGATACACCATACGCAACGAAATTTTATATCCAAATATTAATGAAACCCCCAGGTAGTACGTAGTAGGCAGCTACCAAACAGGGAGGTACTACCGCCTGGGAAGATATTGGAAGCATAATGTGTTGTCTAATGGTAGACCCTGCTGCCATATGGCATCACGAAAAGTGTGACCAAGTCGCAATGTTGCTGATCTGACTTTCTGCCTTATTTATACACAATTGCAGGGCCTCAATTGTTTCTCTTACTTTGACAACACAACATACATATATTATTTCTCACTATTAATCTTCTTATTTTTTAATTAATATTATTATAATTGTTATTATTATTATTATTATTATATTTTTATTAAATTGTTTTTCTCCTAATTTTTTAATAATTTGTATAATAATTATTACACACACACACACACACACACACACACACACACACACACATACGTTACCCCAAGGCCCCATTAACCATCGTCTCAAACAGCCAATAATAACACATTATCTGTCTTTAGAATAGAACATATTTTGAACATTACAAGAAACAAACAAGAGTTCCATAATTAAGGACGCTTGAACTTATATTTTCCAACACCAGAGACAGAGAGAAATAGTGCAATTATGACGATCACTCGAAATTTTTAAGCTAAATTGAATGAACTTTTAAATGTGACTGAGAAGGTTGGTAATTAATATCGCACTGTAAATAAGATCCTGAGTCACCTTTTGTCTCTCTCACTAGGTCCTGTCCCATCGCTCTCTCTCTCACAGTGTCCTGTTTCATTTTTGTCTCTCTCTCAAGGTCCCAGTCCACCTTTGTCTCTCTCATCAGGTCCTGTTCGACTTTCATAACGTTATGGGTATTATGTATGGTTATATAAGATTCAGGTATACTGTATATACTCTTTGTTATCCTCTGAAATTTGCATATACCTTTTGATTTGGTAAAATATGCATCAATTTTCACTAACTATTTTTTTAATACGTTCATTCCTTCCAATTAAAGACTCAGCAATTCTAAATACATCGTCTCTTAAATGCATCTATTTAATTCATTCACTATAATACTATTCATACTTCTTTTTATTTCTGAACATTTCTTTATTCTCTATTTCATTCTCCTCCTATCATCTCTCTCAACTTAGAAAGTACGAAAAAACGATGGAAATAAGAAATTTGCGCGACAACGGTAGACTCTCATTATGGACCAACACACACTAGTCGCTCTCTTACCATTATCCCTCATCACAGGAGGTTATTGTTTGGTCTTTATATTTTATAACCATCTCTCTCTCTCCCTCTCTTTATTTGACCTTCTCTTCATCTTATTCGTTCTCATCTCCTTCTCCTCTTTTACTCTTCCCCCTTTCTTTCCCTTTCTACATTTCTCTTCCAGTCTCTCTCTCCCCACTTTATATCTTTTCGTTTCTTTCCCCCTCTCTTTCTCTCTTTTCCTTTCTGTCCTACTTCTCTCTCTTATTTACTCTTCGTTAATTCTCTTTTATCTTTCTCTTCCTCTTTCTGTGTCTGTCATTCTATTCTTCACTTTCTCTTTTCTCCGTCATTTTACTTATCTGTCTCTCTGTCTATTTTCATCTCCTCTTCTCTCTTACACACACACAAGATGACAGGACCATGAAGAGGGAGGGAGGGAGGGAGATGGGATAAGAGGAAAGGAAATAGAGAGAAAGGAGGAGGATGCAGGGGAAAGGGAGGAGGTAGATAACAGGAGGAAGAGGTGGAGGCGTGGAGAGAGAGGGGGATAAAGAAGGAGAGAAAGAGAGGAGACTGAGTGGGATGCAGAAAAGACAAAAAAGGGAAGAAAGAAAGAAAATGAGGGAGAAGAGGAAGGAAATGAAGGGTAGGAGAGAAGGGAAAGAGTAGTAGGAAGAAAAGGAAGAGGAGGGTAAGATGAGAGAGAAGGCAAGGAATGTGGAAAAGGGAGAAAGGAAGAGGAGGAGTAGGAGGAGAAGGAGGAGAAGGAGTAGGAGGAGTGGAGGAAGAGGAGGCGGCAGCGGAGGAGGAAGAGGCATCAGAGAGGCGACAACCATGTCTTTTACTGTGAATTCCCCAGAGAGAGAGAGAGAGAGAGAGTGTCTGTCTGTCTATCTGTCTGTCTGTCTGTCTGTCTGTCTGTCTTTGATTATAGAAAATTCCCCATAATTCAGAAACTAAAAAAAGAGATAACATCAATTAAAACTTTCACACTGAACTATCTCTCACTCTAAAACTTCCTGTCTTTAAACTCCGAAAGATAAAAGAAAATGGATCTGGTAATTTGCTCTGAAAAAAAAAAATGTAGTAATTGCCAAGAAAATCTGGCCAAAGTTGGTAAAGTTAATCTGGAATCGGACGCAGATATTGTAGTCTTCATTTCTTGAGCTTAATGGAGAATAATCGTACGTGTGATGGGTGAAGGAAGGGTGAAGGAAGGGAAGAACAGAATGAGGGTAGGCAAGGGAGAGAGAAGGAAGGGGAAGAGGAGTGAGAAAGGAGGTAATGAAGAGGAAGAGGGGCCAGGGGGCAAAGGTTAATGGGAAGTAAGGACAGAAAGTTAAAGGGTGGTAGAGAAGAAAGAGAAATAGAGGGAGATGGAGGGGAGGAAAAAGAGTGAGAGAAAGGGAGAAGAAAGGGAGGGGAGTGGGAATGGGAAGGGGAATGGAAGAGTAATGTATGGTAGAAAAAAGGAAGAGAAGGGAAAGGGAGATTGAAGGGAGTTAAGGCAGTGAAAGAGAGGGAGAAGGAGAAAAGGTAAGGAAGAGTGAGAGGGAGATGGAGGGGCGATAAAGAGGAAGGAGAGAGAATGTAAGAGAGAGAGGAGCAGAGAGGGGATGTGGAATGGGAAGAAGAGTGTATCAAGGAAGAGGGAGAGAGAGAGAGAGAGAGAGAGAGAGAGAGAGAGAGAGAGAGAGAGAGAGAGAGAGAGAGAGATAAACTTGTATACTAGTGGTCGTTTCTCTCTTACCTTCTCATTCGACTATGAAACAAACATGTCTATGGTGGTGACAGTACTTGACACATCACCACACAACAACAAACATGTCAGTGGTGTTGACAGTACTTGACACATCACCACACAACAACAAACATGTCAGTGGTGTTGACAGTACTTGACACATCACCACACAACAACAAACATGTCTGTGGTGGTGACAGTACTTGACACATCACCACACAACAACAAACATGTCAGTGGTGTTGACAGTACTTGACACATCACCACACAACAACAAACATGTCAGTGGTGGTAACAGTACTTGACACATCACCACACAACAACAAACATGTCAGTGGTGTTGACAGTACTTGACACATCACCACACAACAACACACATGTCAGTGGTGTTGACAGTACTTGACACATCACCACACAACAACACACATGTCGGTGGTGGTGACAGTACTTGACACATCATCACACAACAACAAACATGTCTATGGTGGTGACAGTACTTGACACATCACCACACAACAACAAACATGTCAGTGGTGTTGACAGTACTTGACACATCACCACACAACAACAAACATGTCAGTGGTGTTGACAGTACTTGACACATCACCACACAACAACAAACATGTCAGTGGTGGTGACAGTACTTGACACATCACCACACAACAACAAACATGTCAGTGGTGGTGACAGTACTTGACACATCACCACACAACAACAAACATGTCAGTGGTGGTGACAGTACTTGACACATCACCACACAACAACAAACATGTCAGTGGTGGTGACAGTACTTGACACATCACCACACAACAACAAACATGTCAGTGGTGGTGACAGTACTTGACACATCACCACACAACAACAAACATGTCAGTGGTGTTGACAGTACTTGACACATCACCACACAACAACAAACATGTCAGTGGTGTTGACAGTACTTGACACATCACCACACAACAACAAACATGTCTGTGGTGGTGACAGTACTTGACACATCACCACACAATAACAAACATGTCAATGGTGTTGACAGTACTTGACACATCACCACACAACAACCAGGATTCTTTTATCTGCCCAATTTGGAAAGAGAAACTGACACATTCTCATTTGGCTTCAGTTAACTGCACGTCAGTGAAAGGTTAACGTGGAAAAACAATGATCCCTTAGGCCATTTTTTTGTTTTAGTTCTTTTTTTATTATTGGAATTGTATATAATTGTTCTATTTGTCTGTCTGTCTGTCTGTTTGTCCGTGTGTCTGTCTTTCCCGGTTGCCTATTTGTCTGTACACTTACGACTTAAATTTTCTTAGTAGTTGTGATAATATCTGGCGTTTACTTGCGTGCTATTCGTGTGATTAGTGGATTGTGAGTTGTACTCTGCTTTTCGTTATATATATAATATATCATAATAATAACAAGAAAAAACACTTAATAATTCGAAGAAAAATAAAAGTAAATAGTTGGTAAGAACTCAATCGCTTTTATTTTGCGTGACCGTTAAGTAGATAACACTTTCTTGATTTGATTAAGCGAGGAGATGGGATGGGCTTAACATAACAACATAAGAACATAAGAAAATAAAGATTCTGCAATAGGCCGGTTGGCCTGTGCAATGTGCATGGCAGCTCCTGTCGAGAGTTACAACCACTCTCTATCAACCATGAATCTATCTAGCCTCCTTTTAAAACTTTCCAACGTTCCAGCACTTACTACAAAGTTGCTAAGCTTGTTCCACTCGTCCACCACCCTATTTGTGAACCAGTTCCTTCCTATCTCCCTCCAGAACCTAAACTTATCCAACTTTAATCCGTTGCTACGGGCCTATCCTGCTCGGATATTATAAGAACTTTATCTATATCGCCTTTATTGATTCCTTTCACCCACTTAAATACTTCTATCATATCCCCCCCGCACTCTTCGTCTTTCTAGGGAATGCAAGTTTCTTTAACCTATCATGATATGGAAGGTTTCTAAGCCCCGGAATCATTTTCGTTTATTCTTCGCTGCACCGACTCCAGTGAATTGATATCCATTCTATAATAAGGGCCCCATAACTGAACAGCATAATCGAGGTGCGGCCTGACTAACGCAAGATATAGTTGCAATAAGACCTCTGCACTCTTATTACTTACACTTCTAGATATAAAACTTAATACTCTGTTTGCCTTATTTCGAACATTAAAGCACTATTTTCTAGTCTGTAGGTCCGGGCTTACAAGTACCCCTAAGTCTCTTTCACAAGTCGACTTCTCTAGGTTGATTTTGTTAAGGCTGAATACATTGACAGTATTTGTTCTTCCAATATTAAGTACGCTGCACTTGCTGGTGTTGAATTTCATTTGCCATTTTCTGACCACTCCTGCAGTTTTTTAAATCCTCCTGTAGTGCATTTGCATCCTGCCCTGAATTTATCTGCCGCTCTCTTTTGGTGTCATCCGCAAACTTGCTTATGTCACTGCTGATTCCAGTATCTAGATCGTTTATGTAGATTATGAACAAGAGTGGGCCCAGCACTGCCCCTGGGGAACCCCACTGGTTACACAGCCCTACTCTGATTTAACACCATCTACGCTGACCCTCTGTGTTCTATCGGTGAGTCACGATTTTATCCAATTTAAAACTTTCCTCTCGATACCATGAGCCTAAACTTTTCTCAGAAGCCTCTGATGTGAGACTCTGTCTAATGCTTTGCTAAACTCTAAGTAAATAACATCGTAATTTTCGTCATTGTCTTCTACCTCGAAGACTTTCCTAAAAAACGTCAGCAGATTTGTTAGACAAGATTTTCCCTTTGTAAACCCATGTTGAGAGTCGTAGATTAATTTGTTTTTCTCTAAATGCAATCGGAAGCTATTTGCTATAATTAATTCAAGAAATTTCCCCATTAAATAAACACAACCTTCCTGATACTTCTTACCTGTTCACCATTGAGACTATTAAACACCCTCTGAAGTCGTCAGTGATTAATGCCATTTCATCACCACAATTAAGGTGCAAAGTCAAGAGAAAACTCTAAATCTCGAAGCCAAAAGAAAGAAAAATTCTAGTAAGAAACAACAGAAAACTGATAATCAAAAGCCAGAGGCAGATGTAGGAAAGAGAGCAAAAGTTCAAGAATGTAAAATCCTCCACGACGGGACAGTGTGGCAGACGGCTTGGCTGATGCGGGAAGGAGAGTCGCCAAGGTAAGTCGCGACAGCCCGCAAGAACCTCCATCAGGCGCCCGTCCATCACCGCCGCCCACCAGGAGCCAGGGGGTCACACACACACACACACACACACGCCATTATGTCTTACCCCAATTCTTGTGCTTAAAAAGCTTATTTTTGTTCGTGAGTTTAATGACATAGCGTAAGGCTGAAGAGAAGACTGGTAACTGTTGGGTGACGGGAAACTGTTTATTCAAGCATCAAGGTCAATTACAAACCCTTGTTCTCACTGTTATTGTTGACGCCTTCCGTAAAATTTATCATAAAAATTTGAAGAAAAATCGAGGCAGAGTTTTGGCATAAAAACTTTTGAAAGTTTCCCGTTCAACAAATTTCTCCAGAGCACATATTGAACGCCAGCAATGCTAAACATTCCACCTAAAGTTGCTTCAGCGTAGATACCAATAAATATGTTTGTTTGACAACCTAATAAGATATACAGGGTGTCCATAAATGATTACCCTAAAAGCAGTATGCTCTCATGTTTTAATGAGGGTAATTATTTATGGACACCCTGTACTTCTATAGTGATACTGTACCACGTTTGTTATACAGCGATGACGCGTGTATCTTTCACCATTGTGCATTGGTGTTCAATCATGACCTGGGACAGATGTGGGGAGGGTGTTGTGATCCCACCAAAACCAAACGTCGTAAGTCTTCTCTGGGTACTCAGGAGAAATAGAGGTCGTAACAAAGAACAGACCAACCACACGAAGATCTAGTAAGCTGATAAGTGTTATAATGATATAAAAAAAACACCGGGTAGTGTTAACCTGACTGCTGATTTAACACTGGCCTGCCATGCGCCAGCACTCCCGTCACCTCTTATAACCTCAGGATCGACCCAATACTCTGTTAGTTACCAAGGCGTATTCTATTCCAAATTCATATCCATGTGAAAATCAAATTAATCCTTTACTCTATCATATAAATATTATTTAAATAGCTGCTCTTAATTTAGGTGATTGCAAACATTGGCTGATTAAAACCGACGACATTACTGGCTCCCGCTGAAGAAAAATAAAGAGACTGTAAATTGCCTGTCCATCACCGCCACCAGGAGTCAAGGGCCACTCGACGACGCAGCGAGAGGAGGAGTAGGTATGTCGTCGCCTTTCTCTTCAGCCTTGAATGTGATACAGTAGTGGTTGGATGTGAAGGACCGTAAGCTTCTTGTAGGTTGAACAGAGGAGACACTTGTTGGGTAAATCTCAAGAGGCTGTAAGGATCTGTTGCCTGAAACTGATACGATCACTGGCTCCTCTTGGCTGAAATTGAAAGACTACATTGAAAGAAAAAAAAATATATGAGAAGGGTTTTTTTGAGTGTCCCTAATGTGGTGGCCTGGTTCTTTACCAGAGTGAGGTATGAGCGACCTTACATCCCATATTAGTTCAATCCCAATTTTTTCTCTTCCCTCTAATTAATCTTCTGACGAGAAAAGGTTTGGGGCATCCATCCTCATTAACTTCGTTTGCCTATTCTGAGTAATAACACACGAAGCATCTCTATACGTGGGTCTCGCCCCAGGACAAGGTAAACAACATAGTCAGGAATCAAAATGATTATATTTTAATTCAGGAAGGATTCAGAAATTCATTAACCCGAACCAAGACCTATCCAGGGAATGATTGTGGGTCAGATCACGTCCCAGTGATGAGTTTAGTGAGGCTAAGACTTCAAAAATTAAAAGAAAAACTATACAACAAAATCAAATGGGATTTAGGTAAACTCAAAACAGGGGCGGGGAGAGAATATGAAACTGAAACCGAAAATAGATTTTCAGTATTGCTAGAGTGTCTTTGATGAACAAGGTTCAGGACAATAAATCAAATGATGTAATGTTAGAGACTGAGAAAAACTTTAGTTTAGGACATATGAGGAACGAGGCTGAGAGTAAGTGGATGACAAATGAAATTTTAAAGAAAATAGATGGACGAAGATGATCAGAGGAAGTGAGGCTTGAAAAAAAATAACAAAGAAATTAATAAAGAATGTACAATAGATAGATCAGGCAAGAGTTTTTTTTAGAAAGAAAATGCAAAGACGGAAATATACAAAAATATTAAACAAATGAACCAGAAAAAAATAATGGGGTGGAACTATTAGAAGCAAAGACAACAAGATCCTGCCTGAGGTAGGAGAAGTAATAGAGAGAAGGGCACAGCATGTAGAAGAACTTCACAAAGATAAAGAATGAGTGGAGATGAGAAACGAAAAATAAATGAAGAACTAAATTCCAGTTCTGGAAACAGACGTTGAGGCAGTTGTGAGCAAAATTAATAATGATAAAGCTCGAGGGGTTGATCAGCTTCCAGCAGAATTTATAAAACAAATGGGCAAGAATGGGATAAAATAATTTAATAAAATATGTAATTCTATATATTTCGAAGGAGAACTTCCCAGTGATTTAAAAAATCATTTTTTTTTATTATTACCTAAGAAGCCAGGAGCCTTAGAGTGCACTCATTTTAGAATATTAAGTTTAATAAGACATGCCTACAATGTTTTATTAAATAACATTTTAAGTAGAATAAAGTTAAAATATAAAATGAGTTATCTGAAGAACAAAATAAATTTAGAAAGGGAAATTACAATAGGGAAGATATATTTGGTTTGAGAATTTTGAAATGGCTTTAGAGGTCCAAAGAAATTTGTATATATGTTTTGTTGATTTTGAAAAAGCTTTTGATAAGGTAAAGCACAATAAACGTATATAGATCTTGGAAAAATAGGCATTACTAAATGACTTATTAGAATTATAAGGAATCTATATTGATAATTAGGAGGCTGCAGTGTTAGTAAATAATGAACCTATTAATGGGTTCACAGTTAGACAGGGAGTAAGACAAGGCTGTGTTCTATCTCCAACATTGTATAATATATATTCAAAATTCTTAATGAGAGAAATTATAAGTGATAATGAAGAACTAAAAGTTAATGGTAAATTAATATAAAATAAACGCTATGCAGATGATACTGCTCTTATTACAGATAGTGAAGACGCATTACGAGAAGTCTTTAACAGTTTAATGCAAAAGGGTAAAAATGTGGTTTAAGAGATAATACTGTAAAGACTAAAGTAATGGTTGTTTCCAAATTGGAAAAAATACCCAAATAAAATTCGGGTAGGCAACAGGGAACTTAAAAAAATGTATAATTTTGTGTATTTGGGAAGTAACATTAGCTCTGCTGGTAGATGTATGGAAGAAATCAAAACAAGAATAGGACAAACAAACACAGCATTTAATTATCTAAAAGACCTTATGAAAAGAGGCATTAATTTTAATTTGAAAAAAAAAAGGCCGCTGAAAGGTTTCATGTGGCATGAGCTATTATATGGGTCAGATGCGTGGACACTTTCAGCAGACACCAAAAAGAGGTTGGAGGCCTTTGAAATGTGGTGTAATTGGCGAATGCTAAAAATAAGCTACATTGACAGGAAAACGAATGAAGAATTACTAAGATTAGCAAAAACTTCATAAGAAATACTTGAAATATACAGAAAAAGAGAGAGATACTGTGGTCACATAATTACTGTATAATTTTGTAATGATCATTAATTATTGTTATTATTATTTGTTTTATTTTATAGTTTTATTTAATTGTATTCATCTTGTTTTAATAATACACAATTTTAACATATGAAACAACTGCAAGCATTTTAGGAAACCTGTTAAAAATATTAATAACATATCAATATTGTTCTTAAAAATATAATTGAAAATAACAGTACGTATTTATTAGTGCCTTATAAGCAACCTAAAAAATGTGAGTGTCAGTCATAAGTTAACAATGATAATAAGCCCTGGCTCTTATTATAAAATATAAAAAATCAAGGAAATGTAAATACTGTAAACGTATTTTACCGTCAGTGAGACTTTTGCTGCTGCACCAAGGATGACAGATATTTTATATCAAGTTTATTGCTACATTTTTCAGTCGGAACAAAAGTTTCAAAAATTAAATTCTATTTTCAGAACTTCATTGTCTGCAATTTTCAGTGCTGATCCGGTCACTAATCGATCTCTCAATATTTCCCAGTTCAGCTCTTAAGTCGTGAGTTCCCAGTTTGCAATAGTCCTTTTCCCACAAAGATCGATTGTGGCTTCTCTTTTTATCATGCTCTCCTCTTCACCAACACTGTTAATCTCTATCACTAAAATTATTATTTTTTTTTGTGCAAAAAAAAATACTTCCAAAATCATGAACTCAATCAGCGGCTCCCAGTCCAGCCTGACGCTGATTAGCTGTGAGAAAAGTCAGGGTGTAACCCGATGCGTTCGAAACTAAGGGTGTTAACGCTCATAGGAGCGTTATTGGTTTGCTGCTGGAGAAGTAAACCCTCAACGTTGATGGGTACCATATAATTCGGTCAAAACCTGTCAAAGAACAATTCACATATAACAAATGCTGTTATCTCAGGACACATAGTATGAATAATACATCAATATACAGTACATAGCCTGTTAACATCTTAAATATAACTCGCATTTATAACTTGTTGATACATCAGGAGATAAGTTGTATAATATGATCAAATTACAGTACATAAATATACTTATTAAAGTTATTTAGAGTTTCTTATAAGAATCTAATACTTCACGATCACTCACGTTTTAGGGTCTAGTGTTCTGAACCAACGTGTTGTCTGTCCTGTAGAAATCGGTATACTCCCGTCGGGGGCAATCGCAGCCCGGAGGCGGAGGCGAAGTCCATCTGTTTCGTATTGAAACACCTCAGCAAATTCGTCAGCAAATTTGTCGTCAACACTATATCTCTTCTCTTACCCTCTCTCTCTCTCTCACCCTCTCTCTCTCTCTCACCTAGTTTATCTTATTGTGGTTATCCCTCTCTTTCTCTCTCTCTTCTAGTTTATCTTACTGTGGCGGTAACAAAGGGTGTTTTAAATGTTTGCATATCCCATATCTCTTTCCCTACTTACTTCATTTTCTCCCCTCTTCCTCATGTACAAGCATACAGCAGAGTTACTTAGTTTAAACATGATCATTAAGATTGGATGCTCTCTCTTCTAATCCGCAAGACCACCACACATCATGATGACCCAAGTAGCACTTGTAATTAATGAGAAATAATATTTAATCCAAAAAAAGCTTTTTCAGCTAGTTAATTTACAAAGTAAATTAGGAGAAGCAGTGTGTGGTGTTGTCAAAACTCTTGGTGGGATGGAAGTAGTATCTGGCAGCTTTAATGAGCAGGTATGCCTTACGTCACAGTAAAAGTAATTTTAGTCTAATAAAATACTATATAAGACCGTAGAATGTATGATAGTAGGTTGTAGGATAGTAGGCAGCTTTCAAACAGGGAGGTACTACCGCCTGGGAAGATATTGGAAGCATAATGTATTGTCTAACGGTAAACCCTGCTGCCATTATGGCATCACAAAAATTGTGACAAAGTCCCAGGTTGCTGATCTGACTTTCTGCCTCATTTACACACAATTGCAGGGTCTCAATTGTTTCTCTTACTTTAACAACACAATCTACATATATTGTTTCTCACTCTTGATCTTTTTTGTGTGTATTATTATTATTATTATTATTATTATTATTATTATTATTATTATTATTATTATTATCATTATTATTACTATTATTATTATTATTATTATTATTGTTATTATTATTATTATTATTATTATTATTATTATTATTATTATTTATTATTTATTATTTATTATTTATTATTATTATTATTATTATTATTATAATTGTTGTTGTTGTTGTTGTTGTTGTTGTTGTTGTTGCTGTTGTTGTTGTTGTTGATGATGATGATGATGATTATTATTATTTCGCCCCCAGGCCCTGATGTGGGCCATTGACCTGTGCCCTGGTGGGCACTTAGTGTTATACTCCAAGCATTTAACGAAAAAATGAATAAAATATAAATTATCCATAGATAGAAAGCCAAAAAAAAAAAAATAAATAAAAAATTACTCGCAGGCGATAATGTAAGAACCACTTGCAACATAAAGGGTATTATCGACAGCAATACATTATACCAGGTCTGAAGAAAGGCATTTTTCACCTAAAATACCCTTTTTATACCTTACAATTTTTACAGTGTGGTGTTATGAAGATGAGGATGAGTGGAGGCGGTAAGCGGGAGGGAAAGTTTTTAACCATTTGGGTAACATCAGCTACAAAACATCAACCCGGAAATAATTAACACTGGGTAAGGCAGCTAACTGGATTAAACTACAGAAAAAAAATGTAAATTGAGACCTTTTTAACTCAATGCTGTTATTGTACAGGGTACCGAGTGCCAGCAATCGGATCCCGCTTCCTCTGTCAAGGAATAAATATTAAAATTGAAATTTAATTGAATGCTGTTTTGATGAGAAGTTAAGAATTTATTTTTCCTTCTATAAGTTGAAATTAATTTTATCGTCTGACGGTACTTTGGTGAAATAAATATTTTTTTTTAATTAAGTATTGAGAGATAACATATCGATTGACTCTACAATCTCAAATACACACAAGTTGGTATTTAGGTCCGTAGTTCATAAATACCAGAAAGGAGTAAACAGTTTGCCTTTGCTCTACTGAGTCAGATACTGTGATTATAATAACCTATAACAAAATCTTTACATGAACAATTTCTTAGAATGTATTTTTTTCGCGATCAGTTATATATTAATTCCGGATTTGGGTAAAAGTATTCCTGGTTTAGATTTTCATCTTGATTTTAAGGAGAAAAATAATGAGGTAGGTGGTAGGGCAGTTGTGAGCACCGACGAAGTTGTTGCCGTGGGCAGCTCTTAGCACCCATTAAATTGACGTAGGGTAGCTGTGAGCATCGAACCGGTATATTCCTGTGTCATTAGATACAGTTGACCGCCTCTAACCCAGCACTGTCCTTTCTCCTGATGCGCTTCTATCACCCTCTTACTTTCTGAGAGAGAGAGGCAGAGAGAGAGAGGCAGAGAGAGAGAGAGAGAGAGAGTTATGAGTGGGAGGAAGAAAGAGGAAGTGAGCAATGGATAGTGAGAACTAAAAACAATGAGACATTTAAGAGGTGAAGGAGAACGTTACAATGTGATAAAGAAGAGAGAGAGAGAGAGAGAGAGAGAGAGAGAGAGAGAGAGAGAGAGAGTCCGAAGATGACAGGTGAAATAGAGAGATAGAAATAGAGAAAGGGGAAATGAGAATGCATATAAAGGCAGTGGCTATTCAGCCGTTACCGGTTGAATAGCCTGGTATTTTACACAACTACATAGACAACCAGGCTATTCAACCGTGAACCCATAGCCATATTAACAACTGTATATCTGTAACTAGACCCTTGTGGCCTTGAATTAGCGGAACCTGTCTGCAGACGTGTTACTTACAGACCATTATCATTTTTTTTAATATACTTCTGTGTGTATGTTTGTGTAGGTAGGTGTGTTATGGTGAACATTTGTTTTATGTGGTACCTGATATTTCATGTATTTCTAGTTGATATAACTTAGACCTGTCAGAGCTGCGTGGTCAGGTTGTGGCGCTGATCCATCAGTGACCTGCGTCTGTACCGTACTCTGGACAAGACCACAGGACGGAAACAGAAGTTTTCAGGACGAACTGTGTTTGTTTATATCTGTTGGGTAGCTTTGTTCTTTGACATTTATTTTTACATATTGTATATTTTTATTTAGGGAAGGCAAAAATGGAAAATCTGGTTACCTACCTGAAAGTTATAAAAAAAATCCACAAATAGTTTTCATCCCACGACACTTCCCACAATTAACAGAAAATTCACACACACAATTCCACAAATATACAATTTTGAGTGCCATCCCACGACACCTCCCTTAGCAACGGTTGCTATGGCGATCTCAGTGGTGCCAAGTCTTCTTGTTTTCCAACAGATTTTCTCTTAGTAGGCTCTAGTTTTCCGCTAGATTTTAATGAAGAGCAATAGAAAAGTAGCAAAATTTTCCAATTTTAGTAATATTGTACTAATTTTACTGGGTGCTCATTGGCAAAGGAATCTACTACTGCTTGTATGTACTGTACAGTATATCAACGATGTGATGAGAGGGTAACATGTTCGTGGCTTACTTAAATAATATCAATGCTGTAGGAATTGTATTTAGAACGTAAATGAAATATAACTAACAACAGGATTATCGCCATGTGGGTCATAGGTGGATCTGAGTATTGGCATCTCTCGACAGGACAGGTTTACCGGTAACTGGGCCTCAACCTGACATGGTCAGATCGGTGTACAGCCAGACAAACGTCAACCTGAAGTAACAGACATAGTAAGAGGACTAAGGCAATTCAGGGATTATCCTATGGCGCTATACCTAAGGTATGCCCTTTTAGGAAGTGACATTACGTTAATTAGACGGCAGGTCCGTCGTCGAGCAGGCTGCTAGCGTCCCAGAGATTGGGACGCGGTATGTACACTAACCTTGTATCATCTTCATGTTTATATCCTTTCATCATTGCTCTTTATTTGTTTTCGCTCTTGCTGTTTATGTTCCTACAATTTTAAGTTTTGATGTTACAGTGTACAGTGTATAGTCAACCAAAGATGCACTAACCTCACCCTGAGTCTCGTGCTCGCAATTTTACCTGGCAATACTTGGTAAAGGAAGGCTGTATGTAAGGGTGATTGTGATTGGTGGCACTATTTTCGCCTGTATCACTGTTAGGATAAATATTAAACAAACCAAAGGTAACATTTTTATAATAATAAACTATTCATCATTATTTTGGATCATGAGAAGTGTTCAAATGTTCTTTTATTTGCTTAAATAACGAAGAAAATTTTATGTGAGACTCTTGTGACAGCTGTGGGTGTAGTTGAGACGGAATTTGCTTTAATTTTTTTGTCTAGATGATTATAATTTATTTCTTATGTTAATAATATGTCAACAAATAACAAGAATTAAAAAAAACCATAATATTATTTGTGGGCCAATTTTGCCTTGGCAGCGTTTCATACCTGAACAACATACGCGTCTCCCCCAAGCGATGGAGATGATAAATTCTTGATAAGATAAACCAACCAACCAAACCTCTTTAATATCATACCTAACATAACCTCACCTAACCTATTATATCCTAGAATGGAAGTGCATTATTTTAACTCTTAAGTTTGGTTAGGTAGGCTGGTTTGAGTGTTATTTAGTTCTTACATTATTATCAGCGTGAACATGATGGCGTCGTCCAAACTCTTACTCTTATATAAAAGAAAAATAATGGGGAACTAAAATGCAGAAATTTGAATATCCTTCACTTGTTTTTTTTATATTCTAGAATCTAAAGGAAAGGAAAGGAAAATAAAGTTTCTTCTATAGAACACTTTCCTAATATTGTCTTTCTCATCTTTCTCAAGAGTATTACTATCTCTTTTACCATCTCAGTTCTTCTCTCTCTCTCTTTCATACACAGTTTTATCTCATAATTTTTAATATTGTTGGACTAGTGTATTACTAACCTTGTTACGTGCTTAAAGACCTTCGTTACTGAAGCGCAGTAATAACATTATAACAACTCTCTCTCTCTCTCTCTCTCTCTCTCTCTCTCTCTCTCTCATCCTTTTTATATAATTCACTACTGCAGACCATTACCAATTCTGGTCATCAATACTCACCACGAAATAGAGACAAATTCACTTCCCGAAAATATAACCCATTAATTTTGTTTTAGTTCGCCCTCTCACCTTCATTCTCTATTGCAGAAAACAAATGGAGTGCAATATTGGTTAACTTGATAAATGTTTAGGTTAATTTGGTGCTGTTCTTCCACCGCCCACGTCGCCCTACTGACCCAACGCCCTCTCTTCCCTCTTCCGTATTATTCTTCAATTTATTACCTTCTTTCTATTTTGCAACTGAAAGGGATAAATGGAAAGGAATATAGAATCATTCAACTGAAATTATCTGTAAGAAAACCCGGAGAACTAAACGGCATATAAAGCGAGGAATTGTGTGTGTGTGTGTGTGTGTGTGTGTGGTTCATTGATTCTTGAATTTAGATATAACGCTCCCAGAAAGTGTAAGTCAGGGCTTTTTCCAAAATGTATCAACTGGTGTTTGCAGCTGTTTGTTTTCTGTTCCTGTGTGTCTGTTTCTCTCTGAATGTATTCAACTGGGTCTTTCTATGCACACACACACACACACACACACACACACACACAATGTAGACCTGTAACTTGTAAGGCCTGAGGAGTGGGATTTGTCAGTGTACAGTCCCACTTAAAAGTAATTTGCTTTTAGTTATTTAGAGGCCCATTAATATCAGTAATTTGACTGAGACTGTCGATAATTGTTGTCCATCTGGACGTTCACGTCTTCCATAAAAGTTGAAAAATTATACACAAGACTGGTGTATATGTACAGTGTGATATTTTCAAATCATAATACTGTACAGTAAATTAGGCTTGCCCCATGATCTAGTACTGAAGAGTTCTGGGTGTGAGTCGTGCTAGAACTGAGGCAGGCCCTTGTGTTAGGTGAGCTCGTACTGAGGTGGTTCAGGTGTAGATCTCCACTCTATGGGGTCCAGTTTAAGACTAGCTGAGGGGCTTAGCCATGCCACGCCCGTGTAGAGTAATTCCCGCACTCGCAACCAGAGGGATCTAAGAGTCAAGCTTCTAGAAGGTTCTCGAAGGAGGAAGTAGTCACCTCTGTGGAATGTCAAGCCGAACAACAGTCAGTGGTGTTTACATTAAGTGTATAAATAACCGGCTGGTAAATAATCTCGTTGACCCATGAATCACTCTTAACTGGCGGTGCCATTCTCTATATATGTCTTAACTATCTAACATACTTAACCGCATTGCAAGTGTGAAGTAAAGTGTCCAATTACCACATGTGAGCAATCTATTCAGTGTTTAAAGAAATACCTACTACTGAGAGAGAGAGTGGCATCATACTGCGACAGGTAGTAGGTAGTAGGCAGCTACCAAACAGGGAGGGACTACGCCTGGGAAGATATTGGAAGCATAATGTGTTGTCTAATGGTAGACCCTGCTGCCATATGACATCACGAAAATTGTGACCAAGTCCCTGGTTGCTCATCTGTCTTTCTGCCTCATTTACATACAATTGCAGGGTCTCAATTGTTTCTCTTACTTGGACAACACAACATACATACTGTAATGTATATCGTGTGTCACTCTTGATTTTTTTTGTATATACAGTATTTATGGTTATTATTATTATTATTATTATTATTATTATTATTTCTATTTTTATTATTATTATTATTATTATTATTATTATTATTTTTATTATTATTATTATTATTATTATTATTATTATTATTATTATTATTATTATTATTATTATTAATTATTTTTATTATTTTATTTCTATTTTTATTAATTTGCTATTAATTTTATTAATTGTTGTATTAATAATAATAATAGATATTATTATTATTATTATTATTATTATTATTATTATTATTAGTATTAGTATTATATTTTCGCCCCCCAGGCCCCGATGTAGGTCAGTGACCTGTGCCTGGGTGGGATAATTCCCCGTAAAAAAAAAATCGGGCTAGACAAAACATCTGCGGGATGTTCAATACGGCTATAACCTATGAACAACCTTTACCCTCTACAGGTCAGTGAATAATGAATGTTTATAATTATACATCTATAGTTGTAAGTTATTAATTACTTACTCTCAATTATACAGTATGTAAATTATACTGGTTACACACACACACACACACACACACACACGCACACACAGCTGACTTGCCCTGGATCACACCTCGGATCAAAAGACTTATGCAACAGAGAGACAGAGCCTTTCATCTCAATGACCACATCCGCTACAGGTCACTTCGCAACCGAGTCATCCGCGAAATACGCACTGCAAAGAAGTCCCACTACCCAACCAAATTACAACACCTGAAGCAGACCAACATCAGTCAATGGTATGGTAAGCTTAAAGAACTCTGTGGACTAAACAATAAGATACACCCCCTCCCCTTCCTTAGCCATCTCACTAGTGTTGACGCAGCTGAGCAAACAAATAACCATTTCGCTACTATATGCCAGACGCTCCCCCGGCTTGACACAACCACTCTCCCTGCTTACCTACCAGCCCCCCTTCCCACTGACTTAGTAGAAGAATTTGACGTAGCAAAACGCCTGGACAAACTAAAATTAAAACGCTCTACCACCCCCATTGACTTACCAATGAAACTCTTCAAGGAGTTCTCCCCGGAGCTTGCTAAACCCCTCTGCTCCATCATCAATGCTTCTCTCAGTCAAGCCAGATGCCCAGCTGACTGGAAGACCTCTTATGTATCCCCAGTGCCCAAGTCAACCAGCCCACAATCCTTAAATCAGCTACGACCTATTGCAATCACCCCAATACCCAGCCTAATCTGTGAAAGTTTTGTGTTCGACTGGGCTTATGCTGATATTGCAAGAGTCGTAGACCCTCAGCAATTTGGCAACATGAAAACTTCCTCCACCACTCACTGTCTTGTCAGCTTTCTCGATTACATATACCGCCATCTCGAGAAACGAAAAACGTCTGTAGCTGTCGCCTTCATTGATTTCACTAAAGCGTTCGACCTAGTCGACCACAATATAATCATCAACAAAGCTATTGACCTCGGGCTTCGAAGAAGCCTCATACCATGGCTTACAGACTTCCTCAGTGACCGACGCCAAGCTGTACGCTTCCGAGGGGCTGTCTCCACCTTTCAGTCACTCACCTGTGGCGTCCCCCAAGGCACCAAGATGGGACCACTCTGCTTCCTTATGCTCATCAATGATGCCCTAAGAGAAACCCCTGCTCGCTGGAAATATGTCGACGACTCCACCATTGGGATCAGCGTCAACAATTCTGCTCCCAACTATACCGCCCTTCAGGATTTATTGAACAGTCTCCAAAACTGGGCTACCAACAACCATGTCACCATCAACCATACCAAGACCATGGTTATGCACATCAACCTCTCCTCCGACATTGTCCCACCTCCTTCCATTACTCTAGGTCCGAACACACTCCAGGTTGTAGATTCCACGAAGCTCCTCGGCGTCACCATAGACAACAAACTAAATTGGAAACCACACGTCAATGAAGTTGTCAAATCCTCCAGTTTCCGTCTCCACCTCCTCCGCCGACTCAAGTCCCTCGGAGTTCCTGCACACGAGCTCCTCAGTGTTTACACAACATTCATACTTCCCAAGCTCACCTATGCCTCCCCCACCTGGTCTTCCTCCCTAAATGCCACACAACGTAAACACCTAGAAAAAGTGCAAAAGAGGGCATGCAAGATTATTCTCTCCCCCTCCTACTCCACATATCAAGAAGCGCTCAACACACTGACCCTTTCGACTCTCACTGACCATCACCACGACCTCATCTGCAAATTTGGTAAGAAGCTTCTACACCATCCCCGACACCGGCTCCTACTACCACCCGAGGTCCCTTGTCCGAGAATTGCTGTTCGACACCACAACCGCATCCAGCCCATACGTGCACGAACTGATCGCTATAAGAACAGCCCAGTCCCAACCATTGTAAAAATTATCAATAACTTGTAATACTGTAACACTGTCACTATGTTGAAATGAACTGTAGTTTGAGCTTTTCCCCATCTAAGTTATTATATGTCTTATTTGTGTCACTTATGTTACTTGTATATTATTTGTAATTCGTAACCCATTCCCCAAATATGTAACTGTGTATTTTCAGCCTTCTGGCTGC
>CAUDMG010000421.1:127500-262500 GCA_958450375.1 Homarus gammarus | reverse complement strand
TTGTTGTATAATGTGTCAAGTACTGTCAACACCACTGACATGTTTGTTGTTGTGTGGTGATGTGTCAAGTACTGTCACCACCACTGACATGCTTGTAGTTGTGTGGTGATGTGTCAAGTGCTGTCACCACCACTGACATGTTTGTTGTTGTGTGGTGATGTGTCAAGTACTGTCACCACCACTGACATGTTTGTAGTTGTGTGGTGATGTGTCAAGTACTATCACCACCACTGACATGCTTGTTGTTGTGTGGTGATGTGTCAAGTACTGACACCACCACTGACATGCTTGTTGTTGTGTGATGATGTGTCAAGTACTGTCACCACCACTGACATGTTTGTAGTTGTGTGGTGATGTGTCAAGTACTGTCACCACCACTGACATGTTTGTAGTTGTGTGGTGATGTGTCAAGTACTGTCACCACCACTGACATGTTTGTTGTTGTGTGGTGATGTGTCAAGTACTGTCACCACCACTGACATGTTTGTTGTTGTATGGTGATGTGTCAAGTACTGTCACTACCACTGACATGTTTGTTGTTGTGTGATGATGTGTCAAGTACTGTCACCACCACTGACATGTTTGTTGTTGTGTGGTGATGTGTCAAGTACTGTCAACACCACTGACATGTTTGTTGTTGTGTGGTGATGTGTCAAGTACTGTCAACACCACTGACATGCTTGTAGTTGTGTGGTGATGTGTCAAGTACTGTCACCACCACTGACATGCTTGTTGTTGTGTGGTGATGTGTCAAGTACTGTCACCACCACTGACATGCTTGTTGTTGTGTGATGATGTGTCAAGTACTGTCACCACCACTGACATGTTGTAGTTGTGTGGTGATGTGTCAAGTACTGTCACCACCACTGACATGCTTGTTGTTGTGTGATGATGTGTCAAGTACTGTCACTACCACTGACATGTTTGTAGTTGTGTGGTGATGTGTCAAGTACTGTCACCACCACTGACATGTTTGTTGTTGTGTGGTGATGTGTCAAGTACTGTCACCACCACTGACATGTTTGTTGTTGTATGGTGATGTGTCAAGTACTGACACCACCACTGACATGTTTGTTGTTGTGTGATGATGTGTCAAGTACTGTCACCCTCACTGACATGTTTGTTATTGTGTGGTGATGTGTCAAGTACTGTCACCACCACTGACATGTTTGTTGTTGTGTGGTGATGTGTCAAGTACTGTCAACACCACTGACATGTTTGTTGTTGTGTGGTGATGTGTCAAGTACTGTCAACACCACTGACATGTTTGTAGTTGTGTGGTGATGTGTCAAGTACTGTCACCACCACTGACATGCTTGTTGTTGTGTGGTGATGTGTCAAGTACTGTCACCACCACTGACATGCTTGTTGTTGTGTGATGATGTGTCAAGTACTGTCACCACCACTGACATGTTGTAGTTGTGTGGTGATGTGTCAAGTACTGTCACCACCACTGACATGCTTGTTGTTGTGTGATGATGTGTCAAGTACTGTCACCACCACTGACATGTTTGTAGTTGTGTGGTGATGTGTCAAGTACTGTCACCGCCACTGACATGTTTGTTGTTGTGTGGTGATGTGTCAAGTACTGTCACCACCACTGACATGTTTGTTGTTGTGTGGTGATGTGTCAAGTACTGTCACCACCACTGACATGTTTGTTGTTGTGTGATGATGTGTCAAGTACTGTCACCACCACTGACATGTTTGTTGTTGTGTGATGATGTGTCAAGTACTGTCACCGCCACTGACATGTTTGTTGTTGTGTGGTGATGTGTCAAGTACTGTCACCACCACTGACATGTTTGTTGTTGTGTGGTGATGTGTCAAGTACTGTCAACACCACTGACATGTTTGTAGTTGTGTGGTGATGTGTCAAGTACTGTCACCACCACTGACATGTTTGTTGTTGTGTGGTGATGTGTCAAGTGCTGTCACCACCACTGACATGTTTGTTGTTGTGTGGTGATGTGTCAAGTACTGTCAACACCACTGACATGTTTGTAGTTGTGTGGTGATGTGTCAAGTACTGTCAACACCACTGACATGTTTGTAGTTGTGTGGTGATGTGTCAAGTACTGTCACCACCACTGACATGTTTGTTGTTGTGTGGTGATGTGTCAAGTACTGTCACGACCACTGACATGTTTGTTGTTGTGTGGTGATGTGTCAAGTACTGTCACCACCACTGACATGTCTGTTGTTGTGTGGTGATGTGTCAAGTACTGTCACCACCACTGACATGTGTGTTGTTGTGTGATGATGTGTCAAGTACTGTCACCACCACTGACATGTCTGTTGTTGTGTGGTGATGTGTCAAGTACTGTCAACACCACTGACATCTTTGTAGTTGTGTGGTGATGTGTCAAGTACTGTCAACACCACTGACATGTTTGTAGTTGTGTGGTGATGTGTCAAGTACTGTCACCACCACTGACATGTTTGTTGTTGTGTGGTGATGTGTCAAGTACTGTCACGACCACTGACATGTTTGTTGTTGTGTGGTGATGTGTCAAGTACTGTCACCACCACTGACATGTCTGTTGTTGTGTGGTGATGTGTCAAGTACTGTCACCACCACTGACATGTGTGTTGTTGTGTGATGATGTGTCAAGTACTGTCACCACCACTGACATGTCTGTTGTTGTGTGGTGATGTGTCAAGTACTGTCAACACCACTGACATGTTTGTTGTTGTGTGGTGATGTGTCAAGTACTGTCAACACCACTGACATGTTTGTTGTTGTGTGGTGATGTGTCAAGTACTGTCACCACCACTGACATGTTTGTTGTTGTGTGGTGATGTGTCAAGTACTGTCACCACCACTGACATGTTTGCTGTTGTGTGGTGATGTGTCAAGTACTGTCAACACCACTGACATGTTTGTAGTTGTGTGGTGATGTGTCAAGTACTGTCAACACCACTGACATGTTTGTAGTTGTGTGGTGATGTGTCAAGTACTGTCACCACCACTGACATGTTTGTTGTTGTGTGGTGATGTGTCAAGTACTGTTACCACCACTGACATGTTTGTTGTTGTGTGGTGATGTGTCAAGTACTGTCACCACCACTGACATGTTTGTTGTTGTGTGATGATGTGTCAAGTACTGTCACCACCACTGACATGTTTGTTATTGTGTGGTGATGTGTCAAGTACTGTCACCACCACTGACATGTTTGTTGTTGTGTGGTGATGTGTCAAGTACTGTCAACACCATTGACATGTTTGTTGTTGTGTGGTGATGTGTCAAGCACTGTCAACACCACTGACATGTTTGTAGTTGTGTGGTGATGTGTCAAGTACTGTCACCACCATTGACATGCTTGTTGTTGTGTGGTGATGTGTCAAGTACTGTCACCACCACTGACATGCTTGTTGTTGTGTGATGATGTGTCAAGTACTGTCACCACCACTGACATGTTTGTAGTTGTGTGGTGATGTGTCAAGTGCTGTCACCACCACTGACATGCTTGTTGTTGTGTGATGATGTGTCAAGTACTGTCACCACCACTGACATGTTTGTAGTTGTGTGGTGATGTGTCAAGTACTGTCACCACCACTGACATGTTTGTTGTTGTGTGGTGATGTGTCAAGTACTGTCACCACCACTGACATGTTTGTTGTTGTGTGGTGATGTGTCAAGTACTGTCACCACCACTGACATGTTTGTTGTTGTGTGATGATGTGTCAAGTACTGTCACCACCACTGACATGTTTGTTGTTGTGTGGTGATGTGTCAAGTACTGTCACCACCACTGACATGTTTGTAGTTGTGTGGTGATGTGTCAAGTACTGTCACCACCACTGACATGTTTGTAGTTGTGTGGTGATGTGTCAAGTACTGTCACCACCACTGACATGTTTGTTGTTGTGTGGTGATGTGTCAAGTACTGTCAACACCACTGACATGTTTGTTGTTGTGTGGTGATGTGTCAAGTACTGTCAACACCACTGACATGTTTGTAGTTGTGTGGCGATGTGTCAAGTACTGTCACCACCACTGACATGCTTGTTGTTGTGTGGTGATGTGTCAAGTACTGTCACCACCACTGACATGCTTGTTGTTGTGTGATGATGTGTCAAGTACTGTCACCACCACTGACATGTTGTAGGTGTGTGGTGATGTGTCAAGTACTGTCACCACCACTGACATGCTTGTTGTTGTGTGATGATGTGTCAAGTACTGTCACCACCACTGACATGTTTGTAGTTGTTTGGTGATGTGTCAAGTACTGTCACCACCACTGACATGTTTGTTGTTGTGTGGTGATGTGTCAAGTACTGTCACCACCACTGACATGTTTGTTGTTGTGTGGTGATGTGTCAAGTACTGTCACCACCACTGACATGTTTGTTGTTGTGTGATGATGTGTCAAGTACTGTCACCGCCACTGACATGCTTGTTGTTGTGTGATGATGTGTCAAGTACTGTCACCACCACTGACATGTTTGTAGTTGTTTGGTGATGTGTCAAGTACTGTCACCACCACTGACATGTTTGTTGTTGTGTGGTGATGTGTCAAGTACTGTCACCACCACTGACATGTTTGTTGTTGTGTGGTGATGTGTCAAGTACTGTCAACACCACTGACATGTTTGTAGTTGTGTGGTGATGTGTCAAGTACTGTCACCACCACTGACATGTTTGTTGTTGTGTGGTGATGTGTCAAGTACTGTCACCACCACTGACATGTTTGTTGTTGTGTGGTGATGTGTCAAGTACTGTCAACACCACTGACATGTTTGTAGTTGTGTGGTGATGTGTCAAGTACTGTCAACACCACTGACATGTTTGTAGTTGTGTGGTGATGTGTCAAGTACTGTCACCACCACTGACATGTTTGTTGTTGTGTGGTGATGTGTCAAGTACTGTCACGACTACTGACATGTTTGTTGTTGTGTGGTGATGTGTCAAGTACTGTCACCACCACTGACATGTCTGTTGTTGTGTGGTGATGTGTCAAGTACTGTCACCACCACTGACATGTGTGTTGTTGTGTGATGATGTGTCAAGTACTGTCACCACCAGTGACATGTCTGTTGTTGTGTGGTGATGTGTCAAGTACTGTCAACACCACTGACATGTTTGTTGTTGTGTGATGATGTGTCAAGTACTGTCAACACCACTGGCATGTTTGTTGTTGTGTGGTGATGTGTCAAGTACTGTCAACACCACTGACATGTTTGTTGTTGTGTGGTGATGTGTCAAGTACTGTCAACACCACTGACATGTTTGTAGTTGTGTGGTGATGTGTCAAGTACTGTCACCACCACTGACATGTTTGTTGTTGTGTGGTGATGTGTCAAGTATTGTCACCACCACTGACATGTTTGTTGTTGTGTGGTGATGTGTCAAGTACTGTCAACACCACTGACATGATTGTAGTTGTGTGGTGATGTGTCAAGTACTGTCAACACCACTGACATGTTTGTAGTTGTGTGGTGATGTGTCAAGTACTGTCACCACCACTGACATGTTTGTTGTTGTGTGGTGATGTGTCAAGTACTGTTACCACCACTGACATGTTTGTTGTTGTGTGGTGATGTGTCAAGTACTGTCACCACCACTGACATGTTTGTTGTTGTGTGATGATGTGTCAAGTACTGTCACCACCACTGACATGTTTGTTTTTGTGTGGTGATGTGTCAAGTACTGTCACCACCACTGACACGTTTGTTGTTGTGTGGTGATGTGTCAAGTACTGTCAACACCACTGACATGTTTGTTGTTGTGTGGTGATGTGTCAAGTACTGCCAACACCACTGACATGTTTGTAGTTGTGTGGTGATGTGTCAAGTACTGTCACCACCACTGACATGCTTGTTGTTGTGTGGTGATGTGTCAAGTACTGTCACCACCACTGACATGTTTGTTGCTGTGTGGTGATGTGTCAAGTACTGTTACCACCACTGACATGTTTGTTGTTGTGTGGTGATGTGTCAAGTACTGTCACCACCACTGACATGTCTGTTGTTGTGTGGTGATGTGTCAAGTACTGTCACCACCACTGACATGTGTGTTGTTGTGTGATGATGTGTCAAGTACTGTCACCACCACTGACATGTCTGTTGTTGTGTGGTGATGTGTCAAGTACTGTCAACACCACTGACATGTTTGTTGTTGTGTGATGATGTGTCAAGTACTGTCAACACCACTGACATGTTTGTAGTTGTGTGGTGATGTGTCAAGTACTGTCACCACCACTGACATGTTTGTTGTTGTGTGATGATGTGTCAAGTACTGTCAACACCACTGACATGTTTATAGTTGTGTGGTGATGTGTCAAGTACTGTCAACACCACTGACATGTCTGTTGTTGTGTGGTGATGTGTCAAGTACTGTCAACACCACTGACATGTTTGTTGTTGTGTGATGATGTGTCAAGTACTGTCAACACCACTGACATGTTTATAGTTGTGTGGTGATGTGTCAAGTACTGTCAACACCACTGACATGTCTGTTGTTGTGTGGTGATGTGTCAAGTACTGTCAACACCACTGACATGATTTGTTTCATAGTCGACTGAGATGAGGGAGAAACGATCATGTTTATTACCTCTGTCTGTTGTTTGTTTTCCTATTTGTTGTCTGTTACTCCTGTCTGTTATCTCTGCCCGTCTCTGTTGTCTGTTACCCCTGTGTGTTGTCTGTTACCCCTGTGTGTTGTCTGTTACTCCTGTCTGTTATCTCTGCCCGTCTCTGTTGTCTGTTACCCCTGTGTGTTGTCTGTTACTCCTGTCTGTTATCTCTGCCCGTCCCTGTTGTCTGTTACCCCTGTGTGTTGTCTGTTACTCCTGTCTGTAATCTCTGCCCGTCTCTGTTGTCTGTTACCCCTGTGTGTTGTCTGTTACTCCTGTCTGTTATCTCTGCCCGTCTCTGTTGTCTGTTACCCCTGTGTGTTGTCCGTTACTCATGTCTGTTATCTCTGCCCGTCTCTGTTGTCTGTTACCCCTGTGTGTTGTCCGTTACTCCTGTCTGTTATCTCTGCCCGTCTCTGTTGTCTGTTACCCCTGTGTGTTGTCCGTTACTCCTGTCTGTTATCTCTGCCCGTCTCTGTTGTCTGTTACCCCTGTGTGTTGTCCGTTACTCCTGTCTGTTATCTCTGCCCGTCTCTGTTGTCTGTTACCCCTGTTTGTTGTCTGTTACTCTTGCCTGTTGTCTGTTCCGCCTGTGTCTCGTATATAGACTGTTCTAGTGTCCGTGTCCACCGCCAGGTTTGTTCTCCACCAGGGATCAGAGAGGGAGAGTTGCTTTAAATAACCCGGTAATGGACTAGTCACTCTGACACGTGTCCCTCTCTCCCCTTTCCCCATCTCACCCCACACATCTCACCCCACACATCTCACCACCCAGCTCACCACACCACTCACCGCACAACACCACCTCACCACCCACCACACACTTTACATCTAGTCTTGTTCACATCTGCTTGAGGGATATACTGCCAGAGGTATTTATATCCTAACCTTAGTCTCGCGGCTATAAATATCTTGTAATCTAGTGATCCTGTACTCACGTAGTTGCGAATAAGTTACCCTCTATGTATAGAACTAAACAAAAAATTTATTTGAAATACTGTGTAACATTCAATGCCATAATATCCTGACCACGGGGGTTAGTTATCCTGACCACGGGGGATAGTTATCCTGACCACGGGGATTAGTTATATTGACCCTTTGTAAAATCTATTCTGTAATCCTTTTGCGCTACCACTCACAGGATAAGTGTGGGGTGCACAATAAGTGGCAAAATCAATCACCACCCAACTCATCAACGTCCTCACGACCCACCCTAACGCCCACCCTAAGCCCCACCCCAAAACCCACCAACCACCACCCACCACCCACCTCACAACCCACCTCATCACCCTTCCCACCAACCACCCCACGACCCATCACATAAACGCACCCCACCCCCCACCTCACAACCACCACCCCACCACACCAACCCACCACACCATCCCACCAGCCACCCCATTACCCATCACACCACCCACCCCACAAACCAACCCACCAACCACCCTACTACCACTACCACAACCCCCCCTCACGACCCACCTCACCATACCACCCCACCACATCACCTTACCACACCACACTACCTCACGACACCATTTCACCACACCACCTCACCACATACATCACCATAACAACCCACCACACCACCTCACCACACCACCATACCCCCTCACCACACCACCCCGGCACCCCTTCCACCGTACCACAAGAGAGTCGATCAAAGAAGCTTCTCCCTAGCTAACAACAGGGTGCATTGTCCAATTACTAACACCTTTGATGGCAGTGATCAGTATCCTGGCAGGGCCTGTGTGTGTGAGGAGCTCTCCTGAACAAACGAATTAATTGAAGATGAATTTGGTCGTAGGGAAAATAATAACAAGCGAAAGGAAAGAATATAACAATTAGAATGAATACATACATACATACATACATACATACTCGTACATACATACATACATACATACATACATACATACTCGTACATACATACATACATACATACATACATACATACATACATACATACATGCATACATACATACTCGTACATACATACATACATACATACTCGTACATACATTCATACATACATACATACAAACATACTCGTACATACATACATACATACATACATACCTACATACACGAAAAAAAAGATAGATTGATAGACGAGTAGATAAGTAAATAGATGAGTGGATAAATAAATACACAAACAGATAGTCAGACAGACAGACAGACAAGAAGACACCACACACACACACGCACACACACACACACACACACACACACACACACTACTACTACTACTTTGCTGTCACTCGGAATAAAGTTTGACGATCATCCAGCTATGTTACGACGGAAGGGGTTATTAAGGATGTCACCTTCGTTGGTGAGTTTTGAGGTTACTAAAGAGCCCAATACGACACCGGCAGAGTCGTTTACAGATGTTGCACATGTGTGGGGCTACATCTAGTGCAGGAGGGGCGGCTGTAGCATCTTTCCGGCGTTGGCGCTTGTCTACCTCGGTTTGCAGTTGGGCTAATTCGAGAATATTGACACTTCGTGTAGTGCTCCTCCAAGCGTTACGGTGTGGAGTAATCGTCTCCCAGGTGAGGGGGTAGATTTGGAACTTTTTCATGTTTGTCTTAAGACTATCCTTATACCTTTTCAGTTGCCCGCCAGCGTTACGTTTACTGTAATTAGGTGACTGTAAAGTAGCTGCTTTAGTAGTCTACTGTCGTCCATACGGGTAACATGGCCAGTCCAGCATAGTTGTTCATGGATAATGGTAGCCTCGATGCTCCTACAGTTGGTGTCAGCGAGAATACTGGCATTTGTTCTCTTGTCTTCCCAGCGATTTTGGAGGATGGAACGTAGACTACACTGGTGAAAGTTTTCAAGTGCCTTGAAGTGCCTCCTGCATGTGACCCATGTCTCGCACCCTCTAGCAGTGTGTGGAGGAACACGGCTCGATATACGAGCAACTTTGCATCAGCTGAAGACACGGGTACGGAGTCTGCCAAAGGCTTGAGATGCATATCTGATCCGATGTTGAATCTCTTCATCGATGCCCGCAGTGGTGGACAGGTGGGAGCTGAGATACGGAAAGTGGGCAACATTAGAGAGGGTAGTACCGTTAAGCTGGATGGATGGTGGAGGTGTGGCTAAACCAGGGGCAGGCTGAAAGAGAATCTGAGTCTTACGTACACTCACCCCCAAGGCCAAAGTATGCATACGCATCTGCGTAGGTGTTGGGGATCTCCTGTAGGTTGCGTTCAGTGTGATCGAAAAGGGTGAGGTCGTCTGCATACTGAAGTTCAGTAATGAAAGCTGCCGACACCTTTTTTCCTGCCTGGAGTCGTCTTATGTTGAAAACACCCTTCATCCGGTACTCGATGTCCACCCCGCCGGCTAAATTGACACTGGCATTAGTAAGGAAGACAGCCAAAAAATTAGAAAAGAGAGTTGATGCTAGTACATATCCTTGTTGTACCCCCGTTTGGATGGGGAAGAACTGAGACTGAGTGCCATCGTGGAGTTGCCTCACAATGGCGATGAATTTTGGTGGGCAGTCAAAACGGCTGAGGGTCCGCCAGAGGGTTTCCCTGTTGACCGAGTCAAAGGCCTTGGTTAGGTGGATGAGGGCCATGTACAGGTCACGACGTTGTTCTCTGCACTTTTCCTGTATCTGGCGGGCAGCAAAGATCAGGTCAGAGGTGCCACGTGATGGTCTAAGGCCGCATTGAGATTCTGGGAGGAAGTTTTCCATCTCATGAGAAAGTCTGTTTAGGAGGACTCGGGCAATGATCTGCCAGCTACGGACAGCAACGAGATCCCGCTTTTCCCATATATTCTCCACGAGAGAGTGGACACTGCTAGTAAGCAGAGGTCCTCCTGCTTTATACACCTCGGCTGCGATTCCATCAGGCCGCGAGGCTTTGCGATTTTTCATCTGTTTGATGGCAGTAGCTACCTCATCCAGGGATGGAGGATACCTGAGTTGGATCAGCTCTGGATGCTGAGGGACCTGTTGGGTAGTCAGGACAACCACATCAGTTTTTCAGTTGAGCAGTGAATGGTAGTGATCTTTCCAGTGCTGACGGATACCTTCTTCGTCTTTAATTAGCGAGTTACCGTCGGACGAGCGGAAGTGGGCTGTGCCGTGAGTGATTGGCCCATAAAATATTTCAGTGGAAAGGGAAAAATTCGCCCATCTTGTGTTGATCTGCAAGTTTTTGCGTTTTACATGCTTTATTTTTAAACCAGTCGATCTTTAGTTTGAGAAGGTCACGCTGGGCCGCCGCATTCTTCTTGCGGAAGGTATCAGCTTTGGTCCGGAATAAGGTTTGTTCTGCCAGTCAGTTAAAACAGCACGTTTATCATCGACGAGCACATTGATATCTGGGTTATTTTCATCAAACCAGTCCTGGTGTATTATTTTGATTTGGCCGTGGGTCTCTCTGCAGGTTTTTGTCATAACAGTGTCGAGAATACTCCATTCGACAGTGGTATTTGGGTTATTTGTTGTCGGGTTGTTTATCAACCTAAGTTCGAGCTGCTCTCTCAAAGTAGTGCTACTGCTGGATCCTCCAGACGCTTAGTATTAAAGCCTCAACTGGAGGCTTGTTTTTTCGCCGTTTTGGGGTGACGTGAATTGAGAGCTTGGCTCTGACGAGTCGATGATCAGTGCCACGGTAGTCTGAGCCACGCCTTGCTCGGGTGATGAGGACATCTCGGTAATCAATGAGATGCCATTGTTTGGATAGTGGGTGTTGCCACGAACCCTTAAACTTGTCGGCCTGCCTAAAAACATATACACACTCATTACACAGATGCAAATGTATTTTCCACTTAATACAAATACATTACAGAGCAGTGTGCCATTTAAAACAACGGTATATCGAAAATGTTAACAAAATAATTACTATAATCTATTAAAAAATATATTAATTATCGTAATATAATAAAATAATATACTAGGTCACCAGACAACAACAGCCGAGTAAGTTGTACACCCATGGTTGATCTCCAATGTCGGTCTGAGGAATGACTGCTGCACTACATCCTGCAGGCTTTTATAACGTATCTTACCCGAGAAATGACTCGATTGTTCTTCTTAGAAAGGTGTTATGTGTGGGCGAGTCCGGCAAGAGACGTGTTGTGTAGGTCAGTCCTTCTAGAGACACATCGTCTGAAAAATGGCAAAAAAATTTCGCAGTCTGAAAAATGGCAGATGAAATTTAATATGAACAACTGTAAAGTACTTAGCCTAGGAGATGTAAACAGAGGTCACCAGATATCGGATAAACAACGTTGATATGGAGAAATCCAACTATGAGAAAGATTTAGGAGTAATGATAAGTGGGAGTCTTAAACCAAGACAACAATGCATATTTGGTCGAAACAAGCTAACAGAGTCCTTGGGTTCATACAAAGAAGTGTTAGTTACAAGACAACGAGGTTATCCTAAACCTATATCTTGTGCTTGTGAGACCTCAGTTGGATTATGCAGTTCAGTTTTAGTCACCGTACTACAGGATGAATATCGAATCCCTAGAAAGCATTCAGAGGAGGATGACGAGACTAATCCCGGGCATTAGGAACCTTTAGTATAGAGACAGATTAAAGCATCAGAATTTTCACTCCCTCGAGAGACATAGAGTGAGGGGCGATATGATTGAGTTGCATAAATAGAAGTCAGGGTTAAACATAGATGACACAATAGAGGTTCTTAAACTATGGAATCAATTTAGATTTATGAGCGAGATAAGTAAACACTGGTTTGGAAATAAAGTTGTGGATAAGTGGAACAAGTTACCGAACATAATCTTTAGCTCGAACACGCTGGATAGCTTCAAATATAGGTTGGATGGATATATGAGCAATAGGAGTTAGGTGTAAACGGGACTGCCTGGTATGGGCCAATAGGCCTGTTGCAGTTTCCTCTATTCTTATGTTCTTATGTTATGTGTAGGTGAGTCCTTCTGGAGACGTGTTGTGGGTGGAAGGCCAACTCCCAGGAGACCAGTGCTCAGGAGACAAATACCCTTTTGACCAATGCCCAAAAGACCAGTACCCAAAAGACCAACACGCAGTATAAAAGTACCCAGGAGACCAGTTCCCAAATGACCAGCACCCAGTAGAACAGTACCCAGGAGACCAGTGGCCAAAAGACTAACACCCAAGAGAACAGTACCCAGAAGATCAGTACCCAAAAGAACAACACCCAGTAGAACAGTACCCAGGAGACCAGTGCCTAGGAGACCTGTGCCCAGGAGTTCAACACCCTGAAGAGCAGCACCCAAGAGACCAAAACCCAGCGACCAACACAGTGCCCAGGAGAACAAGGTAACACAAGCCTTGTTTTGCAGGCATTAATCATTGACTATGTGGAAGGCCTCTCTCTCTCTCTCTCTCTCTCTCTCTCTCTCTCTCTCTCTCTCTCTGTCTCTCTCGTTTGTCTGTCTATCTATTTGCCTACCTGCCTTTCTGCCTGCCTACCTGTCTGCCTGTCTGTCTGTCTGTCTCTCTGTCTGCCTGTCTGCCTGCCTGTCTGTCTGTCTGTCTGTCTGTCTGTCTGCCCGCCTGTCTGTCTGTCTGTCTGTCTCCCTATGCCCCTGTCTTCATATAGTGTATATCGTTTTCTCCCTTCATTCATTTTCTCTCTCTTCCTCTACGCCAAGAGACAATCTCCTATGGGTCTCTTAAAGGCTCGAAATCGTCTCTTCCCCCAGAAAAAGAGAGATAGTTTGAGATAGGAAGGTAAGGCTGTGAGGTTCTTTCCAGACCTTAGAGATGAGGAATTCAACAAGAAATATGACACAACGATGAAGTTAAAGAGATTGTTTTCTCTCGAGTACGATGAGATAATCCCTTGAGTACGATGATTTAACCCCTAGAGTACAATAATATAACCCCAGGAGTACAATGATATAACCTCTTGAGATGATTAATCAACCCTTTGAGTGCGATGATTATAAACCTCTTGAATACTATGACTTAAACCTCTTGAATAGAATGACTTTACCCGTTGAGTACGATAAATTAAGGAGATTAAATTTAATTTAATCCTACAAAAATAATAAAAAAAGAAAATTAAAATAAATGGTGAAAATACGTTCCTAAGGGCGAGTTTCCCCTTAGGAAAGTCTCTGCCAACGCTCACTCACCCTCCCCCTCACTTCTCCCACACGCCCTATGCACAATTTTTTCACCCTCGCTGAGTTTACCATTATAAGTTGATTTATATTACAGGATAATACTCGTACATAGATTGAGAGGAATTTGTGGAAGGGAGACCATTGTTAAGTGAGTGTTGTGAGAGGGAGCCTGTCGTGATCATGTTGTTTATGGTAATCTCGACATTTTTATTGGATATAATAGATAGTAATGTATTCGTCTTTTTTTAATAATAATTATATTTTTTTTATTTGTTTAAGTTTGGTCGAGGGATATTCTTTGAGTATATTAACACATACATATGCATTAACGTACAGTATATACACCTACAGGCAAGCACAAGCATAAAACAAGCCCCCCCCCCCCCAACACAAACACACATACAATCCATGAGAGATGTGCCAGTAACCTCTTGGTAACTCCTCATCTCCTCTCCTCTCCTCTCCTCTCCTCTCGAGTGATTAAGATTGCTCTAAGATACGTGGAGTTACTTGAACTTGTTTTGGGGATTACTGGTCACTTCGCCTTTAGGCCGGAGCTGATGTCTTCTTTCTTCTTCTTGAGGTTCCTTCTTCTATTCCTGGTCTTGTTCCTCGCCACATTACTCCATTACTCTGATGGTACAACTAATCTGATGGTCTTGTTTCTTCTTTTCTTGTTATTCTTATGGTCTTCTTGGTCTTGGTACTCTGGTGGTCTTCTTTCTTCTTGGTGTTGTTTGATTTTGGATGAATTATGGTATGAGTGGGTGATATGGTGGTGAGTTACTGACAGTCCAGATGTAATGGCCGGTCAGGTGACAAGTTTCTCTGTGAGTTGATTTTTTTTTTTTTTGTATATGTGTTGGTAGGTGTCAGTTTTACTTGGTATATGTGCGTGTTGTATGTAATGAAAAAGTTTGTGATGTGTCTCTGGTGTTGTATGTTTTCATATCTTTGTTTACTTTGATTTATTAATTTTTATTTTCTTTCGGGCAAGGTTACATACATATTATAAAAAGCATTGATGAGTGTATCTTTCACAGCATGCCGATAAGACGAGTCTCCTTGAGGAAGATTATCACAACGTCACTTATGGTGACATCATCTTGCAATAAGTTGGGTACAGTCAGCACGAAGCCTCGCTAGGTCGCTAGCATCACCAGCCGCCGGCGTTCTAGTTCATACTGGCTGCACTCTGTCAGAATGTGTCGAATGAACATTATTTTGTTACACGTGGCGCAGATAGGAGGAAAGGAGTTATCTCTGTAATATTTTAGGTGGGTCAGGTATGTACAATTTAACCTTAGTCTGGCGAGAACCACCTCTTCCTTCCTATTCTTTCTGTATGCTGAAGGCCAGTTTCCTATGTTAGTCTTCCAGTTGTTGCGAAGATCTAACCTCGTCCATTCATGTTGCCACTTACTTGTTGTATATGTCTTCCCCAAGGAGAGACACGACTGTCGCTCCCAGGGTACATTGGTTGTCTCCCTGAGACCCACAGTCGCTTTTGCTAGTTTGTCTGCCTGTTCATTGCCCCGAATGTTGCAATGCCCAGGCACCCATATCAGCACAATATTCTTGGCACACTCATGTAGTTTATTAATAATGTTGCCCTGTACCTCATTGCTGGTAGTGTAACCACCTTGAATTGCTTTAAGAGCTGACATAGAATCTGAAATGATAGCAACATCATTGACATCGCTTGTTATTGCAATGTCAATGGCTCTAGTTATTGCAAACATCTCTGCAGTGAATATGGTTGTATGCCGCGGCAGGCGGAAGCTCCACTCCCCGTCTCTGCTCCAGATACCGGCTCAAACGTTGTCGTCAGTCCTTGATCCTTCTGTGTACACGTGAGTATAGGCGCTGTATCCTTCTAGAAATTGATAGAAAAGTTGTTTAGGGAGCTCGGGATGTAGGTCCCTCTTCCCCCCTGGAGGAAACGATGTTTCCACATAAAAGTTGAGGTTCTCCCATGGCGGACACAACGGTGGAACATATCTATCAACGTCTTCGAAATGGATACCAGCACCCTGGCACAAGGTCTGGAGGCGGACAGCCGAGGAATGGGACCTACGCAGTTGCAGGTAACGGGGGTTAGCGACAGCACACCAACCTGGGTGCCCTATGTCGCGCCTCCTAGCCACATTCAGCCCGTACCTTAGCGTCAACATATCCCTCCTGGTGTAGAGTGGGAGCATATGAGCCTCCACCTCTATTTTTTCTATACGTGTACACTTGTAGGCACCCAGACATAGACGAAGGCATCGGTTCTGTATTCTGGTCAGCTTTGCGAGTGTGGTGTCGCATGAAGATTCATACAGCTGGCATCCATAGTCGAGTTTCGATCTGATCAGGGTCTTATACACCATTAATAAAGTTTTCCTATCGGCTCCCCATGTAGTACCTGATAAGACTTTCAGGATGTTTGTGACTTTAAGACATCTACTTTCAAGCTCGTTAATGTGATTTTTCCACGTTAATTTCCGGTCAAAATGAACAACGAGAAATTTTACTGAAGTCTGAATTTTAATAGGAGTATTATTTAATTTCAATACTGGGTTATTTACGTTACGTTTCTTAGTGAAGACTACTCCTACTGTCTTCTCAACTGAGAACCTAAATCCCCATTGTATTGCCCACTCTTCAGCGGCTCTTAAGCCGACTTGCACCCTTTGTGCACATCATCTCTCGGCCCGAAAGGAGCGCCAAATTGAGCAATCGTCGGTAAACAAAGAGAATTTGAGGTCACTTAGGCTGGGTGCTGGTTATAGGAAATCATTAATCATTATGAGAAATAGTACAGGACCCAAAAGGCTGCCTTGTGGAACTCCGTTTTCTTGGACAAAATGTGTCCGACCTTACGTTATCTTTTAATTTTACGGAAAAAGTTCTGTCTTGTAAAACATTTCTAATGAAAACGGGTAAATTACCTCTCAGACCTAAGGCCTGGAGCTTCATCTGGTATTCTCTCTCTCTCTCTCTCTCTCTCTCTCTCTCTCTCTCTCTCTCTCTCTCTCTCCTCAGAATACTCCAATCGGTAGAGTCGTCTTATTATTTCCCCATGAAGAATAACAAACATTAAAGCTACTCACTCATACACACACACACACACACACACACACACACACACACACTGTCTTCATACGTCATATAAGGAAACAAAATTTGATGTAAATTTTTTATTTCTTATAAATTTATCTTTCTGTCTACTCACAAGTTAATTACATGTTTGTGCAGTGATCTCAAATGATGTGTTTATCTGCGTGAGTGACACCTTAAGGTGATTTGATTCAGAAAATGTGGAAAGAAAGGCTGAGGAAATACAAAATTGGGTCCTAAAGCCTTGATCCATTTATTCATTTTATTTATCATATTCATTCGTTTATCTGTTTTGTCTATTTATATGTATATTTCATTCTTTCTTTGGGTCGTCTTTCATCGGCAAGGTGGAAGAGAGAGAGAGAGAGAGAGAGAGAGAGAGAGAGAGAGAGAGAGAGAGAGAGAGAGAGAGACTAAATTGAATCTCATGTGCAATAAAAGATGTGCATAATGAAGTGGTATTTTAGGAGCTGAGAGAGAGAGAGAGAAAGAGAGAGAGAGAGAGAGAGAGAGAGAGAGAGAGAGAGAGAGAGAGAGAGAGAGAGAGTCTTATATACAATATATGTCACGCTAGAAGCAAGGTTAGGTTAGGTTAGGTTAGGTTAGGTTAGGTTAGGTTAGGTTAGGTTAGGTTTTATATAAATATATATAGTTCATGCCAGTCACTTAGCATTTAATCTCACAAAACCCACTCGGGAGGTTATATCCTCTTAATTATCAATCACTGATAGATGAGTGTGGGGAAATAATTATTAAATTACTGTGTTTCAGGTCACTTGGTATTCTTTTTCAACAGTGATTCAATGTTAAATATGTAATACAATAACTAACTAACACAATATATCTAAGACTTGTATCAAAGGAGATGGCTAATTATATTGAAAGGTTTCACTGAAATATACTAAGTTTACCTCCTAGGTCAATCCACTCAAACCCTCAGGGTGATTTCGTCAGAGTCCGCGAACATCGCAACAACCAATAATGGTGAGACCCAGGGTGTAGTGTGACACAACCTCTCTCTATGATGTCTGCTCACACTCTGAGCTAAGCATATGGTTAATTCTCTGAGGCACTGCGTCCTCCTGAAAGTATTGCTGACTTGGTACTGTCGGTCAACTCAGGTAAAAGTATGGGTAGAATTTACAGTAGGAAGAATGTAAAGTGAGGAAGTTGGTAGTGTGGCGGATTAGTTATTTAACCGTTAATATATTGTTAGGGAAATCTTCTAAACAACACTTCTATGTACAGCTATTTATTAGTTAACTCAATGGCATGGACACATTACTATATTGACGTTACTAGAAAATGACTCCCGGACACAAACATGAAATAGATACACTTCCCACCGTAAGTAACTCACCCTATGGATCGCTCTAACAATGACTGACGTGTGACCTGAGGGAGGACTGGAGGCTGGGGATTCTGTCTGCAGGGCCTGGTACAAGTAAAGAATGGTCCCGACGTGTGCTGGAATGTCTCTTGTGGGAGACTCTGCTAGCTGGGGACTCGATGCTGGGGAGGGAAGTACAACAAAACTTAAGTTGGCTATTGTTATCCTTGGAGTAAGTTTGTGTGAGTGTTTTTAATATTTAAGTATACATAAGTAGCACTGTTCTCGGTTTACTGTGTTTTGTTTTCTTCAGTGGGATTTCAGTGTTATGATTTATGTGGTGTTACATAATTTCTTCAATTATACAGTATGTAGGTCTGTATAAGTATGCATGTGCACCTGTGTGTGTGTGGGCTGTGTAGGTTCGGGTGTATTTTGGGGGGTTTGTGTGTGTGTTTGTCTGTCTGGCGTGACATTTGACAGGCTTGTGTCTGAGTGTAATAGAGGTATTATCATATAAATGGTCCTAGGACGGCCTTATACTCTTAAAGTCAGAGGAAAAGAGCAGGGTGAGTTTTAGACCATCACGGCTTACTCCTCCATCATGTGGTCCTGTCACAGATCCAGGCTGGGTTATCCTACAAAGAATAAAGTCAAGCATATTTAAATACTACAGAAGAGTAGAAGTGGTCCCATAGGCAAGATCAGTGCACACTAAATCTTCGGTACACTTGGAGGCAACCACCCACTCAAGCACCATCACCTCTACAATTGTAAAATCAGATACACATTTACAGCAGAGTAGACTGGGAGTATCTTGAAAATTTAACAAGTGACAATTTGGTTCGGGATGAACACTCAATCAACTCGGCCGCCTCACTCTTAATTAGACAAAAGAAAAAAAATATTTAATTCTGCAACTGCCACATAAGTTAGTAGATAAATACTGAATGAACTAGAAAGAAACAAATGCTATCCGTACGTTATTTCCGGCACCAAACAGAACAGCTGTAAGGAGACTGTACACAGCAGGAGTTGAAATATTTGAGAGCCATCAGTGAGCGGCTGGCCTCCTGCACACAGCTCACACAGGTCGTCGAGCTCAAGCCAAGAGGATTACACGGCACTAAAATATTGTCCAGAAATAGTGTTGTTGGATACAGTGAAGGTGTATGTGAGCAGGGAGGGGAGGAGGCCGTTGGCTGGGGACAGAGAGAGAGAGCAACTACGCACAGCTCCCCGGGGGCCGTGTCATGTTTTTAGCTCTACATCCACACAATAAAAAAAAGTGATCGTTCCATTTAGGCAGAAATTCAATATGACGTCCTGTATGTAACTCTGAAAATAAATTTGAATATTATCAGTTACATCAGCGGCCTTTGTGGTGAAGGCTCCATCGTGCGCTCTTTGTAAAAGGAAAAAAGAGATAGATACATATACTGTAGACATACATACATGCATACATACATAAATACATACATAAATACATACACGCATACATATACATACATACATACGTACATACATACATACATACATACATACATACACACACACATACATACATACATACAAACACACATACATACATATGTTATGCTATTTCCAATAGAATAATAGGGTTGGTATCAAAGGCATTTCGTCTTATTAACTCTCCTCCTTCAGCCGACAATCTCTCTTCCCTTTCTCTTCGCCGCAATGTTGTTTCACTCTCTCTCTTTTACAGGTACTTTAACGGGCAATGTTCAGTGGATTTGGCATCCTGTGTACCGCCGGCAAGGCCGTGGGTTCGGAACACACGTCTTGCCCTCGGTGCCCACCGTTTCTCTGTGGATGTCGGTCACACGAGAATAACCCGTTATAGTACCTCCTTCTTTCCTCACACAGCCAAACTGTGGAATGCTCTGCCTTCTTCTGTGTTTCCATGCTCTTGCAATCTGTCTCACTTTAAAAAGCTGGTTTTCCGGCATCTTCGTGGTGTAGATTAATACAATATAACCTTTTTTTTCTATATTTACAATTTCTTTCCGTTCTTTTTTTTTCGCCCCCCAGGCTCCGTTGTGGCTCGTTTGACCTGTGCTAATTCCCGTAAAAAAAATAATAATTAAAACACACAACACTGGTATGACACACGGCAGCACTCCCACGACGCACGACAGTACTCCAACAGCACACGGTTCACGGCAGGACTCCCACAGCACAAGTTTCACTGCAGGGCTCCCACAGCACAAGTTTCACTGCAGGACTCCCGCAGCACACAGCTCACGGCAGGACTCCCATCGCACACGGCTATTCATTTATTTGTATGTATGTATAAAATAAATGAGCCCAATGTTGTGTATTAGATAAAATAGTATGATAATTGGCGACATGATTTCACCACTGTGTGGGTCATGGGTCCACCAGCTCAGTTGGTGAGTGCAGACTGCAGAGAGGCAGACGAGCCTGGCTGGTGAGAAAGTGTGGTTCAAGTGTGGTACAATTGGTCTGGACTCAGGATATATGTATTTTTTTTTTTACGGGGAATAGCCCACCCGGGCACAGGTCATCAACCCGCAACGGGGCCTAGGGTGGCGAAAAATTAAGAGTAAAACGAAATTAAAAACAGAAAAGAAAAAGAATATATTATTCTTCACCACGAAGATGCCAGAAAACCAGCTTTTTGAAGTGAAACAGATTGTGTGAGTTGGAAACACAAAAGAAGGCAGAGCATTCTACAGTTTGGTTGTGTGAGGAAAGAAGGATGCAGTATAACGGGTTATTCTAATGTGACCAACATCCACAAAGAAACGGTGGGCACCGCGGGTAAGACGAGTGTTACGAGCCCACTGCCTTGCCTGCGGTACACAGGATACCAAATCCACCGAACATTGCCCGTTAAAGTACCTGTAAAAGAGAGAGCACTAGCAACATCGTGGTGAAGAGAAAGGGAAGAGAAATTATCAACTAAAGGGGGAGAGTCAATAAGACGAAATGCCTTTGATTCCACCCTATCTAACAGTTTGACAGAAGAAGAGCCACCCCAGATATATAAGAGCAGGACTCCAAGTTAGGACGAATGAATCCCTTATAAACTTGAAGCTCAGGAGTGAATTAGCTACAGCATCTGTACAGCATTTTCCAGCTTTCGGGAGGCAGCTTTAGCAAAGTTGTGGATGTGTAGCTTCCATGACATATTAGATGAAATGGTGAGGCCTAGCACATCTATTTTAGAATTTGGCAGAATGATTGCATCCTGAAATGAGATTGGTGGGAGATCATCTAATTTGGAAAGTGGAATTGGTAAATACTGAGTTTTATTACTATTGAATTTAACCAAGTTTCTACCTCCCCATTCGGAGATGCTGCACAGATCCGTATTGATAGATGAACTGATATCAGCTCTAGAAGCAGATCTAGTTTGAGAATTAGGGGGAAGGGAAAAATGTGAGAAGAGTGAAGAGTAGAATCATCAGCGTAAGAATGGATTTCAATTAGTCTGAGTGTGAAGTAAATCATTGATAAAAAGAATGAATAGAGTAAGTGAAAGAACAGAACCCTGTGGGACACCACTATTGGTAGAGAAAGCCCGAGATATCGATCCCTCGACAACAACTGCCATTAGTGTAAATGAGGCAGAAAGACAGATCAGCAACCTGGGACTTGGTCACAATTTTCGTGATTCCATATGGTAGCAGGGTCTACCATTAGACAACACATTATGCTTCCAAAATCTTCCCAGGCGGTAGTACCTCCCTGTTTGGCAGCTGCCTATTACCTCCTACCTACTACTGTTCAAATGTATGGTAAGGCTGAGGTTAGGGTATAGGTTAATTTACACTGTGGTTGTTTTTTTTCATTGTTATTTTACTTGTCTGTATTAGCCCCTGTCTGACAGACAGTAATACTTATATAAATGTGGGTTAAACACATTAGGGTCATACAATTACATCACCTACAGTAACTTTCCTATGAGCCGTGAGTAGTCATCAACTGGACAGGTGACAGTGTATTCCCACTTTACCTTCACACCTTAACTGCAGAGTCATCAATTAAGTAGCCGGTTATCGCCAGTTCAACTCCCGTCTCTGAGCCACTGAGACGTGTGCTGCAAGAATCTAGTTATACCCAACCTTCATCCATTAACGTTCACAGCCTAAAGCATTAATTACTGTGGTATCCCAGTTATTGTGCAATAGTTTATTTTCTTAGTAAATGGATAAAAAAACATTTGGGTTTGAAAGCTTAACCCATATCCATTTATGAATGTTGCTTCCAGTTCACCTCTAATTAATGATTCCACAGATAACCGGAAACTGCAACATAAGGTGGCAGCAGTTTTTTTAATCTCTGAACAAAAACCAATGTTTTATACAAAACCTGACGATTTGTGGTTAAAGTTTGACATTTTCCATTTTTGCACTTGATATCTACCTTTCTGAGAAATGGTAAATTTTAGTTAAACACTTGTGATGTTCCAATCCAATGTACAAGTTTCTATTATTGTTATTATAAGTGATTCAATACATTTAATCACTTCATATGTGGCACCACTGTACAAACCAGCATTACCACACCCTTGAAAGTCTGTGCTACCCTGCATTCAAGATGTTCTCAAGACTGTTTTAACTACTAAGCATAACAGCATCAGCAAGCCTTCTCTCCCAGCGAGCAGAAGCACCCCAGCATCAAGCTGCAACCCCAGTCTCAGACCCCCAGGGTAAGCCTACCTCGGTCTTCAGCCCTGTGTTGTTTCGATTGGTCAACGTCTGGCTCAGCTCTCTCTCGACACTTGGTCAACACCGTGACTTCTCCCAGTGACCCACCGTGTGACCCACCGTGTGACCCACTGTGTTACCCGCCGTGTGACCCAGTACACCCAGGTTCCATCGGACAGCTGTCTTCGACATCGCTTAGATCATCGTATCTGCTAGTTCCTGGCAACTGCTACTTCATTCTCGCCATCTTAGACACGTTAACGACGCCATATTGGAAACGTCACTCCAACATCAAAACAAGTCACCATCTTGGTAGTTCGCTTTTATGAACAGGGAGTGCGATGTGACCTCTTTTTCACCAGCTGTGAAACTGCAGCCCACAGAACTCTAAGGACTTCAAGACCAGAACTTTAATCAGGTCTTTGTACTTCAATTAAGTCTTCGTACTTCAATCAAGCCTTCGTACTAGGTATTTCACAGACGTGCAGTAAATTTGTACACACAGTAAACATATTTTACAGCATACCATCACACGTTAGACGTCGTGATCAGCTAGTTTTTAAGTTATAAGTGCCTTCCTTTATATATTACTGACGTATTATATTTTAAATTTTTTGTATTACTCATTTACTTATAATTTAATTACTTTACCGTTAGTGGATGAGCAAGATTATTATTGAATTTAATCTACGATTGAGTTTTCATTAATGGATGCTTTATTCCCTTTATATGATCCAGACATTATGCATTTAGCGAAAATATTACAATAGTGCATCTGAAGAAACAGAAAACGCATCACTGAATCAGTTCTCCCTATCGGAGCTGGCATTGTTACTGGTATCATGGAAGATATGCATGGAACACACATTTATCTTCAGCGAAACACTTCCATTGAGAATAGTGAACAATTAATCGATCAATCATTTGGCGATTTACACTGTACCCACCTTAGGTCAGGTCGTACATAAGACACCACACCTCAGTACGGATCTATTCACTCTCCCTACCCACCAAACCCCAGTGTGTCAGGACAGTATACTTTACCTCCTACATCCTCTATTCCTCCAGTGTCATCTAAGTTGTCTAACACCCAACAAACAATGACTAGAGCTGGCTCAAGCATGATTACTAACACTTCCATTGTATTCAAAGTGTTCCCGCAGAATGACCACATTCGCGAGCTCACAGCGAAAGATGATTATCACATAGTTACATTTTTACGATCATGTGATGATGTTGTGCAGAACATTGCAATCGCGGAAGATGAGGATCACAAGGACGGCACCATATCATTAGAGGAGTTTGCATGCATTGTTGAAATTGTGACTGTTGTATTAGGCTTACGGGACCCTGCGAACAGTCAAGCTAAGATTGATGATTATGCCCAGTCTAATACAATACTTTCTTACGCACGTAAGATCCCACTTAAGGTAGCCTGTACCCAACTGGCCAGTACAGTTACATCTGTGGCACCGGTTCATCACAAGGTTTCCAAGGATACTTGCACGAAACCTAAACAGCAACTATTAAGCAAACAATGTAACACTAATGGTCATATTATTGACTATTGTTACCAGCTCCAGCAAGGTGGTAACCTACCCAAACACCACACAACCCCTTCAGCAAACTCAAGACCACGACGAGACCCACCTCCGTCCCATTCAGCAGTTGTTCAGACCAAAGCTACTACTGTTCTGACATGTGATATGTCGTGTATATTACATGAATCTGCCTCACATAATTCCCATCACTTTGTAACTCTACAATGGTGTAAGGATTCGAGGTATGATAGACAGCCACGACGGCCATGTCGTCGCTATTATAAGCAGTAGGGGGAAGACTACAGTCTTGTTCAACAAGACACGTGATAAGTACAGCCGTGACAACGCAAAGCAATACTTCTAGTGCAGCTTCGTTATTCGTGGCGTTGAATAAAACAGAAGTGCTGTCTGTTCCGGTGATAGTTTGTGGATCATTTTGCTAAGATTCTATCAAATATTAGGGCCGACTGTGAAAGGATAATATTTTTAATATTTGTTTTAATCAAGAAGAAAACAGTAAGTATAAGAAAAATAAACAAATCTTTGATATATAAGGCTTTAAATAATTAACCAATTCTTCAATAAAAAATCACTGGGGTAAGGTATTCCTGTTGTCCTTCGTGACCTCTTTATCACCTACTGCGGAAAACGGTGAGGGGTAAGACAAGACAGCCCAAATAATCAAAATACAGTCAATGAAGAATTACAATGAGGAAGAGTTCCAAAATAAACTTCAAAATATTGATTGGTCGAGTGTGACAAATTGCATGGAGGTTAACGAGGCCTCGGAGAAGTTCACAACTACTACTTTTACTGGCGTTCTTGATGACGTAGCACAGTTAAAGGAGATAAGAATAAAAGCTAGGACTAAACTTTGGTTAACTTGCGAGATATTAGAATCAATCAAACAAAGATAAACTTGCTCGTAAGTTAAAAAGAAAAAGACATAATGATGAGTAACACAAAGAATTTTGTAGACTAAAGAACAAAGTACAGAGAGAGATGTAAAGTGGGCGAAAGAAGAATACAGTACTTAAACAATAATATTGAGGAAAATAAAAATAAGCCCCAAAAAGTTCTGGAAGCAACTTAAAACCCCTGGACACAGCAACAAACCCAAAGAACGTTCCAACATAGTGTTAAACATCAGTGATGAACTGTGTCACGACGCATCTAAAGTTGCAAACCACTTTAATTCTTTTTATACAACAATTGCATCATCTTTAGTTGAAAAACTGCAGATAGCCTCAAACAATTACAGCTGCAATATTATGTGCAGTCTCGCCTGGTTCCACAGCCAACTTCAAGTCACTACCTCCACAGCTGCACCTTTACGTTACACGTTCGTCATAACGCCGCCTCGCTTGGTCCGTAAGTTGCCAGGATGCACATGTATACTGTGTAACAGCGGATCTCTCCTCCCATTAGGCGAAGGGAATTCAGATATACAGTACACCAGCCAACTTATTCTTGTGAAAAGTACAAGGAAAACACAAATAATCCTCAAATGTATCCACACCATTTGTTATGTATAGAGATATTACAGGCGTGGCCCAGCAGAGATAGAATTAGTCACAGATATGATATTCATGAAGAAGGAATATGGGGTCGACAAGATGACAACTTAACACGAGGAGAGAGACGTAATTCTGGCATGTGTAGTTGTGTACTAGACAACGCCTCAGTGGCAATATAATCACAATGATATTTCACACACTTTAGAACAATAAGCCAGGGTGTCTAGAGTCAGTGAAAAAATGTCTATACTCACGTATGATCGCTTATGCCCCAACGTAGATTTCACAATGTACAGTCTCGTCCAAGATTCTTCGAACACAGCTGGAGACAGCTGGCAACTCAAGGCCGTTTGTTTACTATAATACGTAGTATAATATAATATGAAACAACAAACCCCCACCATTAAATTAAGCAACGGGGAACTAAGTAACCAATCGCCGATCAATTTTACATTTATTCTTAATTTTTACTACGTGCTATAGTAAACAAACGCCTTCAGTTCCCAGCTGTCTCCAGCAGTGTAGGAAGAATCTTGAACGAGACTGTACACTGATGCCTAGACTATAACTCCCGCCATGGGATGTGTAACACTTAATTAGCGCCCTTACACTGATGCCCTCTTTCAAAATACACACACACCGGTATATATTGATAAAATCAAACAGGAAAAAGGGAAACAATGGCGCATGTTTTTATTGTGGATCTACATGATATATATATATATATATATATATATATATATATATATATATATATATATATATATATATATATATATATATATATATATATATGCAAGTAAATCACTGTAGGTGCGCGTGATCCAGGTATATGCTGATAACCACAAGGAAAAAGAAAACACGAAGTTCCCAAGCGCTTTCGTGTAATTCACATCTTCAAGGGCGAGTACGGACTAAGGAGAAATACATAACAAGGCAAATATATATACAGTAGAGGAAGGTGAGACCAAGTCCACAATAGTCAGGTTATTAGATAGTGACCCTACTAATCTTCAAAAAGCACCGCAGCAGTCGGTAGTCAGGAAAAAGAGGGTAAGATGACCCAACCCTATCACCTACAATATGAGTCATGCCGAGGGCCAACTACCCACATCATGGACCAGCAGTATTGTTGTACCAATACCGAAACCAGGACAGCCTGATGCTTTTCGTCCCATATCACTAACCAGCTGCCTGTGTAAAACCTTTGAGAGGATGGTTCTTGGCAGACTCGTATACAGAATCAGAGAACACATGTCTCCTAACATAAATGGCTTCACCCAAGGTAAAGGTGTACATAATTGCATCACCACATTCCTAACTGTGCATGGTGATGAAAGGCACAGATACACCACATTTCTTGACCTAAAAGCTGCATTTGATATTGCCAATAGGCAACTGATATTGTACGAACTAGCCAAAATGGATATAGGAGGTAGGCTGTTACACTGGATAAGTGGTTACCTAACCAACAGAAGGGCTGCTGCACTGTTTCAGGGTTACAAAAGTGAAGTTAAAGATATGCAACTTGGTACCCCTCAAGGTGGAGTACTTAGCCCCACTTTGTTCAATGTTCTTATGAATGCATTATTAAATTTAATACCAGACAACCCCAGCAATATCTCAATCAGCTATGCTGATGATATTCTTATACATACTAAAACTCATCGTGAAATGCAAACCACCCTGAACCATGTATACGCAGCCTGTGAGAACCTCGGTCTTATTATCTCCACTGAGAAAACTAAGGTGTTCAACAAACAAGCTGGGAACCGCAAACGCGGCCCCGCCAAGTTCAAGATAGGTAACGACACTATTGACTATGTTTCTTCTTTTAAATATCTTGGTGTTTCCGTCCCTTGTACCCTACCTGCCATACAACAGCTAACCCGCCAATGTACTGACAGACTGAGACCTCTTAGAAGTGTAGCGGGGTACAGCCCGCACTATGGTGCTAATATTAGAATTGTTAAAACAATGTACCTAGGCTATATAAGATCTCTGATAGATTACCACGCACCAGCCCTGGTCATTCGTGACGGGAAAGGCGTTGACAAGCTCGAGAAAATGCAAAATAAAGCCCTCAGAATTATCCTAGGATGTCCCATGAGCACTAAAGTACTTAATATGAGGAAAGAACTAGGTATACCCAGTGTTAAAGATAGAATAATTGAAGTCAACCTCATGATAGCCCTGAGGCTTCTGCGTGGTGATCCTGATAACATTGTTTCCTTAAAATTGCTAGAATGTATGAACCATGGGACTACTGAGTCTAAATGGATCCAAACTACAGCTACACATATGAAGATGTTTGGACTAGACCACCTGTACAAAGTGGAGACACAACAGCGCTCCCTGCCACCCTGGCGGACAGTTCCCTTCGATATCACAATACCGACGTATCCGCCTAAAAAATTAATTATACAAAGCATTTATCTCCAACTCACTGCCAAATTGAGAGCTCTTGAACACATACACACTCTACAGACTGATGATAATACCACACAGACCATCTACACTGATGGATCTCTAAACACCGCCTGTGGGAGGGCTGGAAGTGCTATTGTTGTGACTCAACCTGACGGTAATATAATTGAGAAAGGAGTTAGAATTAACAACTGGGGATCCACTCTACAAACTGAATTAGTTGCCATACTCACAGCTATTAAATTCATTGAAACCACTGTTACTGACAGTCTCATCATCACTGACTCTCTATCCTCACTACTTGCCCTTGGCACCCTCGACTCAGGTTGTCACGATCTTGTCTCTGAAGCCAGACACAAATATGCGTGCCTTGTTGACCGGGGTGTCAGGGTCAAACTGTTGTGGATCCCCTCTCACATAGGCCTCATAAAACATGACAGAGTTGATGCCCTCGCCAAACTCGCGTCTAACAAAGACACCGTTGAATACAATTTGGGTCTGTCAAAAAGAACCCTTAAAACTGTAATTAGGAAAGAACTTATTGATGAGTTTGACGCAAGTAGACAAGTGCAAACAGGCACTAGTCGATCCATAGGTTACCATGATGAGATGTATCAAGTGAAACATGTATATGGAGAAAGTAACAAGATCACTAGATTACAAGATGTTGTAACCGCTAGATTAAGGTTAAGATATAAGTACCTTTGGCAGTATGTTCCTCAAGCAGATGTAAACAAAACTAAATGTAAAGTGAGTGGCCATACATATGGCCACACACTTGAACACTACGTCCTCGACTGAGTGAAGATAGAACCTTTTAGGGACAGGCCCAAGCACACTGTGTGTGAAATGGCACAACACTTCATCTCTAATGGCAAGATAGCCGACATATTAAGATTGTATCCACTTTTTTGCACTTAGTAACTATATCAATTCTCATGTACAGAACCAAATACGCAATTTGCTTGAATACCTCCCACGTAAATGTGAATAACAAAGTGTGAGGCCAGACATACTGCCTCACACGCCTGTACTCACGCATTTGTGAATAAGTTACCCTTTATGTATAGAACTAAACAAATAATGTAAATGAAATACTGTGTAACATTCAGTGCCATAATATCCTGACAACGGGGGTTAATTATTATGACCCTTTGTAAACCCTACTCTGTAATCCTTTGCGCTACCGCTCATAGGATGAGTGTGGTGCACAATAAAGTAGCCGCTGCAAGAGGCAAAATCAAAATCATGGTTACAAATCTTCTTAATTACGAAATTATACAGTTTGTATATATATATATATATATATATATATATATATATATATATATATATATATATATATATATATATATGCAAGTAAATCACTGTAGGTGCGCGTGATCTAGGTATATGCTGATAACCACAAGGAAAGAAGAAAACACGAAGTTCCCAAGCGCTTTCGTGTAATTCACATCTTCAGTTACTCCTAAATTAATTTCATTTTCTCTCTTCATAAATATGCTCTGTGACCGTTAACGTAAACTATTGTAAAAAGTTCACACACCAAAAAGTAATATTATCTTTACCCAATATTATCAATATATAAATTACAGTGCTGCACCTTTAATTAATGAGACATAAAGTACAAGAGAATACATTCAGAAACATCTTCACACAGAGGATGGTAAACCTATAGAATAGTCTACCAGCTTCAAAATAGCCCCTGACAAAACTATTAACAGAGAGTTGATGGGGAGGAGTTTATGGAAAAGGTCTTGATATGTTGCTCGGTGTTTTATCTCGTATTTTTCAGGGGTGGATCCAGGGGGTCCAGGGCTGTCCGGACCCCCCTTTTCACCAGAAAATTTCAATCAATTTTCATTAATGTAGTATTGTACTCAAGCAGTTTTGTATAGAAGAAAGTCATTACTATTGACCTCAGAATATCTCCTAATATCAAAAAGGCCTCAAAGGGCCCATGATATAGTTCAGATAAAAAGTAAAATAAAAATTGGGTGGGCTCGCAGTGCTCGCCATGTTCTCAAACCCTGTTTAATCTTAATGTTACTAGAATAGTGTAATTGCTAACTTTGTTACGAGCCTAAATGCCTTCGTTGTTGAAGTGCAGTAATAACATTGTAACAACAAAAGAACAATGGAGGGATCCTACACAGACCACTGGTCTCCGTTTCTCGGCATGGCCACCACAAGTGGGTGGCCAATAGGTAAATTAAATTAACAGCTTCAATGGCTGCTTGATAATTTTGTATTCACTTAGATTTTATCATCAAGTTTAATAGAGAATTTAGTTATCTGTCCAAACGAAACCGCCAACCTTTACCTCGCCAATTAGCAGGTTATTTTGCTATATTAACATTTCATAGATTATAATATAAGGAGGTGTTTTGCTTTATTTACTCGTGAGCAGCCACTGTAGGTTAATTAAATGAGGTTCACTTGGTTATTTACTTACTTGTACTCACCCGACTGTTATGGGACCCATTTTTTTTTATTATATTAGTTCGAGGGAATGTAAAGAGATATCTTGCTCATTAAATTTATTCAACAAAGACGTGATCTGAAGTTATGTGTTTTCCTTATTTCTAACTAGATACACCGTAGGGGAGGGAATCCACTATACACCCGTCGTACTACTACAGAGAAAACACTTAACCAACCTTACTGAGCTCAGTACGGTCGTCGCCAGCCCACGCAAATGCCGCTCACACTACGACACACCCAATGCTAATCTGACTGTACATCTCACATTATCTATTTTTTGTAGGGAGCATATTCTGAGTACTCAATCAGAGTCTGTTTCTTCAAAGATTCTTTAGGCACTTTTCCCCTGATTGGCTAGTTCATAATATGGGCGTAGTCACATCAGTTCTATGGGCGGAGCTATCTTCATGGGTTCTAGGACAACTGCCCCCCCCCCCCCCCAATTGCCCATGGAGGTAGAACTACCTCCATGCCATTTTCCGAGTGAATCTTATGTACAGCTGCACCAAAGACCTGACCTGACTTACTGCGGTCATTTTAACCTACCAGTTTGAGGATTATCCCATGCCATCAACCCTCGCTGACTTGGTCATTCCATCTGAGTAAAAGATGACAGCTGATGGTGAAGGTTTCCTGTTGTATGATAGGGGACCGAGTGATCAGCGTATGCTTGTGTTTTCCACAGTTCAAAGCCTCAGGCTACTGGAGAATTCAAGTGATTGGTTTGCTGATGGAGCATTTAAAGTTGTACCTGAGCTGTTTTACCAACTGTACACTATTCATTCTCTGGCTTTAAAAACAGTTATTCCTTGTGTTTATGCTCTGCTACCAAACAAACACCGAGCAACATATCAAGACCTTTTCCATCAACTCCTCACCATCAACCCTATGCTCAATCCAAAGACCTTTCTCATCGACTATGAACAAGCTACCAGGAGTGCCATTGAAGAGGTCTTCCCCAACGCAACAGTCAAGGGATGTTTCGTCCACTTATCGCAAAACATATATCGCAAGGTGAATCTGAGGGATTACAAGGAAAATATCAAATTGAAAATTCAAATGCTACCAGTTCTGGCATTCATCCCACAAGGTGAAGTGGTTTACTTAGTTGAGACACTGCAAGAGACTATGCCACCTGAAGCTGATCCTGTCATGTACTTCGAAGATACATACATTGGAAGGCAACGTCGACATGACAGGCGAGCTCCACGTTTCCCTGTCAGCACGTGGAATATTTATGATCGTGTAGCCAAAGGATACCATAACCAAATGCAAGCTAACATTACTTCATTCCATCCAAATATCTGGAAACTTCTTGAAGTGTTGAAGAGGGAGCAGACACTGACCAACATCACCATCAACCAGATGATTGCAGGAGATCCAGCACCACCTAAGAGGAAACGTTATCAAGATTCAACAGCCATAATAGCAACTGTCGAACATGACTTAGAGAACCGCCATGTGTTGAACTTTTTGAGAGGGATAGCCCCACAACTTGCAATTTTAGTGTGTGTGTGATATACTATATGTCAGTCAATTTTTTAAAATTAAATATGACTGATCCAGAGTTTTTTTTGCTTAACCACAATTTCTTTATCAATGTTTGCCTAATAACAGATTTGTAGTGTTAAAAAAAAATGTATGAGTTGTGCATTTTGTGTATATAATTATTACTACAAATAAAATATGAAAAGAAAGCATTAATTCTTAGTGTTATTTTCTCCTCTCTATTCAGTTAGTTCACTGACAGTGGGGGGGGGGGGGGGGCAATTGTCCCATCGGGGGCAGTTGTGCAAGGGGCAGTTGTCGGTAGGCAATTGTCCGGGGGGTAATTGTCCAGGGGGCAGTTGTCCTGATACCATCTCCACAGCACTTGGAGTAGGTAGGGATCTGATTACCCTTGAGGGGGAAGGAATGGCGACGAATTGAGATAAACGTCGCTTAACAAGCCTTGTAAACACACAGGACCCCACAGGTCAATTTTCAAGTTCCCATTGTAACAGTTGGCTGGTTGGCCCTCGTGGACATAGCCGTGCGTGGGCGTCGTTTTATTATAAGATTGACATTATGAAGTCAATAACATATCTTGATTGTGGTAAAAATCATGAAAATAAGTCTGTCAGGTGATCCTTGTGTAATAGCATCTGCTAGCTGGGCAGTGCCACAAGCAATGTGTGTGTTCGTTTGTGTGTTTACCAGTCTTTCTCGTCAGCCATGGACGGATGTCAGCACCCCTGATATCTAGCGGTCGCTTTGTATTATTTGACAGTGCAACGTAATTTTAATAATTTAATTTCCGATGAAATACAAAAAAAAAAATACGGGACTGACATACTGTTCTGTTGATAATCTATAGGCCTTCTCTAACCCATTTGTAAGGGGGGGGGGTTCCCTTTAATACTATTTCATCCCACAAGCTGCTAGTTGTTTTGTAAGGGGCGCATGTCCTCTTTATATCCTGTTCTAGTTATATTCCAAACCATGGATTAGTCTGGGAACCATGTCATTATTATTATAATACTTATTACTTACAACGGTAGCCTGCCACCACCCAGACTTTTATTGTAATATAACATATCTTAGTGAACTGTTAGGTAGCGTGCTAGCGAGCTTCTAGGCATGTGGGTTACAATAGTTATTTTCTGAGAACCAAGGGTTCGAAGAAATAGAGCGGTGATACCCGTAGTTTACTAATTTAATATTAATTAACATAAGGAGTGAATAAGATGTTAATTAAGTTCACTCAGACAAGACTGGCCCACTTATGTCTTACTTTACCATTCATAAAATATCTTCAATTACTTATTACATCATTGAACAACTGTTATATTATTTCATTGTCAATATAGATGATTATATAACACACTCGACAAGATCCAAAATTAAGATATTATTAAACACATCCTGTTAGTTCGGAATGAACAACATGGCACTTTAACTAGCATTCAGTTGTAGTACAAGTACACCTGGTTGGTGGACTCAACTCCTATAACAACAGTGCCACTGGTAACACCAACATTCATGGGCTAAACACTCAACCTGGGACAACCACATTTCTGCTAAATATCCCCAATCATAGATACCAATACTGCTCTATACATATAACCAAGATCAATGGACTGGACAAGACTGAGTCCACTGGTCACGGCGACACAAACAGCCAAAGCTCGTTCGCTAGTCGTGCCCTGGGGTAGACTCTGTGCAGTATCTTCACAGTGTTCCCTGGGTAGTCCTGTTCTCGGATTCTAATCTCGCCATATTAAAGAAATCCTTCAAGGACCATCTTGCCCATAGGCGGTTATCTGAACCTCGGTAGTGGTGGCAACACAGACAGTGCCTGAGATAATGATGGAGAAGCGTCAGAGAAGTGAATAATAACTCAATCACACACAATCTTTCGTCTAGCAACGACAGACGATATTTACTTTACATTAATTCTTTCACTGGGTAAATGATAATTTCACCGTTACAACATGAACACTGATATTCACAAAATTCACTGAGTTAAACTGACTTGCACCAACGCGATCAGTACACTTCCACCTTTCTCCACATACTAATCCTCCTTCACTCTCCACCTCTTTCCACATCCTCCTATGCTTTCTTCCGCCTTTCCCACTTCCTTCTACTTCCTCCACCTTTTTCCAGTTCCTTCACCATCTTCCATCTCTTCCTCCCTCTCCTCCTTCACCTCTTCCATGTTAATATTGCACTTGTGTGTTGTTATTATTTGTTCTTGCATATTTTGTTTTATTGTTTTTGTTGTAGGCTTTTCTGTTATTGTTGTTGGTGGTGATGTTGTTGTAGGCTTTTGTTGTTATTGTTGTTTGTAGTGATGTTGTATATCTTTATCGTCGTTTTTGTTGTTGTATGTATTCGTCTCTTTGTGATATTGTGATTCTTCTTCTTCTTCTTCTAGATATAATTTTTTCATATTCGGATCTTCACTGAACATTCACACACGAACAGACTTAACATGGATCTATGATTTAAAATTTTGATCTGCTGTCCTGAACATCATCCGATATAGGTAGGTTAGGTTAGGTTAGGTTTGGTTAGGTTAGGTTAGGTTAGGTTAGGTTAGGTTTGATTTTATTGGCTTAGGTTAGGTTCTGTTAGGTTTAGTTACATTAGGTTTGGTTAGGTTTGGTTAGTTCGAGTTAGGGTGGGTTAGTTTAGGTTAAGATGGGTTTGGCTAGATTAGTTTAGGTTAGGTTGGGTTGGATTTGGCTAGATTAGTAGGGTGTGTCATAGGAGAGAAGATCAGCTAAAATTAATGGCCCATCACTTTTTTGGTAGATTTTAGTGTATATAAACAGAAAATAATTTCAGTTTCAATATTTTGCAACCTTTTCCTAGGTAAATTTTAGCGTGAAATTTATCGAAAATCTAACGTACAGCTGCATTAGTGCATTACAATTAAATAGTGAACATTGCTTTCTGACTTCATTCTTTAACAACCCAACTAACAATATTTTTTTCTGTTTCAGATTCTGATGCATTTATAAGTTGATAATATTTGCGATGGCTGCTTGTGTCAGGACGAGGAACCAAAAATCCAGCCATCTCAGTCACTATCTTGGGTCTGGGAGAGAGCTCCTGAAGTCGGAGTTGCCTACATTGAGAGATGCTTTGAGATACGGTGTTTTAATCAGGCAAATCAGTGAAAAGAACCAAAGAACTTACACAAACAAAGACATTGCCAGTGATATGACCAAAGCTGTCTTGGCACAGTACACTCTGGCTAACGCTCAGTTCAATCCTCCAGTCATAACAAGTCAGAAGAAGATTAGTGAGAGACTGCTAGCCAGTTGGGAAAAGGCAAGAGATATCTCTCTTGGGAGAGGAAAACTTGCAGTTAAGGACAGCTTTGCCAAGCAACTGGACCAGTTATTTGACATAATTACTTGCAAGTGCCCAATTGTTCTCTGTCCTGAGTTTGGATGCGATCGTGACTGTAAATCCGAGGCCCACATCTCCTGTATTTGCAAGCGTGAACTGAAGATTCCTGTGATCGAACTGGCATTTGTCAAAGCACAGAGAGAGAAGACTGGCAGTATAGGGGCTCTCATGATTTCTAGCCAAGATATTCCGGAGTCCAAGAGACAGGAGGCTGCCACAGAGAGACAGAAGAGGAGAAGAGTTGCCAAGGAAAAGAGACTTGAGAAGGCCCAGGGTGAGGTAAAAAAGGCCGATGATTGGAGTCAAGCTGATTCAGAGTTTAATGACTTCACCATGGCTGATCCGAGTGCTGACCAGGAGAATGGTGACTTTGTCCCTAACCCAGAAAATAATGATCCCAAACCTTCCAGGCATAAGATTCGAAATAGGAAAGATATCCCGAGAATAGCTCTGGCCAGCATGCGACACCACACTGGTCTCAGAGAAACTGCAGAGATAGCAACAGCTGCCTGGATTGACGGTGGTTTGATAACACCTGATGATGTTCACCTGGTGATAGATCATAACAAAGTAAGGAGAGGAGAAACTTGTCAGCAACCTAGAAGAGGAGTTTGATAAGGGGATAAGAGAAAATGGAATCAATTGTTTGTTCTTTGATGGGAGAAGGGATGACACTAAAGTGTTCATGAAAGTTGGAGATTCTGACAAGTTGTTCCCTGCCATGGTGAAGGAGGAACACTACTCCTGCTGCAGTGAACCAGGAGGGAAGTATTTGTGGCATTTCACTCCAGAGAAAGATGACATCAGGAAACCAGCTGAGATAGTGGCAGATAACATTGTGAACTGGCTCAGAGAGAGGAACGTAGACCAGACCCTGCAGGCCATTGGAGGGGACAGCACCAACACGAACACAGGGTGGCAAGGGGAGGTCATACAGTGGATAGAGCGGAAGATTGGGAGGAAGCTGGTCTGGATTGTTTGTGACCTCCACACCAACGAGTTGCCACTCAGACATCTGATCCAGGAGCTGGATGGCAAGACTCTTTCAAACAACAGATGGTCTGGTCCTCTTGGCAAGATGCTGGACTCTGCCACTGAGTTAGAAATAAATCCGAGCTTTGAAAAAATCACAGTTGGCCCTCCACTCGTTGAGCTTGCACATACTGTCATTGACGACCTGAGTACTGACCAGTACTATGGTTACATGATTTGCAGTGCCATCAAAACTGGGGTCATGCCTGATAGACCTGCTTACCTGCAGATAGGTCCAGTCGCACATTCTAGGTGGCTCACAACGGCTCTCAGGTTCTGCAGAATTTGGGTCGCTCATCATAAACTGAAAGGGAACCAGCTTCACAACCTGAGACTTATTGTCCAATTCATCGTGAGTGTCTACTTGCCAAATTGGTTCAACACCAAGGTCAAGTCATCGTTCTCCGAAGGTCCGAGGCATGTTCTCTTCCAGCTTGAGCTCCTGAGGAGTCAGCCAAGGAAGGTTGTTCAGATTGTGGAGCAGACTGTGAGGAGATCTTCCTGGTATGCTCATCCCGAGGCAGTTCTGCAGACAATGCTCTGCAGTAAGGATGAGGAGGAGAGAAGAGTGGCAGTCAAAAAGATCTTGGATATGAGACTTATGAGAGGCTCTGGGCATGACGAATCAGTTGGTGACTATTCCTTCAGGGTCAGGAAGACTCCTGAAGTCAATCTAGGTGCCAAGACCCTCACTGATCTCATAGATCTGGATAACATCCAGACTGGCAGTGAGCCCCCTCTTACCTGCAGCCTCCCAATGTTCAAGTCAGAGCTTTCCTGGACAACCCCATGCATGTCCCTGCCTGGCCCTCGCACACCCAGAGTATAGAGCGTTGTGTACAGCAAGTGAGCGAGGCCAGCAGTCACGTGTACAGCCAGGAGAGGAGGGAAGGCTACATCCGAGCTCAGGTGGTCAGCAGGGAGGTGATGAGTAGAAACAGAAGCAAGAAAGACATGTTCTCTATGGTGTGCAGCAACACCGGGTCGTAGTAGTAAAACCGGTTTTTGTATTTGATGATTTTGTTTTCTAAAGGAATATTAAATTTAATAAATGTGTCAAGATCATTCGTTTCACTATTCTGGATCATTTTCATCCTAATAAATTAACCTGATACATTTACTTTACTTTAAATAAGCTATTTAGTGGTGTTGGTAAAAGGGTGGGAATACTAAATTTTCATAAGATTTCAAGTTAAAATTTACCTAGCAAAAAATGAAAACTTTTCAAATCTGAAGATATCACATGATTCTGCACATAGAACTACATCATTAATACCATGGGCTGATTTTTCAAACTAAAAAAAAAAAATTTGCCTCCGTATGACACACCCTACTAGATTAGGTTATGTTAGGTTGAGTTTTAATATGATTGGTTAGGTCGGGATTAGTTGGTTAAGGTTAGGTTAAGTTAGGTTGGGTTAGGTTAGGTTAGGTTAGGTTAGTTTAGTTTAGGTTAGGTTAGTATTTAATATTATGTCATGTTTTATACCATGTATCAACTTAAATATCCAATGCAATAATATACTCCTGTACTGGTAAGCTATGGGCCCCTCTAACCCTCCGCCCACCACATAGTACGACCCTGATTGTATACTGAGTTTATGATGCTCTTCAGATTACAGTACTACAACTTTTATCCAAGTTTGTTTATTATGTGTAAAGGCTGTGTGAACCTTTGTTTATGATGGCAGTCAAAGGTGTACTTCGTTACTTCCGCATGTTGACTGCCTGTTATAATTTACTGCATTCGTCACCTCGTCCGTGTTGTATAAGGTATAATCTTACTGAATTAGACGAAGTAATCACTCTGTGCAGATAACAGAATTAATTTATTCAAGCCAGTAAGTTGGAGAATGATGAAAAAATTAATGGAACACGTAATAGTTTAAAAGAATATAAACCTACGATAAATAATGTTCATTCTAATTTAAAATGTAGTTAAACCATTACAGTTATAACAAAGAGGCACTAGTGTAATGCTATCATGAGTGTGGTCTGTACTTTATGTCCGAGAGACTGCTGTATTTTGGTAATGATTTTTAGAGTAATTTGACAAATATCAATACAGTTTAGTTTTCATAGGAGATATTTATAAAGGTTATGGAATAATAGATTAATTAGCTGATATTTCTTGCTATTTTTTTTATCTTCCTACGTATCTATTTTTACCTATACCTGTATCTATCACTTTGCCTCTCTTTTTATCTATCTACCTATCCATTCATATCTGCCACCACACCTGTACTCTGATTCTAACCTGTGACGTATAAAAGGAATCACAAAAATACCAGGTCACGTTTTCCACTTCTATTTGTGTTGCTGCAGCTTACAAGTTATACGAGAAAACCTGGAGAGGATAAACCATCTACAAGCTCTCTGAACAATATTTGCATACACGGAGTTATAAGGGTATATATTCAGCATCAATGTAAGCGATTTGTTATAAATGGAACATTTCTCATTACAGGCATACATTCACATACGCGACCCTTCACAGTGTGTATTGCTGTATACAATGCACTGTGAAAGTCGCTGCCGGTATTACGTATACAAAATAGTACATAAAAAGGGGGAACTCAACACTTTTACGCCTCATTCTCTGCTACACACATTTATCAAGACTCGTGTCTGGCACAGCCTGTCTTTTGAGGGCATTTCTGCACATAAGAATAAAAAAAAGGTAAAATATCTTCTATAATTTCCATTGAAAACTTCAAGGGTGAGATACACAAGACCAGGTAATTTTGAAACAGTTAATATATTCCTGGGAGCTGGGTACCAAGACCCTCGAAGACAACCTGCGAGAGATGAAGACAAGATCCAGTCATCTCTCACTACCTGAACATTGCCTAATATATCCTCACCTGTCTTGCTTGATCATAAAAACAAATCAAAATTACTTTTTTTTCACCTTTTTCACTAATTTAAGATACAGGAAATTGAAACTCACAGGTGTACTTCACACATCCAATATCAAATGATTTTCCTGAGTGAAGTTGAGAGGAGGAAGGAGAGAGAGAGAGACTGGGAGACCTCTGAGTGCTAAGGTACAGATTAATTAACACTGCAAGACGTAAGAGACAGTGGAGAGAGATAAACAGGCAAGAAGGTATAGTATGTACAGGGTGAAGGAGAGACGGTAATAACTAAATGGATATCACAGGTGTACGACGTGATAAACGGTAAACAGTAGGTTGGGAGAGGTGAACGGAAGAGACGGAATCAAGAACAGGAGTTACTGAACAGTAAACGGAGGAGGAGAGCAATCAAGGAGAGGTTATAATGAACAGTAAACAAGAAAATAGAACAGTAAACAAGGATATGGAACAGTTAACAGGGACAAAGAAGTAAAGAAGGACAGAAAACAGTAAACAAGGACAGATTGTAGTAAACAAGTAGAGAACAGTAAACAAGGACAGAAAACAGTAAACAATAAACAAATGATAATAAATTTAAAGAGGATCTAATAGGAAGTAAACAAGTAACAAAAAATTTCAATAAAACAAAGTAAACAAAAGCGTGTAAGTTGTGAAGAGAACAAACAATGAACAGAAGATAGCAAACAGTAAACATGAGACCCCAATCGGTGAACAGATGATAGTAGACAATAAACAGAGAAGAGTAAAGATAGGAATAAAGTAATAAAGAATGAAATAAACAAAACTATCAAACAAAGGATAAAGTTTTTTATAGATATATTGAAAAGATGAACTCGTAGAGAGATAATAAAGATAACATGGAGAATATTGATAATTAAAGAAAAAAGATGAAAAACAATTATTCGATCATTGTTACTCAGTTTATTAAGATTAATTCCCTGGTAAATGAATGGCCATGAGTGCTGTTTAGGATTGTTTTTTGTTTTTTTAGGGGATGATTTAAAGTTTTAATAAAAGTAATTCGTCAAATATAAAGAAAAAAAATCCTTTAACGGACAAAAAAAAAAAAAAATTCATTAAATCTCAGGAAATGGTTAATAGTATTGAGGCCTTGACATTACTGTATCATGCAAGTGTTTAGCCTCGGTTATGCCCATCAAGGTTATGTGATATGTTAAGGTGAGGCCAAATAGCTACTGGAAGGTCACGGGGATATTCAACGTAGCTATGACTGAGAGACATCGTTTATCAGTAACATATTCTTCTCCTTATTTACCTTATTTTCATCATGTTTAGACTCTCTCGGGTTCATTATTCATACTTCTTATAAACCCTGATTAGTGCGGGCGTTACTAATCATTTCATTTAACAGCTGATCGTGACAACATTCTCATGTAAACGTTATCTTTACTCCAACGTCACGTCCAGTTGTTGTGAGATATCCTGCTTTATCTCCACTTGACCCTCAGCTTGCTACTTGGACTCTTCTTCTTTTACGGTTCCTTAGGCTTGAGGAGAGAGAAAGAGGAGGATGAGAAGAAGGAGTAGGAGCTGGAGAAGGAATAGAAGGAGGAGGACTCTTCGTGTGGTTGCGTCAGTCTCAGGTGGTGGAGGAAGTTGAGGGGTCATCTGCGGTTGAGAGGGATGGGGTATGCACGGCGCTGCTTAGTAGGTTTCCTTGACTCGGTCGATCCAATTGATGAAAGAGGAAATCCTGGAGTAGACGCCTGGGAAGTGCCCTTTCCCGCACCCGATGCCCCACGACACTAGCCCAACCTGCTTCCAGACTCCGCCTTCAAGCTTCACCAGAGGGCCGCCGCTGTCTCCCTACACACAGGGGAGAAAAATGGACTCAATGAAAAGGATAATACCAACTTCAGTCAGTTTACTGTAGAGTATAACACACATGAGAAAACAAAAAACAAAATACATTATTGGAACAGTTATTTGGTTCAGTTTTCTCGACACAGACTTGAAGAGACGTACAGTACATACAATACCTGAAGGAAAACTTTACTTTATTCAGTCACTGCACACACACACACACACACACACACACACACACACACACACACACACACACACACACACTCAAGGACACATGATTAGGTTAGATAATGAAGCGATCTCTCGTTCTTGAATGTAACCTCTACGCTCAAGTATTTCTCATTCACAGCCAATACATTCATGTCTTATGCATGATCATACTTTGACCACTCGCCACGTTCACCTTAATGCTCAGTGAATATTACTTCACCATGCTAAACCAAGAATGACTCTCAATACCAAACATGATTATCTTTAAATGTCTCTTGTTGAACTTGATTACATTGGAATGATCTTACTTGACCTTTGAAGACCTCTAAATCACCCTTGTCCACCATATTGACTTTACCTGACCTTTGACTTCCTGTAAAAGCACCTTGAATGACCTGGACTGACCTGACAGGAGTCCTTGCCGAAGGTGCCAGCACATAGGTAGGAGTCAACGATACCACCAGGAGCTGAACGTCCGTACTTCTCTCTACAGTCGTTGTTACTCACAACCTTTAGCCTCACCCGAAACAGTGTCGACGGCTGAGGGCCCCCTGTAGGTGAGACATAGTTTGGCGTTATTAGCTGTAATCAGTGCTGGTAGCTGGTAATTGAATTGCGTGAAGCTATCTAGAGAGAAGTAGCTGGAATTATAGGTAGACATGTACGATGAAGTATCTAGAACAGCTGATTAGTAGACAGTTATCTAGAGGGAAAATAATATTTAGTTTTATAACAAATATCTTGTAAACAAGTTTAAATATTGCATCAAGAGAGGTGATATGAATGGCTTTGTTTGTTTTAATCAACTGATGGCCTAGATTTAAGAGGCTAGGTTAGGTTAGCTTAGGTAAGGTTAGGTTAGGTTAGGTTAGGTTAGGTTAGGTTAGGTTAGGGTTTGAGGATTACTAACTCTCAAGGGTCTGACCTTCATACATGCTGCCCCAGCCTGCCACGGTCACCTCCTCTCCCTCGTATCTCTTGCTGCTACGGTCCAGACACACAGGCCTCACATTAGTGTTGTACTCTGCCGGCTTGTTTAGTGTCAGCATGGCCACGTCGTTGTACTGTTGGGCACCACTGATAGTTAATACACGACATATATTCACTCACCACCAGATTATTATTATCTATCGAAAACTCATGAGGTGGCACATTGTTGAAATTGACAAATTGTAAATTGGTCTCATGCTGATTAGGAACTCCTGCTTATTTCATCTGATGATTAATTACCCCATTGGTACCGTAACCTAACCTAACCTAACCTAACCTAATTCCCCCATTTAGCATTAGGGTGTTTAAGTATCGTATGATATAAAGTGAGAGTTTTCTATATACTTCATGAGATTCACACATATTAGTTAATCGTACTGTATGTAACTTTTTTTCATACATTTATTCTTCTTGGTTAAATTTATGACCATTATTACAGGTAACAGCTATGAGGTATCAACTGGACATGAAGAGTGAAAATAAATGTAATTCTTGATTGTGTCTTCAGCCTTTGGCCAAACTCATACATGTTACTGTAATATAGCCAAACCAGATACAAACACTTTACAAGCTGAATTATATATTAATACAGGTGACATGACTCTATTCTCACCTCACTTTATCTTAATCTAATTACTAAATACTTAGAGAGAAATGTTATTTTAACATGAGTGAATAATATAACTGTCTTGAGAATACCCAAGTGTCGATGAACAGGCTGTGAGGTCCATAATATGAACGCACAGATGGTTTGATAAAAAAAAAATCGTTTACCTCATATGTTTGGTGTGGTTAACTTCTGTACCTGATAAAAAAAACAATTTAAACACGTGTACAATATGTTATTTGACAACTGCTGATCTGAAAAGTTAATTCTTGAACCGGTGATTTTTATTTTCTGGTTGTAGTATTTTATTTTGTGGAAAATTAGCCAATGGGGTTTTTCTCCTGTGAGATACTAATCATTACTATATGTCTAATATATTTTGTCCGGGATAGATTTTGGTTATGTGGTAACATGGGTGACACAGGCTCAGAGAGATAACTTCCCCCACCGTCCGTGTACTTAATAACGTACGAGTTTCTTGGAGTCGTAGTCCTTGTGCCTCACCACCCTGGTGACCCTGAACTCCTGTACTGATCGCTCAACGGCGCGGATGTTGTGGGCGCCCATCATCACCTTCAGGTTCTGGATGTCGTACTGACTCATACTGGGGGAAAGAGGGAGGGGATGCTGGTTTTGTTTACCTTTTAGAGCTGACTTGTGAAGACGTGGCATTAAAGATCACGTTTACACACACACACACACACACACACACACACACACACACACACATAGTGTGGATGTCATGCCTAGCTTATATACATGCACAAAATATTAGTTAACCAAACATATTAAAAGTTTCCAGTTGTAAGCCTTGACCAGCAGATGGCAGCATGGGTGAAAGAGTTTACTTCACACAGGCAATCTGATTACTCTTTGTCAATGTATTTCAGGACATTCCAGCAACATTGTATGCGTTTCATCAACCAGAAATCATGCCAATTACATGTTCATGTTGTTGTGTTTCCAAATGTACTGGCAGAGGTTCACATGAGATGAGCGGTTGTGCTTCATGCACGGAGGATTTATTGTGAATATAAATGTTCTCAAGAAGGAACCTGATGACTTAGCATCATCAGTGAGTTTATGTGAATATTTACAATTAATGTTAATGATCTAGTCCGTAATGCCAGCTGAGGATGTAGATAAATATGTTTTCTCTTCTCTCTTTCTTTCTCTCTCTCTCCTATCCATCATTTTCGTCCGTTCTTGTAGGCATCTGCCCCCAAGATGTGTGAGATTTTCGAGATTCATCTCACACATCTTGGGGGCAGAGAAGAGATAAGAACAAAACAGAGCCAGAGTGACGACCTTGTGTTTACTTTGGTCGTATGACAATGATGTTAATTTAACCCATGTTATTATAGATTAAACAAACTTACAGTATGTGCATGTTAACAGATAGTTGTTCTTTTTATTCAATTTTCCGATTTGTTTCGGCTCACTAAATTTTAATAAAGTATAAAAGGTCGAACTGTTATTATAGACCTAATTAAGAAATTTGGAAGCATTGGTTGAGACCTGAGATGGCAGATAACATAGTTATTGTTTTCATTATATTATTTAATGACGGCAATTTTCACTATTACGTACTCTTTATATCTAATGCTATACATTGTGTGAAATAATGGAACTAAATAAAGTACACGAAGACAATAACAGTTTTCCAATTCTGAACATAAAGTTTTATCCAGGCCAATAATTTTCTCAGTATGATTATCCTTACTATTTTCGGGTGTCCAATAATAAAGAAAAGTTGCATTATGTTTGGGAAGACACCATAACATATTTGGTATATTTTTAGGTGAAGAAACACGCAAAATACTAATAGATTTCAGAGTAATGTGTTATCACTGTTCTGCCAGGTACGCCTTCACTCGTGCTGCCATCTGTTTACAGAGTTTTACACCTGGGAAGGCCATTACTTGACGGATCTCTGCATCTGAATTTTCCTACGTGACCCTGACTTAACACTCACCTTTATCATGCCGTCACGTGTGTAAACTCGCTGAAAAACGTGTTAACAGAGCCTAAACAAACGTTCCTTGTGACTTGTGTGGCAACCTTGAGACAGGCAACCGCTCCTTCCTTCATGATTACCAAATGATGATTGCTGCTTCATCTCATCTCTCTATCCCTTACTTATTTCTTATCTTTATCGCGTCTATTGCTTCTCTGTTTTTCTATTTTTCCTCCCTCCTTCTTTTCTCCTCTAGTTTCTTCACCCTTCACCTCTCTTCTTTTATTCTCTTTCTTCCTCTTCCTTTTCCTCTCCTTCTCTCCCATCTTTGCAAACTTTATATCCTCCCCCTCCTTGCTTTATCTAACTCCTCCCCCCTCCCTTTCTCTACTCCCCTCCTTCTTCCTTTCCCTCCTACTCACTGGGCGACGCAGTGGGCGGCGGTGAGTACGTGAGTCTGGTCTATGAGGGAGCCTCCACAGAATTGCTTGTTCCTGTTGAAGAGGACCACCTGTAGGGGCAGACGAAGGGACTATTAGTGCAATGAGGTGGTGGTGGTGGTTGTGGTGGTGGTGGTGGTAATGGCGGTATTAATGGTGATAGTGGTAATACTGGCGCTGTCAGTGGTAATGTTGGTAGTACTGGTGGTGGTGGTGGTAGCATTGTTGGTATTAGTAGTATTAGTAGTAGTGATCATAATAGTACTTGGGCTTGTAGTTGTAGTAGTGATAGAAGAGTGATAGTGGTGGTGGTAATGGTGGTAGTATTGGTGGTATAAGTTGTATTAGTAATAGTGATCGTAGTAGTACTTGGGCTGGTTGTTGTAGTAGTGAGACTGGTGGTACTGATGGGAGAATGGTGGTGGTGGTGGTGGTGGTGAAAACCCTTGCTTATAAATAATGAAAACAAGAACATTAAAAAACAGTTCTACAATAATTAATATTGAGGAAGAATGAACATTTGATAAGTAAGATTTGTTTTCTTTAGGTGGTGAAAGAATGGAAAGCATGCTGGGGCTCAAGGCACAGCCAGACATGAGGGATAGAGAAGTCACAACATATAGTCGAGGGGGGAAAGGTTGGAAAAGAAGTTTAATGAGTTAAACAGAGGGGGACGACACCCCTTGTTTTACATATTACAGAGCTTGTTGGCTAACTAAGCTAACCTAGGAGGTTGCACAATGGTTACTTTAGTAGACAATGACTAGATTGATTTTACAATTACATGTTTATCAAAATCTTATGACTGTATTAAGTTGTGGACTCACTAGATTGTGACTTGTTAAATGTGAACTTATATCATCTAAGTTTTAATCTAAGGTGGATCACTGTGGCGGACATAGATGGGTCGCGGGTTGAGTTGTTGTAGTGCGGGCAGACTCCGGGGCCACCAGGAGTGGGGTCTCCCTCCGTTGATGTCTTCCCCGTAGGTGGTCTGGGCTGTGAGGGTCGTCCAGGAGCTTGTCCCAAACCTTCTTCCAAAGGCGCTGGAACCTGACGTTGAGGGCCTCTGTTTTATTTCTTTGGTGGATGGTTTCCACTGTCTCCTGGTAGGGTGGCGCTTGGCCACTGGCTGACCTCAAACACTTGTTTTGGAAGCTCTGTAGTTGTTGTAGCCTAGTCTTCCCGAGTGTGACGAGTGGAACGTGTGGATACTCCAACACAGGCCGCACCAGCGCCTTGTACAGGTGGACTTGTATCTTCTCATGCATCAGTTTAAAACGTTTTAATTTGACGGCGGCGACTTTGGCTTTCTTTAGTCTGGCCTTCAAGTGGGAAATAATGTCCGTCCGAGAGATGATGAGGCCAAACAACCTGCCTTGTTTAGAGTACTTAATTTCTTCGTCGTCGATCATCAATGGCGCCGGCTTGAATTTGGCTATGAGTATGATCTCGAGTTTCGTTTTATTTGTTTTTATCTTCCATTTATTTTCATACTCCGAGATATCCTCTGTCACTAGTGTCCGCCATAAGTTTCTGTTCTAGGTATGAAATACGCTGGTTTGGATGGTGTGTGGTTGGCTCGAACAGTTTCGCTCATTATTCGCCCACACTGACCGAGTCATCATTTAAGTATTAAATTTGTTTATCACATTATGCATTTATTGTATTATGTTTGATTGTATTGTTTGATTGTATTATGTTTGTATATAGGTTAGATAAGTGGAATTAATGTCAGTTGGGTAATTCATATAAAGTTTACGTTTTGGCCAATCAGGAGATGTTACGTTGGCTTTTGATGATTGATATTTGTTTTGCTTGATATTGATTTGGTGTGATCTTGTTGTACCTTCAGTCCTTACTCAGCCACTTCCCAACATCTTATCGTATTATTATTGTTGTTTATTTTTTTTTTATTTACAGATGTGGTGGTGGGAATAAGTTAATAAATGTTCATATATTTTATTGACTTGTTTAGGTTTTGGCCTGTTAACTTGACCTTTGTTGGGAGAACTTGGGATTAAGAATATAATATTAAATACTGATATATTTGAAAGACTTAAGTGGTTTGTGTTTATGTAACTATCTACCATCGGGTAGTAACATCCTCTATTCCCCGAGCAGTGAGTCGCGCCATCCATGCTGTGGACCTTCCTGGGCAGGTGACAATCTGTGTTACATCGTCGGCATACATGACGTACTCGATGCCGACGATTGGGGGAGGTAAGTCAGCCGTGTGGATCGTGTAAAGGGTTGGTGAGAGACAAGAGCCTTGAGGCACGCCGCTCGAGAGTGAGAATTGTTTCCCACAATGTTCTTGCATCTTGATTTTGGCTCTACGATCCGTAATGAAGTTCCACAGCAGGCGCGTCAGGTTTTCGGGTAGCCCCAGTTGTATGATCTTATACTGCAGCTCCGGGTGCCAAACTTTGTCAAACGCCTTGCTGACGTCCCTCAGCACTACGTTGCACTGAAAGCGGCCAGTCATGGCATTGGCGATCTGCTCCCAGGCCTGGGCTATGGCGGTGGATGTGCCTGGGTACTGACGGAATCCGAAGTGGCGGGGATTATGCACGTCTTCGTCCTCCAGATACATCTGTAACCGCTTGTTTACTATTTTTTCGAAGATTTTGGAAGGTACCTCAAGTAGCGAAATCGTTTCGAAAGTTATCTAATTTGTTTGGTATGAGGCGGATAACGGCGATTTTGAACATCTTGGGGAAGTATCCAGAGGCGAAGCAGGCGTTGCATATATGAGCAAGCCTCTCTATCATGTTGTCGGGGAGTTGTGCCAGATTCTTCTTGTTAATATGGCTTTGCCCAGGTAACTTGTTTTTAAACCCTTTTATGACGGCTGACACATCTGCAGGAACTATGAGCTCCGTCAGGTAGCTGTCGTCCACCAGTCTAGTGAAGTCAGTCCGTGCGATAGGCTAGAGCAGGTGCTGATGGTCCTGCACCTGACCTAAAATGTCCTCCTCAAACTCCCTGTGCTAGAGGTGGAACCCATAAGTCGCTTGATCCCTTTCCAGAAGGCAGCAGAATCGTGGTAATTGTTGGCTGCCTCCCACACCAAGGCGGCCCACTTTTGTTTATGTAGACGTTTGCTCTCGTGCTGGATGTCCGTCTGTAGCTCTCGGCACCGGTTTCTCAGCTCTTGCATACTGGCTAGCTGTCTCACGTGATCGTACTGGACACTGAGCTGCCTCAGCCCTCAGCTGGTGACTAGTGTGAGGGTGGGGAATGGTCCTGTGGGTGGTGGTCGGGATGTTGTTGTCCATCTCCGTCTTCACATCCGTGTACCATCGTTCGACCGCGTCGTTGATGTCATTGGGGCTGGCCTCTTCCAGATTCCTCCCCTGCCTGAAACTGAGAGACTCCTTGAAGGAGTCCCAGTCTGCCCGTTTGAGGTTTAACCTGATGTTGGTGGTGATCATAATGGGATTGGATGAGAGCGTCACGACGACTGGTACTGATGGGTCCGGCGGTAACGTGCCTGTTCAGGACGGCCTCGCTGTTAGAGAGGATTATGTCGGGTGTTGTGGTACTGGCCCGAGGTGTTGGAGTTTTTCTCTTCTGATATCATACAGCGCCACACCGACGTTATTCTCATTACCGTGTCCGTGTATGGTGTGGCGCGCATTTAAGTCCCCTGTGATGTATGTTGGTTTTATGTGGCGCAGCAACTGTTTGAGGTCTTGTTCGGGTAAATAAGGACGACTGGGAGGTAGGTACATTGTGCATATGATAACAGATCCCCTGGTGGTCTCTACCTGCACATCTAGAACTGAATCCTCGAAGTCTATCAACACTCGGGACTCGGCCATGACCTGATGGCCACAGCGACACCGTCCTTGAGCTCACCCGTCATGTGTAGCCCAAAAATGTTTAGCTTACTTTCGTCCTTTATGCCAGTACTGTTTAACAGAATGATGTCTGGGTCTAATTGATAGTATAGGTTAGACAGTTCGTTACGTCTACAAAGGGACCAGTGTAGGACATTGTGTTGGACAATTTTCATCCTGCTAACGACTGCCATTTCAGAGACTGTAGCTTGGGACTTCGCTTGAAGTGTTTGCTCGGCTTCTGCCATTTCTAGGGGGCCGGAATTTCTTAGCAGAACCTTCGAACATCTGCTTGTCAGTTAATGGCCGTGTATAGGCGTGTACAAGAAGATGTTCAGGTCCTGGGCCTGCCTGTCAAAGTAATCTACTGACGCTGCAGCTCGAGGGTCTTGTTCCTCTGTGGAGTAAGTCGCCATCATCTGGTCACAACCATTGACTGTGGTTGCAGACCGATGGTCATTGTTGTCGCTGGGAGTGCATGTATTGGGGTCACGGAGATTTACTGTGTCGCTGGAGCTGTGATACCAAGAGGACTAACTGGCCACGTCGGGGTTACGGTTATAATGACTTTTGCCTAAGTCAGGCGAGGTCAGGGTCCTTTTCTGGCGTGGGTTGAGGACGTCGATAAGTTGTTGAGTGGGTTACTGGCTTCAGGATTTCTTTTGAAGGGACTTCGTCGCTTATTTCAACAGGTGCAATGTTGTTCCTGGTTGAGGTGTTTCGAGAATGAACCTGGATGAACCATGTTCATGTGATGGGCATGCGGGGAAGACAAGTATATAGTCGTGGCTTTGGACTCGTCCAGCTGTGGAGAGGAGACGCTCCTGAGGCTCTCCGCCACTACATCCCTCATGGCGCCCAGTGACTCAGTAACTGCCTTCTTTAATGAGTCCTTGATGGTTTGTATCTCTGATTGCAGGACTTCTATGGTCTCGCTGACATTGTTGAGTTTTTGTGAGTGCTTGAGTTTCTTTCAGAGCGTCTTTTAGGGTTTGGCTGTAAGCCATGATCGGCGACTGAGTGGTCTTTTTTATGGTGTTAGATATTTCTCTTGTTTCTTTTTGCTCGGTTATTTCGGTCAGTTTCTTCTCTGTTTCTTGAGTTACCTGTTTCCTGACCAGGCAGGTGGCAGAGAAGGTCCTGTGGCCACCCTCGCAGACGACACACTTTTTGATGGCGCTACAGCTGTCTTTGTGGAAGTGTTGATCAGATGAACACTCAGAACATATGACGCCCTTACAGGGGGCAGTTCTTGGCCATGTGGTCATTGTATTTGTAGCACTTCATACATTGTTGGATGGGCGTATACTTTTCATATTCTATTTGGTGTGATGAAATGGAAGTGCCATATGCATAGAGCCCCTTCTCCTTCATTCTTTTTGTATCCGTTGTGTTTGCATAGCGAACCTTGATTATATTATGGGCATGGGTCCAGACAAAACCCACCTAGAACAAAACCCCCTTGGGTTAGGTTAGGTTAGGTTAGATTAGGTTAGGTTAGGTTACGTTAGGTTTGTTCAAGGGGGATTTTTGTCCTAGGGTTTTTTTGTCCTGGGGGTTTTTGTCCTGGGGAGTGTTTGTCCTGGGGAGTGTTTGTCCTGGGGGGGGGTTTGTCCTACTCTCTATGGGCTTACATAAGGTACACCTCCACAATCTTGACATTGTTTTGCTTTTCTATTTCATCTCTTATTTCTTCTGCCCGCCAAGGTTCGCGTCGTTACCAAACAGCAGGGACTCTAGGCGAAAGGATAGGACAGGGAAGAAGAGTAGTTTACAAGAATAACAATATCCATGTACAACAACAACATAAAGCAGCCAGAGTGAACACGAGCTGGGAGCCACACGCTCTGAAGGTTGGGTGCGTTGGATGAGTACACTGTATAAACCTTCCAGCTGATATAATAATTTTAGAGACCAATGTTAACTTATATATAATAATAACATAAAGATTACTACTATTACTAATAATAATAATATACATTTATCTCTCTCTCTCTCTCTCTCTCTCTCTCTATATATATATATATATATATATATATATATATATATATATATATATATAGAGAGAGAGAGAGAGAGAGAGAGAGAGAGAGAGAGAGAGATAAATGTATATTATTATATATTATTATATATTATTATATATATATATATATATATATATATATATATATATATATATATATATATATATATATATATATGTATTTATTTATTTATTTATTTATATTATCACTCACTATCCAAGGGTGGGTGTGGGCGGCGGCTTCTTCTCCTCCACTTATCCTAAATCCTTCGTCTGGCGCAGCGTTGTAGAAAGTGGTTGGCGAACACGGGTCCTTCCCTTCATCTGACGACGTCGATGATGGAGGCGGTGACGGAGGTGCTGGTGTCTTGATAGCTGGCCAAGGTAGACCACAAAGCCGTAGTTATTAGTGATTGATAAACTAGCTTCTTCTAATGGTCGATAGATGAATGAAAGTGATTGATAGATCGTGTAGTGGGTGATAGTTGGTGAAAGTAATGGGTAGGTAGAAGGAATACCCGATAGCTTGTGGGACTGGAGTAATGGGTTATGCATGAAATAATAGGAGTGGGAAAATTTGATAGAAATTGGGAGTACATAATAGATGGTGGGAATTAAAGGTCGAATGTGGGTAAATTCGATAAATATTAGGAATGAATTATTGGTGGTAAGAGTGGGTGATGTGGGTTACCTTGCTTAGTCTTCATGTTACACTAAATAGGAGTAATTGCCGAGTGACGATAATTTCTGTGCTTCTCTTCTTTTTTTTTTAAACATCTGACCGGCCAAAAGGGACCATGAACATCATCATTATGTATATTAATGAATAGTTTCACAGTAAACCTAACCTAACCTAAGCTAACCTAGCCTAACCTACTTTAGGTATAATTTGGCTATCTTGTGAAGTTAAACGACGTCTTAAATTAAATAGAGTAATATTTATTTTATACGAATTAATTTTCATTGAGTTATAGCAATAAGAATAAAGAAGTTATCCCTATTCGGTTTTTAAGGCTAAATCGGGTGGTGACGCGCGCATGTGTGTCAGGTAAGTTTACCTCGTATTAATTAACTAACATCAATATCTAAGCAGTCTGTTTGCTTACAAAATTTAATTTCAATATCTAAAATTTAGTAAGATGAATCAAAAGGTATAATCTAATTTTAGCATTGGGTACCCAAAAAGACTAAATCTTTGTCAGGAGTTGGCTCGAACCCACGCCCTGAGAGAGGACCAGAATGCCCATTGCCCTTCTATCTGAAGAGAAGTTACCTTGAGTCTGGCGCCTTAGACCACTGGCCCATCCTGTCACGATTAGGGTTGAAATAAATGCAGAGGCCAGCTTTTGGGCAGCTGTGTGACCAGTAATATGGAATTAGTGTAATGTAATGAAGCAAAACAGTAAACCCTCTCATAATGAACGAACTATGTAGATATGGGTGAGATTCTCCTCGGACTTCTTCGACCGAACCGAGAAGATGACTGATGTCTTCAATTGTCATGCATTACAGTCATGATCCCTTGGTGCTTCGCCATGAACAAAACAAATTATTCAGCGCAGTACAGTTGCAGAAATGTGTTCCTACACCCCTGTGGTAACTCGTGTCACCAAACGGCAACGTCGCAGTAGTAATATCACTATTTATGAATGACTGGGTATTGGTTGTGTAACGATGGACGTGACTGGTGGTAAGGTTTGCTAACAATGTTATAGGCCGTATAGGTTGGCCGTTTGGAAACACGGGTTAGCACAGGGGGTGTCAAAACACATTTCTGCAACTGTATTTTCCTATACATTATATTATGCTCAGAGGTCCCAGTTGAAGGAGGCCTGTCCGAAGTTGTTTGGACTTATTAGTCCTCTTTGTCAAAACAGGAAATTCGATATGTGCGATGTCCTATGTCATGTTAGTGACTGTCCCCAGCACTGTACAGTACACACTCGGGCAAATTAAAACAAACCATCACCGATTTACTGTGTTTCTAACTTTAGCAGCAACGAATCGCTTACCCTTGCCAAACTTTGACACCTTCCTGTTAAAATCAGACAAAGATGGTTTGTTTAATTCTCTTGAGCAGGCAGAGGCAGTGGTGTTCTTGTCGAGAACCGGAGGGTATTTTTTACCAACTTTTTTCTTAATTTTGAGACGTCTGTTTATAATTTTACCATTGAAAATCATTTCCAGTAAAAAATACTCAGAAAAAATGAATTTGATGATTGTAAATAAATAAACTAAACATCTGATCCTAACTTGAATATTACCCAAACTACTTTTTAACTGAACAATGGTGACTAAGAACTGGTTTTGGGCTGCTTTAGGTGTGTGACAATGACAATGAGTGAGTCATGGAGATGTGGTAATTCTAGGTACTCGCTCCAAAAGGTATCTTGTGGATTTTCAAAATGAAACTACGAATCCTCTTGTCTCTTAAGGGTTGTCGAATCCTTCGCCCGTTGTGTCATATTGTCTCACACTAAATCGTATAGATACTTTTTGGAGCGATATACTGTACCTCATACTGGGCAGTGGCACATGTGTAAATATGTAGTTGTTGACGAAAACTAGTTCTACGTAAACACAGAAAAGTATTTAGATATGCAATGAATCCATAGCTATAAGGAATTACTCCCGTAAAAATTGAATTACAAATTACCACTTATAAGACACAGAGAAAGTGTATTATATTGCCTTCAGCAGGATTAGATGAATCAAATGATACAAAGCTCAGAAGTGGGACTTACGATCATCTGCCAGTGGTTTATGGGTTGGCCACCAGCGTGTCGTGGAGAGTGTGGAGGGTGTAGTGGGCGGGGAGGACCACCATGGGTTAGCGGTCGTAGTGGGTTGCCACCAGGGGTTCTGGGTGACACTGCCGGGTGTTGAGGTCGACCAGGGGTTCTGGGTTTTGGGTGTTGGGTTCCACCAGGGTTTGTCGGTGATGGAAGGGTCATGGGTGATGAAGGGAGGGTGGGTAGGGTAGTTATTTAGTCCCGGATACCTCACCGAGGGTAGCTTGGATGCTCCTATAGGTGGGCCTCGAGGGGGTACATACTGGACGTGACTTCGATCCATCATCCCGGGACCAAAGTCTCCCTCCCCCTCCACCATCATGTACATATCCGCCGCCTCCGCTGACTGGTTCACCGCCTGCGGCATCTGCTCCACCACCAAGGACTCCACCTCGTTCGTATCATCGTCATCTTCTTGGTTGATGGCAGACTCCTTTTCACAGCACACTCCAAATACCTGTGTAGGGGCACTGTATCTGTTACACCGGATCAAGAGAGAGAGAGAGAGAGAGAGAGAGAGAGAGAGAGAGAGAGAGAGAGAGAGAGAGACACCAATAATAGGTTACTTACGGTAAGTGTGTATGCCAAGTGGCCATTACATCATTAAATCAATCAATCAGAGTACCATCCTCATATATGAGGGTTGATGACCACAGTCCTCCACTCTAAACGTTTTTGGGTTATCTTTAAATAATCCTCCATGGTTTAGTACCTCTCTGGGGACCCAGTTTTTAATTTCATTCATACATCCAAGTCTCTTCCTTCCCCTGGCCCCCTTACCCCCAACTTTGCCCATTAATGTTTCTGTTATTATCCCCTCATCCCTAATTATATGACCATAGCATCTCTTTTTTTCTATAAATTTCAAGTATTTCTCATGAAGTTTTTGTTAATCTTAGTATTTCTTCATTTGTGTTCCTGTCACTTTAGCTTATTCTTATCAATCATCTATAACACCACATTTCCAAGGCCTCCATCTTCTTTCTGGTATCTGCTGAAAGTGTCTACGCCATGTAAAGCCTTTCAGCAACCTTTTTCTCACATTGAACTTAATGTCCTTTTTTCATAAGGTCTATCAGATAATTAAATGCTGTTTTTGCTGGCACTATTGTCGTTTTATATTTCTTCCGCAGATCTACCTTTACACCTAATGTTACTTCCCAAATACACAAAATTTTCCACTTGTTTAACTTCCCTGTTCCTTACCATAATTTTACGATTTACTTCCAATTTGGACACAACCATAACTTTCTTCTTTACCTTCATTAGAGCCCAATTTGTGCTTTACCTTGTCAAGAGATTATTAAAAATAAAAAAAGCAGATATGCAAAATTCTTTGGACCTGTAAAACCATTTCACTCAAAATGTTCACACCAAACAGAGCTTCTCTAGTTCCTTTTCCCTTTCTAAACCCATTTTGGTCTTCATATAACCCACTTTCTAGCCTAAACTTTATCCTACTTAAAATTATTTTCATAAAATTTAGCAGGCATGACTTATTAAGCTTACCTCTACAGCAGCTAGTAAATCACTGTTAGTTATTTTACTGTACATTAATTCCATTTGACATCTGAAATACTGCTATCATTAAGCCCACGTAAAATCTGACGACTTGTTGGAGGCAGTACAGATATAACACTTAATACCTTCAATAGACAAAGACGCATCGTTGCCGTCACTGCACTGGAGCTAGGTACTCACTCATAGCTGGATGGGCTTGGGTATGACCCTAGCGCGAGCCAGTGACACTAAGGAGGCGAGTGCTGTAACAACTCGGCCGCCGGTGCCAAATTTTCAGATACGATCCGTACAATCTAGGTCTCGTAAATAAGGACACAGAGATTGTAAGTATATTCTGTATACTGTATTTATATTATGTATGTATTTTATGTATGTGCTCCATTTATATACATTATTTATTTAGCCTAGCTAGTAGCGTGTGGCAATGTATTTATCAATGTCCCACATGCCTAATTAATGTGCCTGGCGACATATGGAAGCTGTTAATGTATCACTTCCCATATGTCGCCTAGAGAGCAGTTGACAACCAGACAGAGTGAGGAGAGCTACTCCCCTTGTGTACATATCTCTTATCCAGTAAATAGAACCTACAAAACTATACAGGTGTTTGTGTTCGCTCTTGTATATAGAACCTATTACTCAGAACACGAACATGGCTCAGTGTCTAGTTTTACTGGATAATTACGAGTGAAGTGCAAAGTTTGTGGAAAGCCGGCCTATGGACCTCCTTCTCTGTGTCAACTCAACCGCCGCTCCTCGAAGAATTTATAGCAACTTTTGAGCAGTGTCGGTGACAGTGATTTTCTGTGCAGTGTTTAGTGCATTGTGTGTTTCGTGCCATAAATGTGTGACCTTGTTCTAAAGGATTCCCAAGGTATACGGCATGTTCTGGGCGATTCCCTTATATATATTTTATATATATAATCTACTTATCTGTGTATTTAATTAATTTTTTATCTGAGATCTTGTTGATACGACGGGCTTACCGGTCAACACTGATTTAAGATATAGTACACAGATTAAGTAATTATGTCTCGTGCCTTACGCAGTCGTGGAGCCAACGCCCGGATGAGTCAGTCGGATGATAGCTCCGTAGAGATGGATGACCAGGCTGACCATGACGCTCCAGCTCCAACAACATCGCGCAGCCCTTCACCTCAATATTCAGCGTTGTCTCCAGAGATAATTGCTTTAATGAAGTTTATGAGAGATGAAAGGCGTGACGATTTTGCAAAAAGACTTGTGGAAGATGAACACAGAAGGCAAGCAGAGGCAGAGAGAGACCACCAACGGAGATTGGAAGACAGTGCACGGTTTGAAGCTCACTGTTAACCAACCCCCTGGCTCTAACACTGCCTCGGTACTGACTGGTTCAGATACCTCATCAATGCTTCCTTCACCACCCCCAGCCCCACCTAAAGCGGCTGCTCAAACACCGCCCATCTTGAAGGCTGATGTGACTTTCCCGACTTTTCGTGAATGGCGGTGACGGTGGACTGATTATGCTACAATGGTGGATCTCCAGAGTTTGTCACAGCCTAAACTACTAATCCAGCTGCGTATGCGCCTGTCCTTGGAAACTCAGCGTGTCTTAGAACATACGTTGCAGGTACCTCCGACCTCTTCGTTGTCTGTAGAGGAGGTACTGGACATTCTACAACGGCAAATCAAAGGACAGCAGAATGAAGCTCTGCGCAGGAGGGAATTGTTTAGCTGCAGACAGATGGATGGTGAGACTTTTGACGCCTTTTATGCACGACTTAAGAGAGCCTCGGAAGAGGTAGATATATTCCTAGGCCACCACCAGCAGTGCGAGGAGACCCAGTTGAAGCAGGTGATCCTGATGGGTGTTAAGGACGAGGAGCTTGTCCAACGCCTCACCTCCCTCGACTCTTCCTCTTCTCTTAAGGATATTTTGATGATATGTCGCTCCTATGAGGCTGCCAGGTGTGCCACCTCTGCCATCCGAGCTCCCCCTACAGTTGTAGGCGCTGTGTCCCGGTACAAGAAGGACAAGAAGTCTACTCCTACGCCTTCGCCCACCACGTCCACGCCCGGTTCATTTTGTAACAACTGTGGTAAACAGCACGGAACACAGGTGGGTCCAGCTGCTGCATCTACATGCAACAGTTGTGACCGTAAGGGCCACTGGTCACTCACAGTACGGTGCCCAGCTAAACGCGTCCAGTGCAATGTGTGCGGTCGTCTGGGCCACTATGACAAGTGTTGCCCTACCAACAAACCCAAGGGACAGCGTCGGCGGAAGCTTCAGCGCAATTCCACCAGTGAGGGCCGCCCACAGTCTTCCAATCAGAAGCATGACGACCCTGGACAACGCTCGAGCCATATTAGGAATGTGTGCTCCTCCCCGCGTCCCAGGACCGAAGTCCCCCAGTACATCAGTCTCATCGTGACCTACGGCAGTGTGTCATCCCGTCTTCAGATGTTGCCTGACACCGGCGCTGTTGCTACAGTCATCGGTCCCCAGCATTTGCAATGCTTGGGGCTCTCTCCAAGTGATCTAGGACCGACCCCCAAGGATCTCCGCTACACGGCAGATGGTTCACAGATGGCCCCAGCCCTAGGTTCACTCCAAGCACAAGTCACCTTTGGCAACAGGTCGTGTCAAGCCTGGATTGATGTGCATAATGGTGTCCCGACTCCTTTGCTGTCCTACAGACATTGTCAAGAGTTGGCCATCATCTCCCAGGGCTTCCCCAAACCTATTCTCGAGGTAAAACACGCCAACAGGGTACAAGAAGGGAGCAGCAACGACCCTGCAGCCGCCCTACCCCTGCCTCTTGCCAGTGACACCTCTCTTTCGGATGCTCGGAAGTACTTCCTGAAGGAACTTAGCGATGTTCTGGTTACCAAGTCCGCTCTGGAATCCAAGCCTCTCAAGAAGATGGCAGGTCCCCCCATGAGGATCCACTTGAGGGACGACGCGAAGCCCTTCACTATTTACACCCCTCGACTGGTTCCCCTGGCCTTCCGCGAGGCGGTCAAAAGCGAGCTGGACTCCATGGTCGCCCAAGAAATTATTGCACCAGCCGGTGATGACCCATCTCCATCGTGTCACCCTATGGTAGTCGTCGCAAAACCTAAAGGTGGTGTTCGGATCACCACTGACCTCTCCAAGCTCAACAGCCAGGTGTCTCGTCCTGCGCACCCTTCTCCCACGCCCTTTGCAGCTATACGCAGTGTGAACCCGAAGGCGCGCTTCTTCACGACGATGGACGCCCTGTGTGGATACAGGCAGATAGAGCTTGCCAAAGAAGACCGACCACTTACAACTTTAATCACCCCACATGGACGTTACAGTTATTGCCGTGTCCCCATGGGATTCGCCGCTACAGGAGACGCTTTCTGTCTTCGAGGTGGCATGGCTCTACAAGGTTTGGCAAACTGCGTGAAAGTGGTCGACGACATACTCCTGTACGATGAGGATTACATGGATCACCTCTGCCGTATCTACGAGGTACTCAACTGGTGCCGGAAGCACGGCATCACTCGAAATGCCGACAAGTTTGTTCTGGCCAGCTCTTCAGTGGACTTTTGTGGGTACACCCTCTCAGGGAATGGTATTGCAGCTGACCCGGAAAAGGTCCGCGCCATCACGGATTTTCCCACCCCTGCTAACCTCACCGACTTGAGGTTCTTCATTGGTCTCGTCAACCAGTTAGCAGAGTTTTCACCGGACATCTCCGCAGCTGCCCAACCACTTCGCCCCCTGATGAGCCCCAAGAGGACATTCCTGTGGACCCCCGACCACGACAAGGTCTTCCAGCAAGTGAAACAGGCCCTGTCTAGTCCACCTGTCCTCGCCACGTTTGACCCAGCCTTGCCGACGGTTCTGCAGACAGATGCTTCACTCTTGTACGGCATGGGATACGCCGTACTGCAGGATCATGGTGGAGGGCAGTTCCGGCTCGTCCAGTGTGGCTCGCGTTTCCTCTCTGACACCGAGACGCGCTACGCCACTATTGAGTTAGAGCTGTTGGCTGTGGTTTGGGCGATGTCTGAGTGCAGGTTTTACCTTATAGGCCTGCAACACTTTCACCTTGTGACCGCCCATCGCCCGCTTGTCCCGATCCTCAACCACTACACGCTGGACGCCGTTGAGAACCCTCGCCTCCAGCGTCTAAAAGAGAAGCTCTCGGCGTACGTCTTCACAGCAGTGTGACGTGCTGGTAAGGAGCTCTGCATCCCTGATGCCTTATCCCGCTCTCCTGTCAGCCGCCCGACTCCAGAAGACCATGTGCTCGACGCCGACCTCGCTCTCTCCGTCAGGACTGTGGTCACTGTACATGCCGTCCAATCCCTTCGTTCGGGCCTGTCACCAGATGACGACAAGGCAATGGAGGACCTTCGAACAGCGGCCCGAGATGATCCTTCATACGTCCGACTCGTCGAGTGTGTGAGGAATGGATTTCCTAGCAACCGCTACGATCTTCAAAACACCCTGCTCCCGTATTGGAAACTCGGCGATGAACTCTATTGCGACGGAGACCTTGTTCTGTACGGAGCACGTGTAGTTGTCCCTGCTGCATCACGTCCCCACGTCTTGGCTCGCCTTCACGGCAGACACCGTGGAGCTGAGGCCACCAAACGACGTTCACGACAGACTGTGTTCTGGCCCGGCATCAACTCCGACATCTCCAATTTTGTCCGTGCGTGTGAGCCCTGCCAAGTATTACAACCCATCCAGCAGCAGGAACCCTTCATGAGTGACGACAACCCCACCCGCCCCTTTGAGTCTGTGTCGGCCGACTTTTTCTCTGTGTTAGGAAAGTCCTTCCTTGTTATCGTCGACCGTCTCTCTGGTTGGCCGGTTGTCATCAAGTGCGGTAATGACACGACGTCTGCCGCCACCATCAGCAAGTTCCGCCACTACTTCCGTGACGTGGGCGTTCCTGTACGCCTGCGAACCGACGGAGGGCCCCAGTTCACAAGCCGGGACTTTGCTGTGTTCCTTGACCGATGGGGAGTCCGGCATGTGTTGTCATCGCCCCATTACCCGCAGTCCAACGGCCACGCTGAGGCTGCTGTCAAATCCTTGAAGCACCTCATCCTTAAGGTGGCCCCTTCTGGGAATATTGACTGCGAGGCCTTCGACCTGGGTCTTCTAGAACTTCGTAACACACCTAACTACACCGGACGCTCCCCTGCCCAGGTTTTGTATGGACGCCCCCTTCGTTCTTGTGTCCCTGCTCACCCTCAATCTTTCTCCAAGGAGTGGCAGGCCAAGACAGAGGATTGTGATCGCCGAGCCGCCGAACGTGTTCAAGACGTCGTCGCCCACTACAACGACCACGCCCGTCCTCTCCCCAGGTTGAGTGTCGGCACCCAAGTCCGTGTTCAGGACCCGACCTCCCTACGTTGGGACAAAGTGGGCGTAGTCATGGGTCTCGGTAGGTCACGGGACTATCAGGTGCAGTTACCCAGTGGTCATGTGTGGTGGAGGAACCGCCGTTTTCTCTGCGCCGTACCAATGCCTTCTGCTGACCCCGCCACCAGTGTTGAGTCCCATACCCTTTCCAGTGATCAAGTCCCTCGACGCTCAGAGCGGATCCAAAAGAAAAGGTCCACTCAAGACTTTGCTATGAGCGTATAGGGCGGGGGGGGGGGGGGGGGAGGGAGGTGTATGTATATTCTGTATGCTGTATTTATATTATGTATGTATTTTATGTATGTGATCCATTTATATACATTATTTTTAGCCTAGCTAGTAGCGTGTGGCAATGTATTTATCAATGTCCCACATGCCTAATTAATGTGCCTGGCGACATATGGAAGCTGTTAATGTATCACTTCCCATACGTCGCCTAGAGAGCAGTTGACAACCAGACAGAGTGAGTGCTACTCCCCTTGTGTACATATCTCTTATCCAGTAAATAGAACCTACAAAACTATACAGGTGTTTGTGTTCGCTCCTGTATATAGAACATATTACCCAGAACACGAACAGAGATGGCAGCCACAAATGGGTTTTGCAAACTCATATACTCAATTAAAAGAAACATTAAACTTATCAGTCTAACACCATCATCGGTAAGTGGACAGGTGTGAACATCTTACCAGGGAGCCTTGGTGGGTAAGTGGACAGGTGTGAACATCTTACCAGGGAGCCTTGGTGGGTAATTGGACAGGTGTGAACATTTTACCAGGGAGCCTTGGTAGGTAAGTGGACAGGTGTGAACATCTTACTAGGGAGCCTTGGTAGGTAAGTGGACAGGTGTAAACATCTTACCAGGGAGCCTTGGTGGGTAATTGGACAGGTGTGAACATTTTACCAGGGAGCCTTGGTGGGTAAGTGGACAGGTGCAAGCATCTTACCAGGGATCATTGGTTAGGTAAGTGGACAGGTGTGAACATCTTACCAGGGAGCCTCGGTAGGTAAGTGGATCGGTGTGAACATTTTACCAGGGAGCCTTGGTAGGTAAGTGGACAGGTGTGAACATCTTACCAGGGAGCCTTGGTGGGTAAGTGGACAGGTGTGAACATCTTACCAGGGAGCCTTGGTAGGTAAGTGGACAGGTGTGGACATCTTACCAGGGAGCCCCGGTAGGTAAGTGGACAAGTGTGAACATCTTACCAGGGAGCCTTGGTAGGTAAGTGGACAGGTGTGAACATCTTACTAGGGAGCCTTGGTGGGTAATTGAGCAGGTGTGAACATCTTACCAGGGAGCCTTGGTAGGTAAGTGGACAGGTGTGAACATTTTACCAGGGAGCCTTGGTAGGTAAGTGGACAGGTGTGAACATCTTACTAGGGAGCCTTGGTGGGTAAGTGGACAGATGTGAAGATCTTACTAGGGAGCCTTGGTAGGTAAGTGGACAGGTGTGAACATCTTACTAGGGAGCCTTGGTAGGTAAGTGGACAGGTGTGAACATCTTACTAGGGAGCCTTGGTGGGTAATTGGACAGGTGTGAACATCTTACCAGGGAGCCTTGGTGGGTAAGTGGACAGGTGTGAACATCTTACTAGGGAGCCTTGGTAGGTAAGTGGATAGTTGTGAACATCTTACCAGGGAGCCTTGGTGGGTAAGTGGACAGGTGTGAACATCTTACCAGGGAGCCTTGGTGGGTAAGTGGACAGGTGTGAACATCTTACCAGGGAGCCTTGGTAGGTAAGTGGATAGTTGTGAACATCTTACCAGGGAGCCTTGGTGGGTAAGTGGACAGGTGTCGTATATGCCGAAGACCCATGACTCGTGAAGGGGGATGTCTGGCAGCCTCAGGTAGCGGTAACACTCTCGGTGGGGTCGACACTCTCCCACGGAACTGTGTAAAGAGAAGTGGCGAAGGTGTAGTGATGGAGAGATGGAGTGGGCAAAGGCATAGTGATGGAGTGAGCGACAGTGAAGTGATAGAGCGATGGCGTGGGCGAAGGTGTAGTGATGGAGCGATGGCGTGGGCGAATGTGTAGTGATGGTGTGGGCTAAGGTGTTGTGATGGAGTGGGCAAAGGTGCATTGATGAAGTGAGCGACGGTGTAGTGATGGAGCGATGGCGTGGGCGAAGGTGTAGTGATGGAGTGGACGAAGGTGTAGTGATGGTGTGGGCGAAGGTGTTGTGATGGAGTGATGGAGTGGGCAAAGGTGTAGTGATGGAGTGAGCAAAGGTGTAGTGATGGAGTGGACGAAGGTGTAGTAATGGTGAGATGGAGTGGACGAAGGTGTAGTGATGGAGTGATGGAGTGGACGAGGGTGTAATGATGGAGTGATGGAGTGGACGAGGGTGTAATGATGGAGTGATGGAGTAAGCGAAGGTGTAGTGATGAAGTGATGGAGTGGACGAAGGTGTAGTGATGGAGTGATGGAGTGGACGAAGGTGTAGTGATGGAGTGGACGAGGGTGTAATGATGGAGTGAAGGAGTGGACGAAGGTGTAGTGATGGAGTGTTGGAGTGGACGAGGGTGTAGTGATGGAGTGATGGAGTGGTCGAAGGTGTAGTGATGGAGTGATGGATTGTTCGAAGGTGTAATGATGGAGTGGACAAAGCTGGAGTGATGGCGTGGACGAAGGTGTAGTGATGGAGTGATGGAGTGGACGAAGGTGTAGTGATGGAGTGATGGAGTGGACGAAGGTGTAGTGATGGAGTGATGGAGAGGACGAAGGTGTAGTAATGGAGTGATGGAGTGAGCGAAGGTGTAGTGATGGAGTGATGGAGTGGGCAAAGGTATAGTGATGGAGTGATGGATTGGACAAAGGTGTAGTGATGGAGTGGACGAAGGTGTATTGATGGAGTGATGGAGTGGTCGAAGGTGTAGTGATGGAGTGGGCGTGACTATAGTTGCATAGAGTGGATGTGGCAGTAGGTGTGGTGGGCTGTGTTGGTGGGTGCAGGTGTTGTGGTTGTAGGTGTGGTGGGCAGTGTTGGTATATGTAGGTATGGTGGGCAATGTCGGTGGGTGTAAGTATGGTGGGCAGTGTTGGCGGGTGTATGTGTGGTGGACAGTGTTGGTGAGTGTAGGTGTGGTGGGCTGTGTAGGTGGGCTAATTTTGTATCTCTCTCTCTCTCTCTCTCTCTCTCTCTCTCTCTCTCTCTCTCTCTCTCTCTCTCTCTCTCTCTCACTATCCATGTCTCACCCTGATTTGAGTTGTATATATTTTTATCGGCTATTAACTCCCGGTATCTCTCGCATTCATTCTATTTCTTTTTCATTAATTATCTCTCGTTCTCACTCTTTATTTCTTATTATTATGTGTTATTCCTCTCTCATTATCCATCTATCAATCTATCTATCTATCTATCTATCTATCTTCTATCTATCTATCTATCTATCTATCTATCTATCTATCTATTTATCTATCTGTCTATCCATCTGGAATACCCACCTTGATTTCCGGTGCCAACAGGCTGATGGGGTCAGTGAGGGGTCTTGAAGGGGGGATCGAGCTACAGATACCGGGTTGACGAAGGAATCCGAGCCCACTGGCAAGAGCCTTATTATAGGTGGAGGCTGGTAGTCCCCTGGCGTGTCATCGATCCTTACTCTGGTGGCCGCTGCTGCTTCTGGTGGGGGTAGATGGTAAGATATTTTGAGGGAGTGATTTTTCATTGTGGAGAGAGAGAGAGAGTGAGAGAGAGAGAGAGAGAGAGAGAGAGAGAGAGAGAGAGAGAGAGAGAGAGAGAGAGGCTGCAGGATGTAAAAAAAAAATTAAGAAATAAAAAAAACATCAGAAAGAAAACAATATAGAGCGGAGAATTAAAAATGTAGCAAAGTTATTTTTAAGAAACAGAGGTAAGGGTTAAAGAGAGACGGAAACAACAGACAAAGGACAAAGGTCATGCACTGGTCAGCGCCCTCCCCCCACCCCCCCCCCCCAACCCCTTCTCTCTCTCTCTCTCTCACTCTCACCTGTTATGATGATTCACAGTTACCATGGCGACAACTGCACTATGCGCCATGTAGTCTCCCAAAGAATCACACAAACATCCAGTCATACTTTACGACTGAAACCTCACGACAAGACATTATCCGCAGAGCTAGAGTGTGTGCATATGCAAATAGAATTAGGAATGAATTGGCGGACGAGATTCCACAAGAGAATTTATGCTCTCGTAATCTTTCTCGTTGCTGTTACGAGAAGCTCCTAAAGTTCCTCGAGCTCCTTTTTCTAAAAATAACTTCAGTTTCCTATTGTTATCTAAGTAATGATCGGTCGGTGTCATATTGTTAAGGTAACATCTTATGTACAGTATGTTTTCATCTTTCAAGTTGTCGTCTACGTGTCATATCTTAAGGTGGGTTTTTTCGTCTCATACTTACGTTAATTAATGAGCTTTTAAGAATTTGATAAGTGGTTCTGTTTTGGGGCTAAGGAGTTTCAAGGCTGTGTAAGGGGTTTTATTCTTAGATAAAGACGTTTTAAGGTAGGTTAAGGTCTACGCACTTAAGTTAAAGTGTTTTCAGGTTAGTTATAGTTTTTATCCTATAACACTTCGTAATTTTGCCAAACATTATCACTATTTTGTGTTTATTGCTTTTACTTCTTGAAATTTAGTTGATATAAGGTAAAGTTGGCTTTGTTTAATTTGTTTGTCGTTTACCATTATGAAATAGTCAACTTATTCTTACATTTGGTTGAGTTATGTTAGTAATGGTGTTGTTTACTCATAGTTTGTATCATCATTATTATCTACATGGTTGTCCCTACATACAAACATAATGCACACCCAGGGTCCGCCGTACACTCACCACCACCAACACTGGATGAGAAACCAAGAAACACTCCAAACTACACCAAGAGAGAAATGAGAACTCCCAACTGCGTCCAAGTGAGGAACTATGAATTTCTAACTACATCACATGAGGAACAAGAACCATCTCCAACACCCCGTGTGAGCTGAAGGACCACGTGATGGATGTGCTAAACATGTGCAGCTGTAGTGAAGGAGCGGCCCTTAGCACCTTGGTACGAAGGCCATCCAAACCGTGGGAAGGACTTTATTGGCGCCACTATCAATTTACAACACCAGCTCCACCAGCGCCAGATCTATAGTTACAGGTAATCTATATCTTCACTAATGTGATGTATACAGTATGTAGAATGAAAGACAAAAGTCGTGTCGTGAAATTTGGTGGAAACATTTGCCGAAGGGCTAAACTTTTGGTGTGCTCTGCCTTGTGTTGGGGCTCTCATAAGGTTTCACGAGTTATATTTAATCTTCGGACAAAATCGCGACACGACTTTTGTTTTTGATTATACACACACACACACACACACACATGCGCGCGCGCGCGCAGTCATTGTCCTTCGTAGATAAGATCAGAGAGTTACGTTACCACGCACAACAAACATGGAAGCAGTGGTCCAACATTCCTCTCATAAAACTCACTACCATTGTCTTCCTGTTTGCGTCTGCCACCTGCCATCCTCCTCCTCCTCCTCTCCCGTCCTCCTTCCTTCCCTCCTGTTCCCTCCCACCTTCGTTTCTTACCTTTTCCTTCGTACCTCCCCTCCTACCCATTTCCAATTTCCTTCTTTTTTCCTCTCCTATCCTTCCTTTCTTCCTACCTGTACTCCTCTCTTCTTTATTACCCCCCTGCTTACCTGTGTCCTTCCTTCTCTCTTTCTCTCCCGCTTTGCCTCACCCCCTCTTTGCCTGCCTCCCTCCCTCTGTTTACTGTTGACCTGCTTCTCTTCTCCCGTCCTCCTTTCTTTCCTCCTGTTCCCTCCCACCTTCTCTCCTTTCCTTTCCCTTCCTACCTCTCCTCTTACCCATTTCCAGTTCCCTTCTTTTTCCTCTCCCATCCTAACTTTCTTCCTGCCTGTATTGCTCTCTTCTTTGTTACCCCCCTGCCTACCTGTCTCCATCCCTCTGTCTACCATTGACCTGTACCAGCTAGTTTATGTTCCTTCTGCAGAATTTAAATTAGTCTTGAAGGTGTGTTTTGTCGAGTGGCTGAACACATGGTTAATGGACATTAACTTTTTTCATTATCTTTTTCTCTTCTTATATTTCTTTCTGGGTTTTTTTTCTCTGCGTTTGTTTGTTCTTCTGTCTCCTTTATCCCTTATTTATTTCACTCCATGTTTCTCTTTAAATTTTACCTTATATTACTCTCACTCTTATCTTTCTCTCCTTCCCAATATCTTAATCGTCCTCCCATTCTCTCTCTCTCTCTCTCTCTCTCTCTCTCTCTTACACACACACACACACAGAGGTCAATCGTATATTATCACAAAGTCAATAAATAATTCATCGCGTCCCTGCCTTCATGACATTGTGGATCCAACTTCTTTTGATTTATAGATGTGTAAAACCTGGCCCAGTTGTTTGTGTAGTGATGATGATTATGGTGGTGATGATGATGATGATGATGATGAAAGTAGGTGGTGAAGATGATGATGATGATGATGATGATGATGATGATGATGATGTGATGTGATGTGATGTGATGTGATGTGATGATGATGATGATAATGACAGTAGGTGATGAAGATGATAATGATGATGATGATGATGATGATGATGATGATGATGATGATGATGTGATGTGATGTGATGATGATGATGATAATGACAGTAGGTGATGAAGATGATAATGATGATGATGATGATGATGATGATGATGATGAAGATGATGATGATGATGATGATGATGATGTGATGTGATGTGATGATGATGATGATAATGACAGTAGGTGATGAAGATGATAATGATGAAGATGATGATGATGATGTGATGTGATGTGATGATGATGAAGATGATGATGATGATGTGATGTGATGTGATGATGATGATGATAATGACAGTAGGTGATGAAGATGATAATGATGATGATGATGATGATGATGATGATGATGAAGATGATGATGATGATGATGATGATGATGTGATGTGATGTGATGATGATGATGATAATGACAGTAGGTGATAATGATGATGATGATGATGATGATGATGTGATGTGATGATGATGAAGATGATGATGATGATGTGATGTGATGTGATGATGATGATGATAATGACAGTAGGTGATGAAGATGATAATGATGATGATGATGATGATGATGATGATGATGATGAAAGTAGGTGATGAAGATGATGATGCTGATGCTGATGATGATGATGATATAAGAACATAAGAATGGAGGAAACCGCAGCGGGCCTATTGGCCCATACTGGGCAGTCCCACTTACACCCAGCCCCTATTGCGCATATATCCATCCAACCTATGTTTGAAGCTATCCAGCGTATTCGACTTAATGCTGATGTTTGGTAACTTGTTCCATTCATCCACTACTCTGTTTCTAAGCCAATGTTGACCAATTTCGCGCCTAAATCTAAATTTGTCAAATTTAATACCATTGTTACGAGTTCGCTCCTGGTTGGATAGTTTGAGTACCTTTGTAATATGTCCCTTTGCTTAGCCCTGACTTCCATTTATACACCCCTATCAAATCGCCCCTCGCTCTACGTCTCTCGAGGGAGTGCAAATTAAGATGCTTTAACCTGTGTCTGTACTTGAGGTTCCTGATGCCCGGGATTAGTCTTGTCATTCTCCTCTGAATTCTTTCTAGGGATTCTATATCCATTCTGTAATACGGTGACCAGAATTGAACTGCGTAATGCAAGTGAGGTCTCACAAGCGCAAGATATAGTTTTAGGATGACCTCTCTAGTCTTGTAACTAACACTCCTTTGTATAAACCCAAGTTCTTTATTAGCCTTGTTTCGAGCAAATACACATTGTTTACTTGGTTTAAGATTCCTTCTTATCATAAGAACATAAGAATATAAGAATGGAGCAACTACAGCTGGCCTATTGAAATATTATTACACAACCGTCAGCAGAGGCAGGAAATATGACTGCGAACTATTTCACATTTTTCCCGACACTGCTAACGGCCGTGTAATATTTCAATGTGATTCTGATCTTTTAAAATATTGTTTTTGCATAATGAACTATTACTGATATGTAATTTGTCTAAGTATGCCTTATTGTGGGTAAAAATAAGTATATATTAAATGCATCCTCCGAAAACGTGAATTTGCTACCCGAGTTTATCAGTTAATTCATGTATAATACTTCTGATAAACTTCCTACGTGCTTATGTTTGAAATAATGAAGGTATGTATCTTCATATAATTTAGCGAAATATCTTTCTCGTCAGAAACGGTCATCCCATCGATTATGAATAAACTCATTTAGAAATACATCATTACTCAGGACAAAATCGTACAGGTTTGCAACAGCCAATCAGCTGTAACTCTTGAGGAGGAGGAGGGGCATTTTTTCTCAGCTGAAAAAAAAAATCACGAGGATAACCATACCTGCTAGTAATACCATACCTGGGAATACTACCAAACTAGGAAATAGACGAACAGCTCAATAGGAAGACTGGACTAGAGATACAATACTCTCTCTCTCTCTCTCTCTCTCTTTCTCTTTGCCGCTTTTATGTCACATATTATTCGGATACAAGACGTAAAAATCGGGAAGATAGAAATATGATTATGGTAACATTAGCAATCCTCTTCGTCTTGCCTTGCTTCATCTTCAACGCCAGACGAATGCTCATCCGGCGTCTGCTTGCATTGGCGCTTTGTTGTTGTACTGGGTAAAGGCTAAGGTTTACGCCATGATGTTTCTGTTGACAAAAGTCTTATAACAACAATAAAAGATAAAGCTGACCGTAAATAGAGAACTGAGAGAATAGTAGAGAAAGAAATATAATAAAGAGAAAAGGTAAAGAAAAAGTAGAAGGGAGAAAAATACAATAAAGAGAGAAGGTAAAGTAAGACAGAGACGAGAGAGATAAGTGAGGGTGGTCGACCTAGTACACTGACTGGCCGACCTGTACTTGTGAAATCAGGTGCATAACGCCTCCAACCTCACATGTTCCTGCCAGCTGCCCCACACACCCTTCAGGCCAGTGATTAACCTCTCCCCACCCCAGGCTTCTTCCCCACTCTCCACACCTCCTCAACGAATACAATTTGGGTCTGTCAAAAAGAACCCTTAAAACTGTAATTAGGAAAGAACTTATTGATGAGTTTGACGCAAGTAGACAAGTGCAAACAGGCACTAGTCAATCCATAGGTCACCATGATGAGATGTATCAAGTGAAACATGTTTATGGAGCAAGTAACAAGATCACTAGATTACAAGATGTTGTAACAGCTAGATTAAGGTTAAGATATAAGTACCTTTGGCAGTATGTTCCTCAAGCAGATGTAAACAAAACTAAATGTAAAGTGTGTGGCCATACATATGGCCACACACTTGAACACAACGTCCTCGACTGTGTGAAGATAGAACCTTTTAGGGACAGGTCCAAGCACACTGTGTGTGAAATGGCACAACACTTCATCTCTAATGGCAAGATAGCCGACATATTAAGATTGTATCCACTTGTTTGCACTTAGTATCTATGTCAGTTCTCATGTACAGAACCAAATACGCAATGTGCTTGAATACCTCCCACGTAAATGTGAATAACAAAGTGTGAGGCCAGACATACTGCCTCACACGCCTGTTCTCACGCATTTGTGAATAAGTTACCCTGTATGTATAGAACTAAACAAATAATGTAAATGAAATACTGTGTAACTTTCAGTGCCGTAATATCCTGACAACCGGGGTTAATTATTATGACCCTTTGTAAACCCTACTCTGTAATCCTTTTGCGCTACCGCTCACAGGATGAGTGTGGGGTGCACAATAAAGTAGCCGCTGCAAGCGGCAAAATCAAAATCAAATCCTCAACCCCCTGGTAGGTCATCCATCCTCACTCCAGGCAAGTCACCCTTCCTCCTCACCCTCCCCACCCTCCCGTGTCTTCTCCCTCTTGCATATCCTTCATTCTCTATGGACAGGTACCATCCCCAGCTATCCCCATCCTTTCCCCCATCCTAACCTAACTTAACCTAACCTAATCATCCCTTATCCACACCTCATCCTTCGTGGACATGGATTATCCCGGCTTAGCCTCACCCACTATATGTGATTAATCAACAACTCACCCGAACCATCTTTCTCATCCTCCCATCCCCTATCTTTTCCACCCTTCCACTCGTACCATCCTCACATCCATACCATCCTGTCATCCCCTATCTCTCCCATCCAATTTCACTCTTCAACGCCCCTTTCACGCCTCGAATCTGTGATTAAGACTCATCCCCTGCCCACTACCCACACCGCTTCCCCCTGGCTAAGCACCCTCCTCTTTCCTTGGGATAAAATCATGGCTCACCGATAGAACACAGAGGGTCAGCGTAGATGGTGTTAAATCTGAGTGGGATTGTGTTTTCAGTGGGGTTCCCCAGGGGTCAGTACTGGGCCCACTCTTGTTCATAATCTACATAAACGATCTAGATACAAGGATCAGCAGTGACATAAACAAGTTTGCAGATGACACCAAATTAGTTTGGCAGATTAATTCAGGGCAGGATGCAAATGCACTACAGGAGGATTTAAATAAACTGCAGGAGTGGTCAGAAAAATGGCAAATAAAATTCAACACCAGCAAGTGCAGCGTACTGAATATTGGAAGAACAAATACTGTCAATGTATACAGCCTTAACAACATCAACCTAGAGAAGTCGACTTGTGAAAGAGACTTAGGGGTACTTGTAAGCCCGGACCTACGGCCTAGAAAACAGTGCATTAATGTTCGAAATAAGGCAAACAGAGTATTGGATTTTATATCTAGAAGTATAAGTAATAAGAGTGCAGAGGTCTTATTGCAACTATACCTTGCGCTCGTCAGGCCGCACCTCGATTATGCGGTTCAGTTCTGGTGCCCTTATTATAGAATGGATATCAATTCACTGGAGTCGGTGCAGCGAAGAATGACGAAAATGATTCCGGGACTTAGAAACCTTCCATATCAAGATAGGTTAAGAAACTAAACTTGTATTTCCTAGAAAGACGAAGAGTGCGAGGAGATATGATAGAAGTATTTCAGTTGGTGAAAGGAATCAATAAAAGCGAAATAGATAAAGTTCTTATAATGTAATATCCGAGCAGGACAGGACTCGTAGCAACGGATTTAAGTTGGATAAGTTTAGGTTTAGGAGGGAGATAGGAAGAACTGGTTCACAAATAGGGTGGTGGACGAGTGGAACAAGCTTAGCAACTTTGTAGTTAGTGTTGGAACGCTAGAAAGTTTTAAAAGGAGGCTAGATAGTTTCATGGGTGATCGAGAGTGGTAGTAACTCTCGACAGGAGCTGCCATGCACAGGCCAACCGGCCTATTGCAGACTCCTTATTTTCTTATGTTCTTATCACCTCCATGTCCCCTCTCCATGTCCCAATACCCCTAAGTCCCCCATCCATTCCTCCTACCCCCCCCCCCCTCCTTCCCCCAGGGCAGCACCCATAGGCAGGGAGGCAGGTGTGCTACATACCGTGGTGCTCCCCGTTACTTAACTTCCCCCAGGAGATGTGAGTGTTTACAAAGAGACGCGAAGAGATGCAGAGAAATGACGAGACAGCAGCTACTAGATTCTTCTTTTTTTTATCTCTCAGGACACGTATTAAAAAAATCCTTTCAGATATAGAAGAGAAGTCGAAAAGGAATACTATATAGATTTTCTATAATCCTCAAGACATGTACTGTATAAGAGACAGGGACATGCAGGCAGAGAATTTCCTTACAACTTCTATTCAGTTTTTAAGACACGTAAAGAAAAACGTCGCAGAACAGTGTAAGACAGACAGACAGTTATATTTATTTTCCAAGACACTTACAGGAAAAGTCTTAACACACATACACACACACTATAAAGATATAAAAACAAAAAGTTGAGTATAAATTATATAATTATAAAAAACTGTTTCGTATACTTATCTCTCAACGCAAAAATACTGCAATTTATCTTCATGTACGTGTAATTCCATAATAAAAGAGATAATATTTCGAGTTCCAATAATACGTATAGTTTCAATATTGGCAAATGAAAGGTAAAAGTTTTTGAAGATTGGTTAGGGTAAACAAAACAAACTCACACAGGGATCTTAAACACAAATGAACCTCTACATTTATCTCTCTCTCTCTCTCCTCTGCTATTTTCCTCTTTATTTTTTCTGTCTGTCTGTTTTTTTTTATATCTCATTTTGTTCGTGTTTATCTCGCCTCTTCTTTCATTTCTGCATCTGTCTCTAGTATTCATCCGGGTTATGGGTGGTCAAACAGCCTCGCCCAGACACGAGTCGTAATGAACCAATGAGCAAAAATGCAGGGAGGCCTGGGAGGGGGGGAAGGGGAGGGGAACAGAGGAGGGAAGACGGGGAGGGAGGAAGGGGCGGGGGCAGGGGAAGGGGCGAGAGCAGAGGCAGGGGCAATTGGGGGCCAGGAGGACGGGGGTGGTTGTGAAGGAAGGGTCACGAATGGCTTAGGAGATGAAGGGTGGGATGAGGATTGATGGGGTGAAGGGGTGATTTAAGCGTGTAAGGAGAAAAATTTAGGGGTGGTGGGTGGTCCTGTGGGATAGTTCTAGGTGGGTGGGGATGTAAAACTCTCTCTCTCTCTCTCTCTCTCTCTCTCTCTCTCTCTCTCTCTCTCTGTCTCTCTCTTTACCATCTTCCTTATTTTTTTACTGTTCACTTCTTTTATTCCAGCTTCCCTTTTCCATCACTTCCTCCCTTTTCCCCGTCCTTCTTCCATAACTCCGAAACCTCTGTCTGTCTGTCTATCTGTCTGTCTGTTTCTGCTTGGTTTTGTCTATCTCTCTCTGTTATCCCGGAGTTGCCTCAACCAGTTGTGTGGCCTCAATCCACGGATTCCACACTGTTTTTCCCCCCCATTTCTTCCTCTTGTCTTAACCACAGCGGCCAGCCACTCCGTCTAGCGAGGCCAGACGGTCAGTGCGCTTACGAGAATGCTAAGCACGTACGCCAAGGGCTCAGCTTTAGCACTGCCATACACAACAGTGAATACATGCGGTTCATTTTTATCTTGTGACTACAGCTGTTGATCAACATACTCAAACACTAGGGTACATGAGTACATTGTGTACATACTGCTCTTTATCAAGTGCAAATTGAAATACTAAATCATAGTGTGTACATAAGAATATAAGAACATAAGAAAATAAGGAGTCTGCAATAGGCCGGTTGGCCTGTGCATGGCAGCTCCTGTCGAGAGTTACTACCACTCTCTATCATCCATGAATCTATCTAGCCTCCTTTTGAAACTTTCCAGCGTTCCAGCACTTACTACAAACTTACTAAGCTTGTTCCACTCGTCCACCACCCTATTTGTGAACCAGTTCCTTCCTATCTCCAAATACCTGTATAAATGTACTAAATTATAGGGAGTACAGTTTACAGATCTCGAAATACCTGTACAATGTACTAAATTATAGGGAGCACAGATTATGCCTCATTAGGTATAAAGAGGTAGTGTTTGAGTACATTAAGTGCAAAGCACAAATCACCAATTTATATATATATATATATATATATATATATATATATATATATATATATATACATATATATATATATATATATATATATATATATATATATATATATATATATATATATATATATATATATATATATATATATAAAGTTGTAGCCTCTGTCTGTCTGTTTGTTCACGAACTCCTCCTAGGGTTTTGGAGATAGACCCCCGTAACCATATATATTCTGAAACTACATTACCCAGGGTACTTGGATAAGTATATTTCATTTTGATCAAAGGGGGTCCCCGGGGGGCACAAACCCCCCACTGAAGAATTTTTTCCCTTCGATTTAAATGAAATTTAAACCATAGGTAAATGACCAGAAATGATGCCTATTCACAAAATATCAACAAATTTCATTAATATTAAGACACCCTAATGGGGGCTAAACCCCCCTATATTGAAAATTTTGGAAGCCCATAACTTGAGTATTGGAACCTCTATTATCACGGGGTTTTTCTATTAATTAAACGTAAAACAACAACAAAAATTACCTCTCTTTTATAGAAAAATTTGGCAAATTTAGACATTTTATCTATGACAAAACATCACTAGAATTATGGCAAGAAAAATTATTTGTTAATGCCTCTACTTTTTTAACATTTTCATTTATTTATTTTTTTCAGACATCCATTATGCCACGGAAAAGAAAGTCCAGTTATGCAAATACTCCACATGCACAAAGGATGAGGCTTCGTCGTCAATCTGAAAGCTGTGATGCAAGGGAAGAACGACTTTCTAGGCAAAGACAGAGGCAAACAGAGTCTGGGCAAAATGAAACCTTGGGTGAGCATCAAGAAAGACAAGAGCAAGATAGATTTCGCCAAATAGTTGCAAGAAGAAATGAGTCTGAAGAAGAGAGACAACAGCGTTTGATTGTTGATAGAAACAGGTATAAAAATTTAAGACAACGTGAGATTCAAAATGCTAAACCTTCTGCATTACTGTATGACAAAACTGACCCATGTAACAAGGCTGCAATTGGAGAAATGACCAAACTTTGTCAGTGTGGCGCTAAGAAATTTACTGGAGAATCACTAGGAATGTGCTGTGGAAATGGAATGGTAACACTGGATCAATTTCCACCTCTGCCTCAGTTATTTGAAGAACTGTTCACTGGGGAAAGTCAATTCAGCAAACACTTTTTGTCAAGACTCAGGGAGTACAACTCTCTGTTTGCCATGACCGGCTTTGGTCACAAAGATACATCTGTCCAAGGTTGGAATCCATCTGTGAGAATCCAAGGTCAAATTTACCATCAACTTGGGTCACTGATGCCTCCTGAAGATAGAAGAGCAAGATACATTCAAGTTTACTTTTTGGACACTTTGGAAGATCAACTGAGAGCAAGAGGAGAGCATCAAAACTTGAATGCTGATATATTGGAGAGACTTACAGCCTGGTTAAATGAAAATAATCATTATGTGAGGGAGCTAAAGACTGCGCTAGAGAAAGTACGGCAAGGAAACATAAATGACAAGAACATTGTAATTTGGGACAATAAGCGTGTCCAGGGAGAACATGCTCGGCGTGTTAATGCACCAACAGGGGCTGAAGTTGCAATTTTAATGTCAAATGAGCCTACAGAAAATAGAGATATTGTTCTTCAGTTGAAACGAGGTGGATTGAGGAGAATTTCAGAGCTACATCGATCCTATGATCCTTTGATGTATCCATTGTGTTTTCCATATGAAACAGACGGCTACCACATATATTTGCAAGGGAGAAATGGTCGGAAAGTCACACAGTTGCAGTTTTACTCTTTCCATATTATGTGCAGAGAAGGGAACTACCTCTTGCTTGGAAGGCGACTCTTCCAGCAATTCTTGGTTGATGCATACTGCAAAATAGAAACTGAAAGATTGAAGTTTTTGAGAAGAGAACAGCAAAGTCTCCGTGCTGAAAATTACTCAGATTTACGTGATAGTCTGCTTGCTGCTGATGGAGATCCAAATCAAGTTGGTCGTCGCATTGTGCTTCCAGCGACCTATACTGGTGGTCCTCGATACCTTCATGAAAAAAGGTCAGATGCGATGGCCTTTGTGAGACACTACGGAAGAGCAGATTACTCTATCACTATGACATGTAATCCACGTTGGCCCGAAATTGTTGACAATTTGGCTCCCGGACAAGAGAGTCATGATCGACCAGATATTGTTGCGAGAGTCTTCAGATTAAAAGTGAAAAAGTTTATGGAACATATGAAGAAGGGAATATTTGGCACTTTACAAGCATGGCTGTACACCATTGAGTACCAGAAGAGAGGTTTACCCCATGCACACTTTCTTTTCTGGATAGCTCCAGAGCACAAAACCAAAGCCGAAGAATATGATTTGGCAATTTCTGCAGAAATCCCTGAAAAAGAGTAAGATAAAGAATTCCATGATCTGGTCATGAAACACATGATCCATGGCCCATGTGGTCCCCTAAATGAAGGATCCCCATGTATGGTCGACAGAAAATGTTCCGCGCAAGGCGCGGGTAATTCGGCTAATATATATATATATATATATATATATATATATATATATATATATATATATATATATATATATATATATATATATATATATATGGACTAAAAATGAAGTATATATATATATATATATATATATATATATATATATATATATATATATATATATAAATATATATTTATATACCGTTTGAGTACACATTTTCTTTCCCCATATTTATACATCAAGTACAATAGTACGGTTGCCTCAACATGAACGTACCACAGCCCCACAGCCTGGGAGTGTGAGGGCTCTAGTATGAGATGTGCAGGGTAGCTCCGTGGTCAGGGCCGAATAGATGGGCATGAATCAGTGAAACTACCTTGTTTACGACAAGATACAAACATTAAATGAGGTAAACAGATAAATGAACCCTGTAATATGGCGTTATATTGTGTAGCCAAGACCGAGTACACTCGACTAGAACTGAACTACGGCGAACCGGTTTCACGCCCATGACTACGGCGCTGCGTGCCATATCTCTTAAATGTGCCCCCCCCCCCCCCCCACTTATAAGCCGGGGTATACGTTCATGTGGGCACAACTGTACATCATAAGGGGCACGGTGGCCGAGTGATATAGATAGCTCTCGCTTCCTGACCGGCCACCCAGCACCATAATGGGCACCTAACTCTACAGTACAGCCGGTGAACTGGTAGGGTGTAGTGCTGGCCTCGCTGTCCCCTCGTGTACTGGAGGTTTAGTGCACCGTGTACTATAGCACATTGAGTACATATTGTTCATCACCGATCATAAACATCAAGTACTAAAGATTACTGAGTACAGTTTGTGGCCCCTCACCTGAACACACGAGGTACTAAAACATAATGAGTACACATTGTGCCACATAAATTATATAAAGGAGGTACTTGAGTACTTTGTGTACATATTCAGCGTCTTATGAACATATATATTCTACGACCAATGGGAGTGTGATGAGCTGTGAGAGAGAGAGAGAGGGAGAGAGAGAGAGAGAGAGAGAGAGAGAGAGAGAGAGAGAGAGAGAGAGAGAGAGAGAGAGAGCATAATTATATATAAATAAAGAAAGATAAATTAACTTTTACTGTATTTGCTGTATTGTATTATGTTAATTTGTATCGTAACGGACGTATTGTATCACACTGGCTTGTATTGTAGTAACTGTATTTGACTGTATTGAATTTATTAAATCTATTTGATATATTTGATTACAATGAGTTATTGTGTGTTGTATCATTATATTCTTCTGTATTCTACTGTATACTTAACTGCAATGTACTTTATCTTAGTACAGTATATAACAATACTGTATCTTAAAGAATCACTTCATAAAACTCCTGTAATTATTGTTAATATTTGTATAGTTCCTGTAGCTATTGTCAGTGACTATAGGTAACGTTAGTAACTATAAATAACGTCAGTAACTATAGATAACGTTAGTAACTATAGATAACGTTAGTAGCTATAGATAACGTTAGTAACTATAGATAACGTCAGTAACTATAGATAACGTCAGTAACTATAAATAACAACAGTAACTATAGATAACTTCAGTAACTATAGATAACGTCAGTAACTATAGATAACTTCAGTAACTATAGATAACGTCAGTAACTATAGATAACGTTAGTAACTATAGATAACTTCAGTAACTATAGATAACGTCAGCAACTATAGATAACGTTAGTAACTATAGATAACTTCAGTAACTATAGATAACGTCAGCAACTATAAATAACGTCAGTAACTATAGATAACGTTAGTAACTATAGATAACGTCTGGTTCGTGTTCTCGTGGTTAAGGCTCCTAGGGTCCACCTCGTTATCACCTTCTTCATCAGTGAGTCGTGACCCATCTACCTACCCTGAGTGTACTGTATGATGGTGCTATATGAAGTTACCTTTATTGTTTAAAACTTATCTGATGTAATAAACTAAGTTGTGTTCGTGTTCACTGCTTAATGAGCCAGGTAAGTGAAGTTCTTAAATGAAAAAAAATAATAATTATATATTTTATGAGTCATTGTGATACATTATCTTTTACGGTTGGTGATTTCCGGATTTTTTTTTTTTATGATTCTTATTTATTTTTGGAATATTTGGATGAGGATGTTGAATATATATTATATGTACTTTAAAGATTATTAAATTGTAATTATTATGTTTTATGCTTTAGTTATTAATCATTTATAATCAATGTATAAAGGTAATATAAACAATAGACATTTAATTGTATAGTGATATAAATCTGACACCTACTTCTTCATATAGGGCGCCAGGTCTTGCTTCTCTACACTGACAATAAACCTTTCCTTGTACATAATAAGTCTTGGGTCATAACTCACTTCAGACTATTTATTACACTCATAAACCCGATGGTCTCAGAGCTTCCTGACCTTCACCCATTTATCGTTTAACTATTTATTATTTTTTTAGAGATAAATTTATTATGTTTGTAATTACTGATCAAATGTATTTCTCTTTACGTGGCTTATAAATGTGTGTGTGTGTGTGTGTGTGTGTGTGTAAAATAATAATAATAATAATAATAATAATTAACGGTTTATTGAAAGAGCTTGGCAGCCAGAAGGCTGAAAATATACAGTTACATATTTGGGGAATGGGTTACGAATTACAAATAATATACAAGTAACATAAGTGACACAAATAAGACATATAATAACTTAGATGGGGAAAAGCTCAAACTACAGTTCATTTCAACATAGTGACAGTGTTACAGTATTACAAGTTATTGATAATTTTTACAATGGTTGGGACTGGGCTGTTCTTATAGCGATCAGTTCGTGCACGTATGGGCTGGATGCGGTTGTGGTGTCGAACAGCAATTCTCGGACAAGGGACCTCGGGTGGTAGTAGGAGCCGGTGTCGGGGATGGTGTAGAAGCTTCTTACCAAATTTGCAGATGAGGTCGTGGTGATGGTCAGTGAGAGTCGAAAGGGTCAGTGTGTTGAGCGCTTCTTGATATGTGGAGTAGGAGGGGGAGAGAATAATCTTGCATGCCCTCTTTTGCACTTTTTCTAGGTGTTTACGTTGTGTGGCATTTAGGGAGGAAGACCAGGTGGGGGAGGCATAGGTGAGCTTGGGAAGTATGAATGTTGTGTAAACACTGAGGAGCTCGTGTGCAGGAACTCCGAGGGACTTGAGTCGGCGGAGGAGGTGGAGACGGAAACTGGAGGATTTGACAACTTCATTAACGTGTGGTTTCCAATTTAGTTTGTTGTCTATGGTGACGCCGAGGAGCTTCGTGGAATCTACAACCTGGAGTGTGTTCGGACCTAGAGTAATGGAAGGAGGTGGGACAATGTCGGAGGAGAGGTTGATGTGCATAACCATGGTCTTGGTATGGTTGATGGTGACATGGTTGTTGGTAGCCCAGTTTTGGAGACTGTTCAATAAATCCTGAAGGGCGGTATAGTTGGGAGCAGAATTGTTGACGCTGATCCCAATGGTGGAGTCGTCGACATATTTCCAGCGAGCAGGGGTTTCTCTTAGGGCATCATTGATGAGCATAAGGAAGCAGAGTGGTCCCATCTTGGTGCCTTGGGGGACGCCACAGGTGAGTGACTGAAAGGTGGAGACAGCCCCTCGGAAGCGTACAGCTTGGCGTCGGTCACTGAGGAAGTCTGTAAGCCATGGTATGAGGCTTCTTCGAAGCCCGAGGTCAATAGCTTTGTTGATGATTATATTGTGGTCGACTAGGTCGAACGCTTTAGTGAAATCAATGAAGGCGACAGCTACAGACGTTTTTCGTTTCTCGAGATGGCGGTATATGTAATCGAGAAAGCTGACAAGACAGTGAGTGGTGGAGGAAGTTTTCATGTTGCCAAATTGCTGAGGGTCTACGACTCCTGCAATATCAGCATAAGCCCAGTCGAACACAAAACTTTCACAGATTAGGCTGGGCATTGGGGTGATTGCAATAGGTCGTAGCTGATTTAAGGATTGTGGGCTGGTTGACTTGGGCACTGGTGATACATAAGAGGTCTTCCAGTCAGCTGGGCATCTGGCTTGACTGAGAGAAGCATTGATGATGGAGCAGAGGGGTTTAGCAAGCTCCGGGGAGAACTCCTTGAAGAGTTTCATTGGTAGGTCAATGGGGGTGGTAGAGCGTTTTAATTTTAGTTTGTCCAGGCGTTTTGCTACGTCAAATTCTTCTACTAAGTCAGTGGGAAGGGGGGCTGGTAGGTAAGCAGGGAGAGTGGTTGTGTCAAGCCGTGGGAGCGTCTGGCATATAGTAGCGAAATGGTTATTTGTTTGCTCAGCTGCGTCAACACTAGTGAGATGGCTAAGGAAGGGAAGGGGATGTGTCTTATTGTTTAGTCCACAGAGTTCTTTAAGCTTACCATACCATTGACTGATGTTGGTCTGCTTCAGGTGTTGTAATTTGGTTGGGTAGTGGGACTTCTTTGCAGTGCGTATTTCGCGGATGACTCGGTTGCGAAGTGACCTGTAGCGGATGTGGTCATTGAGATGAAAGGCTCTGTCTCTCTGTTGCATAAGTCTTTTGATCCGAGGTGTGATCCAGGGCAAGTCAGCTGGGTGAGATCTGACGGACTTCTCGGGGAAGAAGTGGTGGTGAGCTTGCGTGGTGGTGTTGGTATAATTTATCCATTTGGTTTCCACGTCATCCACGCTAAGTACTTCAGTCCAGGGATGGTGAACTATCCACTGCCCGAAGAGGCGCACTGCAGAGTCAGTAATCGGCCTGTAGGTCTTGATGTAGGGTCTCTGTACTTGAGTGGGAGTGGCAGCTGGGGACCAGAGCACTGATAAGTGTGTGCTACACCCGATAGGAGGCATTGGTTGAGGTGGTTGGTACTGGTCCGCTAAGTCAGTTAAGATAAGGTCAAGGGTATTTTGACCGTGTGTGGGGAAGGTCACAACTTGTGATAGCTGGTCCTGGATATCAGTGGTGTGTGTGTGTGTGTGTGTGTGTGTGTGTGTGTGTTGTATAGTTAATGATATTTCTTTGTATTAAGTCGTTAATTAAAACATATAGAGTTGATTCTTAACCTATGTATCACTTTCTTGTTTTAATATCATTGTTATCATCTAAATCTATGATGTCACTCATCTCTCTCACATCCAGCGATGACGTCACTTTTTATCTGACGTAAAATTGATGAAGTCAGCGGAGATCTACTGGATTGTCTACAAGTTTTCTCATTCATTGTGTTCACCAGCTGTAGTGAGTCTACCCGACGCCCACGCTCAGCCCATGCTCACGCTCAGCTCTTGCCCACGTTGAGCTCATGCCCACGCTCATGTAAAGTGTAACTATATTTATACATACCATTTGTTTTACAAGTGAAGCCACACCCACAGCCACACCCACAGCCACGCCCACACCCAGGGAGAAAGACGCTTACATAACCACGCCAACATCACCGCCTACCCACCACGCCATGACCAGGACCAGTCCAACCCAAAAAAGTCGACGTAACCACGCCCATGCCCCGCCCCCCCCCCCACCACACAACCATACTTTTTCTCTCTCCCGTCATCACATCTACAACCACGCCCACACTAACACCCACGACCAATCACACAGCCACGCCCACACCAACACCCACGACCAATCACATAACGACGCCCATCAACCTCTTCTCCGACCATATCCCACCTCCCTCCAACACACTGGGCCCCCAACACACTTCAGGTTGTAGACTCCACTAAGCTCCTGGGCGTCGCTACAGATAACAAACTAAATTGGAAGACACACGTTAGTTTAATTGTCAAACTTTCAGCTTTCGTCTCTACCTCCTCCGCCGACTCAAGTCTCAGATTCTCGTTCGTGAGCTCCTCAGTGTTTACTCAACATTCATACTTCCTAAGCTCACCTATGCCTCCCCTGCCTGGCCTTTCTCCATAAATACCACACAACGGAAACAACTAGAAAAGTGCAGAAGAGGGCATGCAAGATTATTCTCTCCCCTTCCTACTCCGCATATCAAGAAGCGCTCAACACATTGATTTTCTCGGCTCTCTATGCTCATCACCACGACCTCATCTGTAAGTTTGGGGAGAAGCTTCTGCGCCATCCTCGGCACCGTCTCCTACTCCCACCCGGGATCCCTCGTCCGCGAATTGCTGTTCTACACAACAACCGCATCCACCCCATGCGAACAAGTCCTGATCTTTATAAGAACAGCCCAGTCCCAACCATTATAAACATTATCGACGACTCGTGGTTAACCAGTTGTTCACTTCCTACCAGCCTTACGTTGGCATTGTTACTATGTTGAAATTCCCTGTTGAATGACCTCTCTCCCTGTCTTGTTAGTATATATTTGTGCCACTTATGTTACTTGTATATTGTTTGTCAATCAGGTGACCAATTCCCCAATTATATTTTCAGCCTTTTGGCTGCCATACTTTTTCAATAAACCGTTTATTATAATAATAATAATAATAATTATTATTATTATTATTATTATTATTATTATTATTATTATTATTATTATTATTATTATTATTATCATTATTATTATTATTATTATTATTACTATCATTATTATTATTATTATTATTATTATTATTATTATTATTATTATTATTATTATTAACATCTTCGTCTTCTTCAGACCTCCACCGAGCTACAAGTTGTCGTAAGTGTGGTAAAGTGACGAGTGTAGTGTAGTGCCTCGTCCTCCTCGTGTAGAGAGCAGTGTATAACAGAATGTTTTGTATAATCGGTGCTATGCATAACAAATTCCTATTAATAACCAGAACAGTGCATTACTAAGTACAATATTTACTTAAGACAACGCATAGCCAAACCCAATGTACAGGGGGGTATGCCTACCAGACATATGCAACAGAAGCAGTGCATAAAGGTGTATAGCCGCTAGCGATGCAGGATCAACTTGAGCTTGTAACTGAGCGCAGTGACCCATGCATGGCAACTATAATGATGGTGGCTATATCCTCCCTCTCTCTCTTTTATATTTAGATCTTTATCTTTCTGTTTGTCTTTCTCTATCACTGTCTCTTTCTTATTTTCAATCATTGTTTCTGTCTCTCTTTTTATCTTTGTCTGTCTCTCGTTCTGACTTTGACTCTCTTTCTGTCTATACTCTCTCTCTCTCTCTTTGTTGACATAAATTCTGTTAATTGATGAATCTATGTCTTTTGAACTATTCTAATTCTAATTCTTGTTCTAATTCTTATCCTAATTCTAATTCAAATTATATTTCTTATTTTTATCCTAATTCTAAAACTAATTATGATAAAAAAAGAGGTAATTAAGAGGTTAAGGATAATGACCAGATGACGTAAGAAAAATACGATAATTATGAAGGTGGGTGTAACTTGTCTAGTAGAGGGTGTGTGGAGTATGGCTGTGTGAGCTGAAGAAGGTCTGGTACACCTTCCTCAGTAATCCTGAAATTTAAAGTGTTCTTCTAATATCATTCACACTGCCATAGACAACAGGTTACAGGTTACAAGATAGAGGTTACTGGTTACAGGTTAAAGTTGATAGGTTACAGATTATAGGCTACAGGTTACAGGTCATAGGTTACAGGCAGCAGATTATAGGTTGCATGTTACAGAATACAGGTTATAGGATACAGGTTACAGATTATAGGGTACAGGTTACAGGTTACAACTTATAGGTTACAGTTTAAAGATTATAGGTTACAGGTTACAGGTTAGAGTTGCATGAAACACCCCTCACACTACTACGACGTTGCCAGTAGTCTTTATATGACGTGAAGTTAAGTAGTAAAGAAATATTTTTATCAAGTGTTGGGTGGGTGGTGTCGAGGAGGAGGTCTAGAAGGTGTTGGGTGGGTGGTGTCGAGGAGGAGGTCTAGATGGTGTTGGGTGGGTGGTGTCGAGGAGGAGGTCTGGAAGGTGTTGGTTGGGTGGTGTCGAGGAGGAGGTCTAGATGGTGTTGGGTGGGTGGTGTCGAGGAGGAGGTCTAGAAGGTGTTGGATGGGTGGTGTCGAGGAGGAGGTCTGGAAGGTGTTGGTTGGGTGGTGTCGAGGAGGAGGTCTAGAAGGTGTTGGGTGGGTGGTGTCGATGAGGAGGTCTGGAAGGTGTTGGATGGGTGGTGTCGATGAGGAGGTCTGGAAGGTATTGGGTGGGTGGTGTCGAGGAGGAGGTCTGGAAGGTGTTGGGTGGGTGGTGTCGACGAGGAGGTCTGGAAGGTTTTGGGTGGGTGGTGTCGAGGAGGAGGTCTGGAAGGTATTGGGTGGGTGGTGTCGAGGAGGAGGTCTGGAAGGTGTTGGGTGGGTGGTGTCGAGGAGGAGGTCTGGAAGGTGTTGGGTGGGTGGTGTCGAGAAGGAGGACGAATACCTCAGCAACAAGAATACGTCAGTGGGCGTCTTCAGGCTGGGAGACGACAGGTTACCCCCGGCAGGTTAAACAAAAAGCTTTATTTACCGACTAAACACAACTTTACGGCTGACTGGATCAACTCCCGCCACACTGCTCTTCAGCCTCACCAAAGACCAGAGGCTGACGTTCCGTATATTCAGTTAGTTTCCACCTTTTTACCTGGACACTTTACGATAACATGAACTGTATATGTAACGTGTAGTAAGTTACGAGACAGTTTATACAAGTTAATACTATTTACTTTTAGCCTCCAACCGTAAGTAGGTGAGTTGTGTTAGCGTGAGGGATAAAAAAGGATCACTTGAAGATTTTCTTTCCGTAGATTATTTAACCTGAGGATAAAATACTCAAATTATAAATAAACCTAACCTAACCAAATCCTAACCTAACCTAACCTAACCTAACCTAACCTAACCTAACCTACCTAGAGACTGTTGACATCATTAATTAAGTAGGAAGGAGATGTGATGAAGAGGTGGAGGATGAGGAGAGGTGTGGTGAGGAGGTGGAGGATGAGGAGAGGTATGGTGAGGAGGTGGAGGATGAGGAGAGGTGTAGTGAGGTGGTGGAGGATGAGGAGAGGTGTGGTGAGGAGGTGGAGGATGAGGAGAGGTATGGTGAGGAGGTGGAGGATGAGGAGAGGTATGGTGAGGAGGTGGAGGATGAGGAGAGGTGTGGTGAGGAGGTGGAGGATGAGGAGAGGTATGGTGAGGAGGTGGAGGATGAGGAGAGGTGTGGTGAGGAGGTGGAGGATGAGGAGAGGTGTGGTGAGGAGGTGGAGGGTGATGAGAGGTGTAGTGAGGTGGTGGAGGATGAGGAGAGGTGTGGTGAGGAGGTGGAGGATGAGGAGAGGTGTGGTGAGGAGGTGGAGGATGAGGAGAGGTGTGGTGAGGAGGTGGAGGATGAGGAGAGGTATGTTGAGGAGGTGGAGGATGAGGAGAGGTGTGGTGAAGTGGTGGAGGATGAGGAGAGGTGTGGTGAGGTGAGGGACACGAACAAGAAGAAGAAGAAGAAGAATAAGAAGATTCTCTACTTCCTACGTCATTTATCGCCTCCTATTCCTCCTACCTCGTTCATCATCTTGTTGGGCCGTAGGAGACTCCACCCCTTAGTCCTGAGTCACCTAAGGATACATTTTTTAGTGTAGGTAGTTAAGGTACCACGCCCTACCACTAGTACCACGCCCTACCACTAGTACCACGCCCTACCTGTAGTACCACGCCCTACCACTAGTACCACGCCCTACCTGTAGTACCACGCTCTACCACTAGTACCACGCCCGACCAGTAGTACCACGCCCTACCTGTAGTACCACGCCCTACCTGTAGTACCACGCCCTACCACTAGTACCACGCCCGACCAGTAGTACCACGCCCTACCTGTAGTACCACGCCCTACCTGTAGTACCACGCCCTACCACTAGTACCACGCCCGACCAGTAGTACCACGCCCTACCTGTAGCACCACGCTCTACCACTAGTACCACGCCCTACCTGTAGTACCACGCCCTACCACTAGTACCACGCCGTACCTGTAGTCCCACGCCCTACCATTAATACCACGCCCTACCTGTAGTACCACGCCCTACCTGTAGTACCACGCCCTACCACTAGTACCACGCCCGACCAGTAGTACCACGCCCTACCTGTAGTACCACGCCCTACCACTAGTACCACGCCCGACCAGTAGTACCACGCCCTACCTGTAGCACCACGCTCTACCACTAGTACCACGCCCTACCTGTAGTATCACGCCCTACCTGTAGTATCACGCCCTACCTGTAGCACCACGCCCTACCTGTAGTATCACGCCCTACCTGTAGCACCACGCCCTACCTGTAGAACTACGCCCTCACCATTTCCTCCAATATGTCATGGAAGCCACACATCCTTAACATAGGTAAAGCTGCCTCCCGAAAGTTGGTAATGCTGTACAGATGCCGTAGCTACTTCACTCCAGAGCAGTTGCTTCAAGTTTATAAGGGATTCATTCGTCCTAACTTGGAGTAATGGAGTACTGCTCTCATATCTGGGGTGGCTCTTCTTCTGTCCAACTGTTAGATAGGGTGGAGTCAAAGGCATTTTGTCTTATTAACTCACCTCCTTTAGTTGACCATCTCTCTCCCCTTTCTCTTCGCCTCAATGTTGCTTCACTCTCTCTCTTTTACAGGTACTTTAACGGGCAATGTTCAGTGGATTTGGCATCCTGTGTACCGCCGGCAAGGCCGTGGGCTCGTAACACACGTCTTGCCCGCGGTGCCCACCGTTTCTCTGTGGCTGTCGGGCACACTAGAATAACTCGTTATAGTACATCCTTCTTTCTTCACACAGCCAAACTGTGGAACGCTCTGCCTTCTACTGTGTTTCCATACTCATACAATCTGTCTCACTTTAAAAAGCTGGTTTTCCGGCATCTTCGTGGTGTAGATTAATATAACCATTTTCTTCTCTATTTTTAATTTCTTTGTGTTCTTGTTTTTTGCCCCCCAGGCCCCATTGTGTGGTGTTTGACCTGTACCACGCCCTACCTGTAGTGCCACGCCCTACCTGTAGTACCACGCCCTACCTGTTGTACCACGCCCTACCTGTTGTACCACGCCCTACCTGTAGTATCACACCCCTACCTGTTGTACCACGCCCTACCTGTAGTACCACGCCCTACCTGTTGTACCACACCCTACCTGTTGTACCACGCCCTACCTGTTGTACCACGCCCTACCTGTAGTGCCACGCCCTACCTGTAGTACCACGCCCTACCTGTTGTACCACGCCCTACCTGTTGTACCACGCCCTACCTGTAGTGCGACGCCCTACCTGTAGTACCACGCCCTACCTGTAGTGCCACGCCCTACCTGTAGTACCACGCCCTACCTGTAGTGCCACGCCCTACCTGTTGTATCACGCCCTACCTGTAGTATCACACCCTACCTGTTGTACCACGCCCAACCTGTTGTACCACGCCCTACCTGTAGTATGACGCCCTACCTGTAGTACGACGCCCTACCTGTAGTGCCACGCCCTAACTGTAGTACCACACCCTACCTGTTGTACCACGCCCTACCTGTAGTATGACGCCCTACCTGTAGTACGACACCCTACCTGTAGTGCCACGCCCTAACTGTAGTACCACACCCTACCTGTAGTACGACACCCTACCTGTAGTACAGTCTCACCCAAAAGTTGGTTAACTCTCCCAGCCAGCTATTCCTACACTGCCTGCTTCAGATGTATGAAACTGTCTCAGTACCAACCAGAACATGAAACCGATACGATTGAATCTAAAGGTTCGAAGTAACAGACTCAAGTTCATACATCTGAAGCAGGCAATAGAGCAACAGCTGGCTGGGAGAGTTAACCAACTTTTGGGTGAGACTGTACCACACCCACCAACAGATTCTAAATTCTCATGGCAAACGAATTAAAATTTTGATTAAAGATTTTAATTTAGGGCCATTAAAAATGCAACTCAGGTCTCTCTTACAAACAAGTCCTTGATCTGTTGACCCTCGAGTTGGCCTTACGCTTCACTACTGAATACTGAAGTGAACAACAAGGTAAAGTTAATCATGTTGTGCCTTTTCTCTCTTTCTGCCAATATTATTCCTTCTGGTATTCATCATATTATTCCTTCTGGTATTCATCATATTATTCATTCTGGTATTTATCTTATTATTCATTCTGTTATCTACATTCCTTCTTATTGTTGTATCTTTTAAATTTTTTTTAACTCTTTCTCTGATACATTCAGGATAGTTCTCTGATGCACCTCACGTCTGAGAATACAGGTTAACAAGTCTTATCTCTCTCTCTCTCTCTCTCTCCTCCAGTATCTTCAACTCTGAGTTACACGCACCGCTGCCCATCAGGTAGTGACCATCACCACCTCCTACATCAGAATTAATATTAGCGGTTAACTCTGATTATATCATATAGCCTAATCTTGCTTCCAAACTCCCAAAGGTTCATATGCTATTTTTTCTTCTATAACTGATGCTGTCATTCGTTCAGTTAGGGTACTATTTAACAACTGTCCCTAATGGCTTCAAAATTGCACTGAGACTCTACGGGCAACATTTTTTTCAAGTTTTCTCTTTTTTTACTTAGAACAAATTATTAGGATCGTATCAATTGTAGCTCGGATCTTTATATCTTCTGATGGCAGGGAAAAACTGCAGAAGTGGTCGGCAAAGTGTAAACTGTGGTGCTCTGGGTTTACACATGACTTATTTACCAGCATGTTTATAAGAGTTCTGTGTAAGAGATGAATGTAAACGTCATCTTTAACCTCAAATTATGTTCAAATAATGAATTACGACATTGTGAAGGAATTCTCTGTTCGTAACTGGGAAAATTCATTACACATCATTTATTCCTAAGATGGATGGACACTGTATATAGAAGATTACACAAGGAAAATAATACAGCCCGGGTCATGTTACTGCTAAATTATTCACTTGAGTTCCAACAATATAATATGTCATGGACAAAACTGTCAGACACAGCTCAGGTCGTGTGTACGTGTACAGGAAGTTGATGTTGCTCTGGAACTAACAACCGGGTCTATCAATATTTAATTAATGGTAGAGTATAAGACAACAGGAGACTGAAGAAACATGGACTTGTTAGTTGTGCTTAAATTAATTATATATTTGTTTTTCTTTTATATTAGAGGAGTTTCTCCCGTATTTTAGAATCCAAATAATCTTAAGTACGATATATTATGTTACAGAACTTAATAACACGATTATACTGTACATAAGACGTAAATCAGGGAAAATTATCCAAATTCTCCGTGAACAATCTTTTCCTTCTTCTCTGCGGCTGCTGTTTAGGAGACCCTTCACCTCAAAAAAGAGAATAGGGATTAATCAAGGGAAATTGGGATTATCTCCCTTGAAGTCTGGCTTGATATTGTCTTCTATCATCCCCCTTGGTTATATTATTCTACGACGTTTTTATTTATTGTTATTCACACACACTCACAATATGCAGCAGGTATGCCTTCTGTATAACGAGGTCCTGGAACTTCAGAGCCTTGGTGCCCCAGACCCACAGTCTCTGATCCTATTCAACAAGACGACAACGTGGCTTAGGTTCCAGTACTTTGCCTCCTGGTTTTCTCTTGAGCTTGTTGTCTTCCCCAGTCAAGCTACACTCAAGTAGGCGACAAGGTAGAAGTACATGTATAGTCCTACAGCAGCTGTTTACCATCCTTCTAGCTGGTCAGGAAGCTTGTTGTCGGATCTATAGACCTGTGATTCCTTATATTCTGAACAGTCCGCAGTTGTTAGACAGTATGCCAACCCCTGGTGGCCCCGCTTGCGAAGGTATGACTACTGTGCTGGTCTGCCGCAGATAAACTGGTAAATGGTGTGGATAGGGGCCACAAGGCGAAGGGCTGTACCAACATGGAGGATCGAAGTGAGGGCCTGAGGAGGAGTTTGGGGTAGCCAGAAAAATGTCCCCGCCTTGAGGAGCATCACTGTCTACAGACGAGCTATCTCCTCGTCATTTGATTCCCTCTCAAGCACGTCTGAGGCGATCTTCTCTATAATGGCTTTGTCCCAGTGGGTTCGTTTATTGTCTTTGGGGGCGTTATTTTACTGTCGGTACTTGGGATGTGACGGTCCCCCACTGTGAGGCCGCCTCCCTGAACCTTGGAGGCGACCTTTCGTTCTCAAGTGTTCTGGAATGATCCTCCTAACCAGTTTGTCCGATACTTCGCAGAACGACAGGATCTCTGGCAATTTCACCTGGGAATCTTTTCGTGTACTGAATCCTCCCAAGAGGACCGGGGTAGTTGCTTGCTCTCACTGCAAGTCTCCCAAGGAGAGGCTGACACCTCTTGTAAATGTGATACTTAGAAACTTGTCATATTTCCCTAGTATGCAGTTCAGGAAGTATGTCATCTAGTCAAAAAGAGGCACTTCATGTGGAGGTACAGGGCATCGTGGGCAAATCCCAAAGACTTTAGTCTCTCTCGGAGTCTTTCCAAGTCGTCCAGGGATCGTGTTAACGCACATGGGTGACCCGAGCAGGACGGTGTGAGCCAGAAGGACGGCTTGACCACAATCTGTGACTTTGTTGGTTATCTTTGATCGAATTGCCTTACTGTTTTTTATTATTTGTATACCTCCACTGTTTATATAAATGGTGAACCGTATACCGATAGTGTTCATATGCATGCTGAATCAACATAAACTTTCATGCCTGTATACCAATTTTGATGAATATCTATTTATCTATCCAACAAGTGTAGATTTTTCAGTAATAATGATTATGAATATAATGAAAACAAGCCATTATCAACCATACTTAATGTGGACGTCAGGTAATAGGGTCAACTTAATAAATTCTACACGTGCTCTGTAAGTGGTATATCTAGCGTGTTTACCTAAGAGCATTAAATTTCACAAACTTCCTGGCTAAAAACTTCAGGGTGTCACAGCTGCCAGATCAATGCGATTTACGAAGACACGAATTTGTAAGTACGTAAATGAGCATCGCAGAAGAGTGTCCTGGGAGTCAGATATACAAGTGAGGTGTAAACAGTTGCTCTTCATCCTAAGTGTGATCCAATGTAAGGCACACTATAGCCCACGTATTGAGTAGAAACGTAGTTTATTTTGTCTCGGGTGGGTATATTTATTTCTCTCTTCCTGCCTCTGTTGTCTATCTCTCTCTGTCTCGTTTTACGTATCTTTCTGTTTAGTCACTTCTCTCTCTCTCTCTCTCTCTCTCTCTCTCTCTCTCTCTCTCTCTCTCTCTCTCTCTCTCTCTCTCTCTCTCTCTTTATTTATCTTTTCTGTCTCTATTTTCCGTCTATATCTATATCTCTATCTGTGTTTCTAACTCTTTCTTTCTCTCCTGTTCTGTTAATCTACTTCTCGTTTTTTGTTTGATTTTCTGCCTAAATGTCTGTCTCTCTACCTGTCGTGTCTATCCACCTATCTGTCTATATGTCTCTCTCCCTACTTGTCTGTCCATAAGTCTGTCTATTTCCTTGTCTGTCTATCTGTATGACAGCCTGGCTCTTTCTTTCCTTCTCTCTCTTTCCTCCCAACACCCTTCCCCCCCTCCCCCCCGTGCCCGCTCCTACACCATTATGCACCTTCAGCCACGCCCTCTACTTACTCTTATCATATACGTCTGAGAATTAATGAATATAGATGATGTTCAGCCCACGAGGAGGAAGGCCGCTGTAAAGGGCAGTTTGGCAACATTTTACTCCATCTTACTCTTATCTAGGGACGAGAAAACCAATTCCAGGTACGGCTGATTAATAAGTGTTACCTTATTACTATTTGACCTTCGAGTTCGTGTGTTGTAGGCTATGTGCGCTTGTTAGATGTACTGTGTGTGTTATTGTTGGTAGTTGTGAAGGAGAGTTAATTGGTTGGGATATATGGTTGGCATGATGTGAGAGGTATGACCCATAGTGACGCCTCCGATATTAATATAGTGACGCATGGGTATTAGTGGCTGTGCTCTGATTGGCTATCGCTTGTGTGGGGTACTCCTATGTTGTTCTCTGCCCCCCCCCCCTAAACACACACACACACACACACACACACACACCACAGACAAACGAGAGTACTATATTTCTACCGTGACCTACAGTACAGTCATCTTCAGTAGCGTGTAGAGGACTGTAGGTCACGGCGGATTTAGACAGTACATTGCTCTCGTGTTTTTGTATTTTATCTTCTCCTACAGTGGGATTTTTAGTGCTATGGTTTATATGGTAATACATAATATTCCTTCACTACATAGACATATATAGAGATAATACTAACATCTCCACGTTTAACTACCTGACGTAATACTCAGTTCTGTTTACAGTTCTTCATTTGATTACAGAGATCTTAACTTCGATATAATAAATAATCTTGTAATCATTATGTTAAGAGTCACGTCTATTTGTTTATTCGCAGTTTTCCACCGAGACCCGACAATCTGTTGACCACAATGACTTAAGAAGACACACTGACCAAACTTTGTTAAGGGTTAATTTACTCGATCGTCTTCAAAAAAATGCTAGTGTCTTGACATTATATGATCTACAAGTCCACCAGTGTAGCTCATCTCGTAGGTAAAATAGTGTTGAATTTGTACATACTGCAGACGACAATAAACATCACACTGTAAAGATATTAGGAAAACAGTTTCTCTAAGATGATCTCGTGGAGTCATTGTTAACTATATTACCGGTATTGTTGAGGAGTTCAGATTAATATCAAAGCCACGAATTCCTTTTCATGCATGACGGTTCTGCCAAGAGACGCATGACTGCTTTTATTTCGGTGCAGCGCCATCCGTTATGCTGAGAAAAACAAGACAACATATGTTGACTCTATGTAGACGTGACTGACATTCTCTCTCTCTCTCGTCTCAAAGTATAGTGACAGCAGCAGCAGCACCACCACCACCACTGCTACCATCATCAACACTACATCCATCATCACCAATATCACCACTATTATCTCACTCACCACCAACATCACCACCGTCACCGCCATCATCGCATTCATCAACAACATTACCACCGTCACCACCACAATCATAATCACCACCACCACAGTCACACTATCATCACCAGCACCGCCACCACCACATCCACCATCCTCACCACCACCATCACCTTAACCATTCAACACAGAAGACCTTGAGGTTCTCTTCATAGTAAAGTCTTTGTTTAATTTTGTTCTCAGTAAGGAGCAATTAGTCGGTGCTTTGTCTGTTTGTCCGTCGATCATCCGGGTTTTTTGGTCTGTTCGTCAGTTCGCCTGGCATTTCTTGTCGACTCTATGGCTCTTAACTCAGTGGGGGAGTTTGGTGTATACATAAAGATTTATACCAACAATAAAATGTGTCCTGACCATCTCTCACGAGCAAATCACGATGGCCAAGGTCATAAACTGGGGTCAAAGGTCATCTATAGATTTAACTGATTATTAAATATATTGTTGGGTTCATATAATATATTAGAATGAATTTTCTGATGATGACCCTTAACAGTGAAAGAGTTTTGTGATACAAGAATATTAAGTTTACGATAATTCTAAGCTTCTCCAAACAAGGAGGTACTGCCGCCTGGGAAGATATTGGAAGCATAATGTGTTGTCTAATGGTAGACCCTGCTGCCATGTGGCATCACAAAAATTGTGACCAAGTCCCAAGCTGCTGATCTGCCTTTCTGCCTCATTTACACACAATTGCAGGGCTTCAGTTGTTTTTCTCACTTTGACAACACAACATACCTACAGGTATATTGTTTCTCACTATTGATATATTTTATTTTTTATTCATCATCATCATCATCATCATCATTATTATTATTATTATTATTATTATTATTATTATTATTATTATTATTATTATTATTATTATTATTATTGTTATTATTATTATTATTATTATTATTATTATTATTATTATACTTGAGCACGATGACTTAAGCCCTTGGGTACCATGTAAACGTACTCAAGGGAATAATTCTTCATATCCAAAGAGTTAATTCATTGCTCTAAAGCAGCGGTTCCCAAACTTTTTCTGATCATTACCCACTTTTCATATATGATCCTTATCCATGGCCCCCCTCTCCCAATCCATATCTCTGGCTGGCTCAGCTGCTGACTGGCTGTTCTAGTGTGGTGAGGCTTGGGATTTTTATGTGTACATAGCCTCAGCTTATGGCCCCCAGTTTGGGAACCACTGCTCTAAAGGTACTGTGTTCAAGGGGTGAAGCCATCATACTCAAGGGCTTATTTGTCCGTTGTCAAGGTCTTCAATTATCGTATTTAAGGGCTTAAGTCATCATACTTAAAATTTTACACTTAAGTCATCATACTTAAAGGTTAATACTTAAGTCATCATATTTAAAGGTTTACACCTAAGTCATCATACTTAAAGGTTTATACTTAAGTCATCATACTTAAAATTTTACACCTAAGTCATCATACTTAAAATTTTACACCTAAGTCATCATACTTAAAGGTTTACACTTAAATCATCGTACTTAAAGGTTTACACTTAAGTCATCATACTTAAAGGTTTACACTTAAGTCATCATACTTAAAGGTTTATACTTAAGTCATCATACTTAAAGCTTTATACTTAAGTCATCATACTTAAAATTTTACACCTAAGTCATCATACTTAAAGGTTTACACTTAAATCATCGTACTTAAAGGAATTAAGAAAAGAGATCAACTTGTGTGTCAATTCTGAACCAATTGTAGAAGAACAATTAAAAAAATAATACTGGCGTCTTTTTTCTCATATCAAAACCAACAACACCCCACCACTACAGTATACCTCACCCCACCACTACTGTATACCTCACCCCACCACTACTGTATACCTCACCCCTCCACTACTGTATACCTCACCCCACCACTACTGTATACCTCACCCCACCACTACTGTATACCTCACCCCACCACTACTGTATACCTCACCCCTCCACTCTACTGTATACCTCACCCCACCACTACTGTATACCTCACCCCTCCACTACTGTATACCTCACCCCACCACTACAGTATACCTCACCCCACCACTACTGTATACCTCACCCCACCACTACTGTATACCTCACCCCTCCACTCTACTGTATACCTCACCCCACCACTACTGTATACCTCACCCCACCACTCTACTGTATACCTCACCCTACCACTCTACTGTATACCTCACCCCACCACTACTGTATACCTCACCCCCCCACTCTACTGTATACCTCACCCCACCACTACTGTATACCTCACCCCACCACTACTGTATACCTCACCCCACCACTACTGTATACCTCACCCCTCCACTCTACTGTATACCTCACCCCACCACTCTACTGTATACCTCACCCCACCACTCTACTGTATACCTCACCCCACCACTCTACTGTATACCTCACCCCACCACTCAACTGTATACCTCACCCCACCACTCTACTGTATACCTCACCCCTCCACTCTACTGTATACCTCACCCCACCACTCTACTGTATACCTCACCCCACCACTCTACTCTATACCTCACCCCACCACTCTACTGTATACCTCACCCCACCACTCTACTGTATACCTCACCCCACCACTCTACTGTATACCTCACCCCACCACTCTACTGTATACCTCACCCCACCACTCTACTGTATACCTCACCCCACCACTCTACTGTATACCTCACCCCTCCACTCTGCTGTATACCTCACCCCTCCACTCTACTGTATACCTCACCCCACCACTCTACTGTATACCTCACCCCACCACTCTACTGTATACCTCACCCCACCACTACTGTATACCTCACCCCACCACTACTGTATACCTCACCCCACCACTCTACTGTATACCTCACCCCACCACTCTACTGTATACCTCACCCCACCACTCTACTGTATACCTCACCCCACCACTCTGCTGTATACCTCACCCCTCCACTCTACTGTATACCTCACCCCACCACTCTACTGTATACCTCACCCCACCACTCTGCTGTATACCTCACCCCACCACTCTACTGTATACCTCACCCCACCACTCTGCTGTATACCTCACCCCACCACTCTACTGTATACCTCACCCCACCACTCTGCTGTATACCTCACCCCACCACTCTGCTGTATACCTCACCCCACCACTCTACTGTATACCTCACCCCTCCACTCTACTGTATACCTCACCCCACCACTCTGCTGTATACCTCACCCCACCACTCTACTGTATACCTCACCCCACCACTCTGCTGTATACCTCACCCCACCACTCTACTGTATACCTCACCCCACCACTCTGCTGTATACCTCACCCCACCACTCTGCTGTATACCTCACCCCACCACTCTACTGTATACCTCACCCCTCCACTCTACTGTATACCTCACCCCACCACTCTGCTGTATACCTCACCCCACCACTCTACTGTATACCTCACCCCACCACTCTGCTGTATACCTCACCCCACCACTCTGCTGTATACCTCACCCCACCACTCTACTGTATACCTCACCCCTCCACTCTACTGTATACCTCACCCCACCACTCTGCTGTATACCTCACCCCACCACTCTACTGTATACCTCACCCCACCACTCTGCTGTATACCTCACCCCACCACTCTACTGTATACCTCACCCCACCACTCTGCTGTATACCTCACCCCACCACTCTGCTGTATACCTCACCCCACCACTCTAATGTATACCTCACCCCTCCACTCTACTGTATACCTCACCCCACCACTCTGCTGTATACCTCACCCCACCACTCTGCTGTATACCTCACCCTTCCCCTCACGCCACCTCATCCCTCCCCTCACACCACCTCACCCCTCCCCTCACGCCACCTCACCCCTCCCCTCACGCCACCTCACCCCTCCCCTCACGCCACCTCACCCCTCCCCTCACGCCACCTCACCCCTCCCCTCACACCACCTCATCCCTCCCCTCACACCACCTCACCCCTCCCCTCACGCCACCTCACCCCTCCCCTCACACCACCTCACCCCTCTCCTCACACCACCTCACCCCTCCCCTCACACCACCTCACCCCTCCCCTCACACCACCTCACCCCTCCCCACACGCCACCTCACCCAACCACCCTCCTCAATACAGCTATTCCTTATTGTTATCATGAATATATTTCCTCCTGACATCTGAATCTTTGCTGACTGACCATCAACTTGAGGTATGGTATCGTCCTTTGTCTTCTGGGTATGGAAGTCCTGAAACACGATCCTGTCTCTTATGCAACCGCTTGAAATATATTATGGTTAACCTTTAGTGGTGGGGATTGATATATGCTTTAAGAGGCGTCTGTGAATATATTTCGTGGGAAGGGATAATAAGGGCCACTGTGAAGGTCGATAGAGGGATATATTTCGAAGGATCGTATCTTAATTCTTATAGTAAGTGTTTGTATGACATAGTATGGTATTCATACATACATACTGTACATACATAGAAAGAAAGAAAGCAAGGATAAACACAGGACTCCGGATCGTCTTGCAGAGTGTTAACACACTGAGATGTTAGGTTGGTTGTGGCCATTATATGATACTGGGTGTGGTGGGTCGAGCCAAGATGTGTGTGTTGCTGCACGAACGAGTGAAGAAGATATAACGACACAAGGATTATGGTAACTACACGAGGATTATAGTGATTATGGTGTACGAAAGAGTGAAAATTCTACGCCACAGGAACTTATTGTACACGAGCGAGTGAAGATATTACAACACAGGGCTTTAACAGACTCCTGTATGTGTGTGAGGGGCGACGAGGACAGAAGCAAGATGAGGTTTTAAGACAACGAAAGGTTGTTCTTGTTGTACGATGACCTACAGTAGGATGCTCTGGCAGTAGGAGGTCATACAAATTCTCCTCAGAAGGATGGAATGGAAGGATACCCTGACGAGTTGAGTGAGATCCTTAGGCGAGATACATTGTTAAAAGTTCGAAAGACGTAATTTTTTTTTTCATTTAGGAGATAACACAATGCATGTAACGCTTTTTTCCAGTAATGACACGAAGACATCATCTAAAATGGTGTCTAAGATGTGCTGAGACTGTAACTTGTTGTATACTACCATTCCAATTTAAGTAGAAAATAAAAATAACTTGAAAGTTTTCGAGATTGCTATTCCTTGAGAGGATTAACTGTGGAAGGAGGTTACGGTTGCCAGCTGGAATTTATCAATGAGTGACAACCATAGAGAGTCTAGCAGTGAAGACATGACTCACACCTAAAAGAGGAGAGAGAGAGAGAGAGAGAGAGAGAGAGAGAGAGAGAGAGAGAGAGAGAGAGAGAGAGAGATGCATGGAATTATGGTCCAATTAATTTATCGAGAAATAATTCTCAACCAAAACACAAGATATTAGAATTGGTAACACAAAATCTGTAAATATATTCATAAAACTACTAAAAGTTATCTTAGGACAAAAGCAGCCAATACTACTTTCCTTTAGTTACCTGAACCCGCAAATAGACTTACGCAAATTAGGATAGATGACGAGTCTCTTGAAACCCCACATTAGAATTTTGTCAATAAAACAGGGTTACACAAAAGAGACATTTGCAATAATTTCTGTTTTGTGAGACTAAAGTCAATATTATAGCTAAGGAATTGAACACAAAATAAAAATAAATCTTCGCCCGTGGAAAAAAAATAAGAGAAACTTGAGTAAATATTTTAACCGAGAAGTTAAAACGTACAAAAAATACACAGTCTTCTGCCAGAGAAAGGAGAGAAAACACATTAACTGATCGGCCACAAGGTTACCTAAACACGGTGAGAACATTGGCAGGTAACTTGTTAAAATATGTCCAGGTGACGTACACATACTCGCACACAGGAACACACACACACACACACACACACACACACAGTGTTATCGCGCTACTCAAGTCACTAAACCTATTCCACGCGCGGAGCCGTAGACAAGGCCGTCATGCACATAAGCCCATTAGAACCGTAACCTCCACTAGGAAACCGGAGAAACCCACCCCTGACAGACCATACCACCACACTGAAGTTCCACGGATATGGTATGATCTCCCGTCTTTACTGCTATCCAACGTCACTTCCCTAGCTAACAAGTTCGACGAGCTGGCAACTACAGTCAGGTCAACCGCCGCGAGCGTCGTTGCCATATGTGAGGCCTGGCAAATTGTGCCTGAAACGTGTCATATTGAGGGATATCAACTCTTTCATCACCTTCGTTCACAAAGACGCGGAGGGGGCGTTGCCCTCTTCTGTCAAGATGACCTACGCCCGTCACGCCTGGATGTTCAAGTCCCAGCAGATGTGGAAGCATTATGGGTACGTGTCGTGCTACGGGCCCACCCGCGCAACACTGCTTCCATCATAATCTGTGTGGCATACCATCCGCCTCGATCACCCACCAGAGACACTCTTATCAATCATCTCATCACCACCTCAGACCACCTCAGAGTTAGGTACCCATGTGCCAAGTTAGTATTATGTGGGGATTTAAATGAAATTGACACCACTGATATCCAGGACCAGCTATCACTATCACAAGTTGTGACCTTCCCCACACACGGTCAAAATACCCTGGACCTTATCTTAACTGACTTAGCCGACCAGTACCAACCACCTCAACCAATGCCTCCTATCGGGTGTAGCACACACTTATCAGTGCTCTGGTCCCCAGCTGCCACTCCCACTCAAGTACAGAGACCCTACATCAAGACCTACAGGCCGATTACTGACTCTGCAGTGCGCCTCTTCGGGCAGTGGATAGTTCACCATCCCTGGACTGAAGTACTTAGCGTGGATGACGTGGAAACCAAATGGATAAATTATACCAACACCACCACGCAAGCTCACCACCACTTCTTCCCCGAGAAGTCCGTCAGATCTCACCCAGCTGACTTGCCCTGGATCACACCTCGGATCAAAAGACTTATGCAACAGAGAGACAGAGCCTTTCATCTCAATGACCACATCCGCTACAGGTCCCTTCGCAACCGAGTCATCCGCGAAATACGCACTGCAAAGAAGTCCCACTACCCAACCAAATTACAACACCTGAAACAGACCAACATCAGTCAATGGTATGGTAAGCTTAAAGAACTCTGTGGACTAAACAATAAGACACACCCCCTCCCCTTCCTTAGCCATCTCACTAGTGTTGACGCAGCTGAGCAAACAAATAACCATTTCGCTACTATATGCCAGACGCTCCCACGGCTTGACACAACCACTCTCCCTGCTTACCTACCAGCCTCCCTTCCCACTGACTTAGTAGAAGAATTTGACGTAGCAAAACGCCTGGACAAACTAAAATTAAAACGCTCTACCACCCCCATTGACTTACCAATGAAACTCTTCAAGGAGTCTCCCCGGAGCTTGCTAAAACCCCTCTGACCTCCACATCAATTGCTTCTCTCAGTCAAGCCAGATGCCCAGCGACTGGATGAAGACCTCAATGCACACAGTGCCCAAGTCAACCAGCCCCAAAATCCTTAAATCAGCTACGACCTATTGCATCACCCCAATACCAGCTATCTGTGAAAGTTTGTGTTCGACTGGGCTTATGATGAATATTGCAGCGATTCGTAGACCCTTCAGCAATTTGGCAACATGAAACATTCCCTCCACCACTCACTGTCTTGTCAGCTTCTCGATTAAATATACCGCATCGCGAGAAACGAAAACGTCTGTAGCTGTCGCCTTCATGATTTCACTAAAGAGGTTCGACCTAGTCGACCACAATATAATCATCAACAAAGCTATGAACCTCGCGGCTTCGAAGAAGCCTCATACCATGGCTTAAGACTTCCTCAGTGGACCGACGCCAAGCTGTCACCGCTTCGGGGGCTGGTCTACACCTTTCAGTCACTCACATGTGGCGTCCCCAAGGCACCAAGATGGAACCACTCTGCTTCCTTATGCTCATCAATGATGCCTAAGAGAAACCCCCTGGCTCGCTGGAAATATGTCGACGACTCCACATTGAGGATCAGCGTCAACAATTCGCTCCCAACTATCCGCCCTTCGGGATTTATTGAACAGTCTCCAAAACTGGGCTACCAACAACCCTGTCAACATCAACCATAACCAAGGACCATGGTTATGCACATCAACCTCTCCTCCGACATTGTCCACCTCCTTCCATTATCTAGCGTCCGAACACACTCAGGTAATAGACTCCACGAAGTCCTCGGCGTCACCATAGACAACAAAAACTAAAATTGCCGAAACACACGTCAATGAAGTGTCAAATCCTCCAGTTTCCGTCTCCACCTCCCATCCGCCGACTCAAGTCCCTCGGAGTTCCTGCACCGAGCCATCAGTGTTTCACTTTTTTCACAACATTCATACTTCCCAAGCCTCACCTATGCCTCCCCACTGGTCTTCCTCCCTAAATAGCCACCCACGTAAACACCCTAGAAAAGTGCAAAAGAGGGCATGCAATGATTCTCTCCTCACTCTACTCCAAATATCAAGAAGCGCTCAACAACTGGACCCTTTCGACTCTCACTGACCATCACCACGACCTCATCTGCAAATTTGGTAAGAAGCTTCTACACCATCCTCGACACCGGCTCCTACTACCACCTGAGATCCCTAGCCCGAGAATTGCTGTTCGACACCACAACCGCATCCAGCCCATACGTGCACGAACTGATCGCTATAAGAACAGCCCAGTCCCAACCATTGTAAATATTATCAATAACTTGTAATACTGTAACACTGTCACTATGTTGAAATGAACTGTAGTTTGAGCTTTTCCCCATCTAGTTATTATATATCTTATTTGTGTCACTTATGTTACTTGTATATTATTTGTAATTCGAAACCCATTCCCCAAATAAGTAACTGTATATTTTTAGTCTTCTGGCTGCCAAGCTCTTTCAATAAACCGTTAATTATTATTATTATTATTATTATTATTATTATTATTACACACACAGCATGACAGTAAGACTCAACAATATGACTTACAGTTTTCCATTGATTATCCTATAATATTATTTCTCACTTCCTGTTCTACCCTGAGAATCATTTTGTAAACAGGAAGAAGAAATGACAAGCACAGTAGATAAGAAATATGACACCATTTTCGACTCCCTCACCCGGCACCCACCTGGCCCTCCTACCTGGGGGGCTGTGGGGGTGGGGGTAGAAGTAAGATGGGGCAGAGGTGAGTTGGGCCGGGGTGAGGTGGGGCTGGGGTGAGGTGGGGCCGGGGTGAGGTGCGGCTGGGGTGAGGTGAGGCTGGGATGAGGTGGGTCAGCCTTGGTCACAGTTGGGTCAGGGAAACTTGTTGAGGAAACTGGTCAGTGCGGTCCACCTGTCTCACTGAACACCTGTCCAACACACACCCACACACACACTTTTGTTACACAGGTTCACGTATCTCATTAACTACTTGTCCAACCTGTTTATCCCTAACACTCATCTGTTAAAGCGATGCACGTCCACCTGTCTCTCTACACACCTATCCAACTTGGTTATCACACCTCCACACACACCTGTTAAAGCGATGCACGTCCACCTGTCTCTCTACACACCTGTCCAACTTGGTTATCACACCTCCACACACACCTGTTAAAGCGATGCACGTCCACCTGTCTCTCTACACACCTGCCCAACTTGGTTATCACACCTCCACACACACCTGTTAAAGCGATGCACGTCCACCTGTCTCTCTACACACCTGTCCAACTTGGTTATCACACCTCCACACACACCTGTTAAAGCGATGCACGTCCACCTGTCTCTCTACACACCTGTCCAACTTGGTTATCACACCTCCACACACACCTGTTAAAGCGATGCACGTCCACCTGTCTCTCTACACACCTGTCCAACTTGGTTATCACACCTCCACACACACCTGTTAAAGCGATGCACGTCCACCTGTCTCTCTACACACCTGTCCAACTTGGTTATCACACCTCCACACACACCTGTTAAAGCGATGCACGTCCACCTGTCTCTCTACGCACCCGTCCAACCTGGATATCACACCACTCCTGGCGTACTGTACAAGGTTATAACAATGTAAATATGTACAGGTCGTGACTTAGGGTGTGTCTTGCCGACGGAGGACTTGTGACCGCTGAGGAACTTGCCTGGAGGTGACGGAGTTGGAACTTGGTATTATATAAGTGTGAGGCCACGTTTTAGATCTTAAAGTGTAACTACAGTATATGAAAGCACACACACACACACACACACACACACACACACACACACACACACCTATTTAAAAGGCCATATATTTCGAACCGCACCTGAGATAGTGAGAGGCGAGCGAGTGTTATAAGTGAGGTGAACGGACGTCATGCACGGAGATGAATAGAACGAAGCCAATGACGATGATGACAAAGAAGAAAATGAAAAGTAGTTCAAAGAAGAAAATAAGAAATCCAGAAAACAATATGAAGTGGAAGAGGAAAAGAAAGAACAGAATTTGACAACAAGAAGAACAAAGAAAGAATAATAATTGTGAGAAGACAATACAAAAATGCGAGAAACAGAAAGATAAAAAATTGAAAAAAATAAAATTATTAATAAGAAAACGAGAAAAATGTAGAATAACAAAAATAAGTATTAACGGGGAGAAAGATAACAGCGCATCAAACATGGCTCATTAACCATGTTTGATCAATATTTTCTAAACTCAGAAAGACATATTTAGCAAACTTATGTCTGGACTGATGGAAATATACAGAATTGGTCAGTCAAAATTCTTGATGGAAGTTTATCGTTGTTATTAACCCCCCCAAAAATATTCCCGTAAATTTTTAACCCTTGCAAATTTTTCTCATAATTATTGACCCTTACAAAAGAGGTACAAAAAAATCAATATATATAATTTCTCTATGGAAGGAATACGGATATATACAGTAAACAAACGAATATATAAGAGGAGAGATAAAAGTATTTGAATGCGTAGGTAAACCTCACTTGAGCCTTGGAGTCAACAACAGGACCCGTCTTCGTGGCTTCACTCCCTCAACCACTCTCTCTACATGGCGCCAGAATCCAGATAGCTGATCTTCCACCTACTGCCCCCAGCCTTGAGAGGCGGACGTGCCTTATATACAAACATATACGATATATATCTCTTTATAACTATAACGTTCTGAATTCTAAGAAATTGGTACTTTTAACCTATCATCTCAACTTGGAGATGAGAGATTCATACGTTAACTAATTCTTTCAATCTGAAGATAAGAAGAGACATTTTGTTACGGTTCGTAGGATTTTGTAATCTAGAATCAGAATCCGGATCCTCAAAAATACGTCAGTTTGAATTTCCCTCCAAGTTGTGATTGGGAATGTCTGTAACTGGCTTACTGAAGTTACGACAAAAAGTCTAACTAGATACAGTTAAACGTATCTAGACAAGCTAGAGTCAATGTGTAACTGTGATGCCATTATGGATGTTATCTTAAGGGCTCAGTACCAGCCAGTAAGATACAACACCAGTTAAGAATAATATTCAAGGTACAATACTCAGATCCGTTGCTCCGTATCAGCTCTGGGGGTAAAACTAGTTCACATTAACACCGCGTCGGCAGCTCGATACGTAAGTTACCCGTCAGGTTTTTTCTCCTGTTTTTAATACCGCCAAAAGTGATCCACGTAACGGTATCATCATCTTCCTGTACCTGTTTTATAAGCATTGAAGTTTTTTCTCATACAGTGACCAAACAGGTTGCTGAGAGGGTAAAGAAACGCGGCTGAAAAACACCGATATATATATATATATATATATATATATATATATATATATATATATATATATATATATATATATATATATATATCTTGATAAAATCACACGGGAAAAGGGAAACAACGGAGCACCTTAGCTTTCGTCTTTATTCAAGACATCTTCATTGTGGATCTACATGATATATATATATATATATATATATATAATATATATATATATATATATATATATATATATATATATATATATATATATGTGAATACTATTATTTGTGAATAAAGTGTAGTGAAATAAGACGACAACAGGTTGGGCGGCAGACTTCTCGTGCATCGTGGCATATGAGAGTTGTCCATTGATACGTCAACATAATTTGCAAAAGTTGCTGATACGGTCCGTGGGTTAGGTGTGTCAAGCTTCAGTTTAGGGAGTTGTGTTTTTCTTTCATCTCGCCGTGTTTGGACTAGTTTGAACGTAATATGAAAGAGGAATGATAAAGTTTAATGAGGGGAGAAGAGGAAAGAGAGAGAATGTTGAGTTCTGTTTGTTTGTCATTTTCTTCATCCTGTTTCTACTTCCTCTGGTTATGTCCCTCCTCTCTCCTCTAGCCGAGACGTAAGGTGAGGGACGCGTAAATGTGGGTCAGGCTACACTTGTTTGTTTATACTAATGATAAACCTGTTAACACACCCACGAATTTAACACTACAGTCATAACTTTACATTTATTATTTTATGAGATTGAAATCCATTCCAGTTTTTTTGCTGCATTTTTAAGAATCCCGAAGGTTTCATGAGTTAACGAAATAGTGTAATTAGTTTTCACAGATAAAAGAAATACAGTTTTGTCTGCCATTTTCTTTCTAGGTCATTAAAATGACGCTCACGCAATTAAATTAAATAACAGAGGTTTAACTCACATGTTTTTTCTGCTTGGCGCTGCATCACAATTACAGGTTAAAGCAGCCAGCTTACCTGCCCTCCCTGGTGTTGTGGGTTGGAGGGTACCAGGCAATAGTTCCTCTACTAGTCGCTGTGTTTAGTGGCGCTGCTCACACTACTAGACTTACCTGCAGGGGAGAGACAACAGGTTAAAAGGATGCTCAGATTATATTATTGATCTACCTTATATATATATATATATATATATATATATATATATATATATATATATATATATATATATATATATATATATATATCCTAAACTTGTTTTACTGGGGTTTCCTCATCAAAGTAAAAGAGGTAATGGGAGATGGCAGTACACGTTACTGTTACAGCCTCTATCTCTCATTACTCAATACCACCAGGCTGTGGAGGTCATTGATATACTACTACTACTACTACTACTACTACTACAACTTTTTTTTTTTTTTTAAATTGGCCTCCAGCCTCCCCCAATAGCCACACCTTCGCCACCATTTAATTACCTTAATATTAAATACTACTACTACTACTACTACTATTACTAATAATAATAATAATAATAATAATAATAATAATAATAATAATAATAATAATAATAATAATAATAATAAAACACCGAAGCAGGATAGTTCAAAGACTCGATCCATACATCCCATGAAGGTTCTTACGAAGGCTGACTTAAGCCAACCTGGTGATTTCTGGTCCGTAATAAATTACACGACCATGAGACACTTGGCCGCCTCCCCTCTGTGTTACTAACGCCTCGGCGTCCTGCGTCAGGTAGGTGGGTGTGGACCCCTCCCAGACGACACCAACAGCAGGTTAAGGTATGTAGATATTGAACGACCTTGACTCCAAGACATTTAGCTGTAGGCGGGCAGCATGGTGTGTGTGTGTGTGTGTGTGCGAACCTTTGAGAATCCATGTGTAGATTGGGTGTTGTTGACCTACCATACTGTATATCCGCCTAGGGAGTGGTAGATAGCAGGTTCAACGACTTACCATAACTCCGGGTAGGGTGTGGCAAATTATAGGTTGTATAGCCATAATAATAAATAATTTAATTTACAACTTAATGAGTGCTAATACTCTCTTCCTCTTCCTCTTCCTCTTCCCCTTCCTCTTCTCCTGCCTAATCTTTGTTCTTCTCCTCCGCATCCTTCTTCCTATCATCCTTAATAATTTATCTGCATCTATCACTATGAAAAGTCTACAAGTTACCGTCAGCTCTCCCGACACACACACAGACACACACACACACACACACACCATACATAATACACAAAACACAGTGCTCACAACACCCAGTACACACCACACACATTACAAACAATACACAACATAATGCACAAAACACAGTACACACGACAAACAACACACACAATACAGTACATACAACACATTGTGCACACATCACACAATAGACACAACACACAGTGTACACAACACATAGTACACACAACACACAGTGCACAGGACACACATTGCACAGGACACAAAACAAACAACACAAACAAAATAAAGTACACACAACACAAAGTACACACAACACATAGTGCACACAATACTACATACAATAAACACAACACACACTACTACTACTACCACCACTTTGCTGTCACTCGGAATCAAGTATGACCATCCTCCAGCTATGCTACAATGATATGAGTTATTAGGGATGTCACCTAGGTTAGTGAGTTTTCAGGTGACTAAAGAGGTCGATACGGGACCAGCAAGGTCGATCACGTGTTGTACATGTGGAGGGCTACATCTAGTGCGGAAGGTACGGCAACAGCGCCTTTCCGGCGTTGGTGCTTGTCTTCCTCTTTATGCAGTCGGGTTAACTCAAAAGTATTAACACCTTCTCGTGTGGTGCTCCTCCAAGCGTTACGGTGTGGAGTAATCTTGTCCCAAGTGAGGGGGTCGATTTGGCACTTTTTCAGGTTTGTCTTAAGACTATCCTTATACCATTTTAATTCCTCGCCATCGATACGTTTACTATTCGTTAGGTGACTGTAAAGTAGCTGCCTTGGCAGTCTACTGTCGTTCATGCGGGTAATATGGCCAGTCCAGCGTAGTTGTTCATGGATAATGGTAGCCTCGATGCTCCTACAGTTGGTGTCAGCAAGAATACTGGCATTTGTTCTCTTAATTGTCTTCCCAGCGAACTCGGAGGATGGAACATAGTCTACGTTGGTGAAAGCTTTCAAGTGCCTTGATGTGCCTCCTGTATGTGACCCATGTCTCGCTGCCATATAGCAGGGTTGGGAGGACCAGTGCTCGATATTCGTGTACCTTTGTCGATAATATCAGCTCTCTACAGCTGAAGACACGGTTTCGGAGTCTGCCAAAGGCTTGAGATGCACATCTGATTCGATGCTGAATCTCTTCATCGATGTCTTCAGTGGTGGACAGGTGGCAGCTGAGATACCGAAAGTGCATAACAATAGAGAATGTAGTACCGTTAAGCTGAATGGATGGTGGAGGTGTGTCTGAACCAGGGGCAGGCTGAAAGAGAATCTGAGTCTTACGTACATTCACCTCAATTCCGAAGTGTACATACGCATCTGCGTTGGTGTTCAGGATCTCCTGTAGATCGTGTTCAGTGTGAGCGACGAGGGTGAGGTCGTCTGCATACTGAAGCTCAGTAATGGAAGCTGCCGACACCTTTGTTCCTGCCTGGAGTCGTCATATGTTGAAAAGACCCCTCATTAGGTACTCGATGTCCTCCCAGCCGGCTAAATTGGCACTAGCACGAGTAAGGCAGGCAGCCAAGAAAATGGAAAAGAGAGTTGGTGCCAATACACACCCTTGTTTTACCCCCGTTTGGATGGGGAAGAACTCAGACTGGGTGCCATTGTGGCGATGAATTTTGGTGGGCAGCCAAAACGGCTGAGGGTCCACCAGAGGGCTTCCCTGCTGACTGAGTCGAAGGCCATGGTTAGGTCGATAAAAGCCATGTACAGGTCACGACGCAGGATTGTTTGTTGTTGGGTTGTTTATCAGCCCATGTTCGAGCTGCTCTCTGAAAGCACGTGCTACCACTGGATCCTTCAGACTTAGTGTTGAAACCTCTTTTGGAGGCGACGTGAAGTGACTGCTTGGCTCTGACGAGCCGATGAACAGTATCTCAGTGGTCTCAGGCACGCACGTCTCGGGTGATGAGGACATCTCAGCAATCTCTTTCTCTGGCAATGATGTTGTCAATGAGATGCCAGTGTTTGGATCGTAGGTGTTGCCACGAACCCTTGAACTTGTCGGCCTGCCTAAACAAGGTATTGGTGATAGTAAGGTTGTGTGCAGCACACTTGCTGAGTAGGAGTAGGCCGTTGGGATTACACTTGCCTAGTCCATTTCTTCCTATTGTTCCTTGCCAAATGTCAGCATCTCTGCCAACTTTGGCATCGAAGTCACCAATGAGCACAACCTTGTCTTCTCTGGGGATAGAGGTTGCACTCTGTCTAAGGTCCGCTTAAATGGCCTCCTTGATGTCATCCTCTGCATCCAGTGTTGGGGTGCATGCACTGATGAAAAGGCCATGACGTGAGTGATTCAGTGAGACTCAGAGCATCATGAGGTGCTTGTTGATCCCAATAGGCATGTCAGTTAGCTTGTGTAGAATGCGTTGGCGGATGGAAAAGCCAATTCCATAAATGCGTTTTCTCTCCGCAGCAGGCTTACTTTTCCAGAAGAAGGTATAGCCAGACCCCGTTCTGTGAGTAGACCCTCGTCTGGGAGTCGGGAATCACTAATGGCTGATATGTCGATGTCATTTCTAGCAAGCTCTTTTGCCAAAAGGGAGGTTCTTTTTTCAGGATGCTCATTTGTGCCAGTATCCAGAAGGGTCCTGACAATCCATGTAGCGACCATAAGAGGTTGTATAGTTAATTTTTGTTTGGATCTGTGATTTTTATTGTGTTTTTTGACCACATAAGGATGAACTTACTGGGTGCGGTTATCCATTCAGGTTGTTTTTTTAAGCAAGCTATGATTAGGGCACATTTTCTAGCCCCCTCCCCATGTGGTGTGAGCAGAGTGGCTCCTCGAAAGGGCAGCTCGGTCGCACAGACAGGACCGAATTGCACTGCTGCCTAGATCCCAGTGCATAAGCTACCATCTTATCTGTGCCATCCATGTGCAGAGTTGTGACTAGAGACTCCCGGCAGTCATCTCTACCTGTCCCCGTCGCCACTCGTCTGTCGACATAGGACTTTTGGAGGTATAGGGGTTTTGATGATGATGAGAAGTATGATGAGCTGGATGATGGCTGCGCGTGAGTTTATTTATGTGATGAGGCAGGAGCACAGGCTGCATCTATACATCTTGGCTCTACCTTTTCCTGATCCAGTGGTGCAAATTTTATAACGAATGGGGAGAGGGAGAGTTGCAATGGACTGCCGATAGCCCAGTTTGTTGGATTTCGCGTTAGTAGCCTCTCCATCAGGCATTGCCTTCGTCCTCCATAGCCGTTGGGTTTCCATGGTGATCACCTCTTCCGCCTATACCGCCGCTGGGTTATTGTTGGAGCTCTGTGAGCAAGTCTGCCTGATGCTGGGTCCACCGTAGATTTTTCGTTCGGGAGTTTACTCCCGTAGCCTTATACCTACCAAGGTTAATCCACAAGGCAGCAGGGCAATAGTTGGTAGGTGCCAGGACGTGTCCTTATGTCAGTGGGCCTATGTGCACCACTAACAACACAGCCAACACACACGACTACCAACACAAAACAACCAACACCCATAACTCACAGTGCACACAGTAAACATAATACAGTATACACAATAAACAGTACACACAGTACAATACACACAACACGCTGTATACATACACCACACAGTAAACACAACACACAACACACACACACACACACATACACACACACACAGTGCACACAATACACAGTACAGCCCACGCACAGTACACACAGTACAAACAGCACACACAGTGCAGACAACACACAGTACACATAACACACGGTACACACAACACACAGTACACATAACACGCAGCACACACAACATACAGTGCAGACAACACACAGTACACACAACACACAACACACAGTACACACAAAACACAACACACATCACACACAACTCACAGTAAATACAACACACTACACACAGTACACACAACAGAAAACACACAGTACATGCAACACACTACACACAGTACACCCAACACATAACACACAGTACACACAACACATAACACACAGTACACACAACACATAACACACAGTACACACAACACATAACACACAGTACACACAACATAAAACACACAGTACATACAACACACTACACACAGTACACCCAACACATAACACACAGTACACACAAAACACAACACACAGTACATTCAGTACATACAACACACTACACACCGTACACACAACACACTACACACAGTACACACAACACACTACACACAGTACACACAACACACTACACACCGTACACACAACACACTACACACCGTACACACAACACACTACACACAGTACACACAACACACAACACACAGTACACACAACATACAGTACACACAACACATAACACACTGTACACACAAAACACAACACACAGTACACACAACACACCACACACCGTACACACAACACAAAACACACAGTACACATAACATACAACACACACAACAAACAACACAATTCAGAAGGGAAGACACAAGCCCAGCCCAACACCCTGGGCCTCACCATTCCAGCTCTTTATATAAGACGCCCCATAGCCTGCAGGGACACGGTGATATTACTGCCTACCCCTGCATCCCCTATCCTCTCTACCCCTATCCCCCATCCTCCTTACCACCTATCCCCTATCCCCTATCCTCTCTACCCCCTATCCCTTATCTTTCATACCCCCTATCCTCTATCTTTCATAGCCCTATCATCTATCTTTCATAGCCCTATCCCCTATCCTCCTTACCACCTATTCCCTATTCTCTCTACCCCTATCCCTTATATTTCTTATCCCTTTCCACTACCTTCCCTACCCACATTCCCTAACCTCCTTACTCCCCTATCCCCCTATCCTCCCTCTTCATCATCTTTACCTGATTATAAAGCTGTTTACCTTTATATAGCCCATTGTTCTATCACCCCATAAGCAGCTGCACCAAATTTTAATGAGTACATCCTCACCCCATCATTACCATGTCCCCGTCATCATTACCATATCCGCCCCATCATAATAAGTGCGTTTCCTTTTCCTCTATTGCCTATCCCTCCCCACAGTCAGGTCAAGGGGAACGAAGAAGGGGAGAAGGTATGTGGGTTCGTCAGGAGGAGAAGGGGTGAATGAGCCCTGGGGAGATGGGTGTGTTTCAGGAGTGAGTAATGGGGGGAGGGAGGGATTATAGTCATGGGTTTAACCTTGCGTAAGTCACCTCGCTGTACAGCAAGTGTGAGGAGACGTCTACAGGTGCATGGTGCTGATAACCACATAGGAAAAAAGAAAGTACGAAGTTCCCAAGAGCTTTCGTGTAATTCACATCTTGAGGGGTGAGTGCAGACTGAGGGGTAGAAGTTAATATGGTCAATATATAAGGTAAAGGAGAGTGAGATCATAACTTTTTTGTTAGTAAGCCTTATATTAGTGACTCCTCATGTGTGTGTGTGTGTGTGTGTGTAATAATAATAATAATAATAATAATAATAAAAATAATAATAATAATAATTAACGGTTTATTGAAAGAGCTTGGCAGCCAGAAGGCTGAAAATATACAGTTACATATTTGGGGAATGGGTTTCGAATTACAAATAATATACAAGTAACATAAGTGATACAAATAAGATATATAATAACTAGATGGGGAAAAGCTCAAACTACAGGGCATTTCAACATAGTGACAGTGCAAAATGTAAGATTGACTGGGAGTGAATACACTGGTTGATTTCAAGTTAGTGATAATTTTTACAATGGTTGGGACTGGGCTGTTCTTATAGCGATCAGTTTGTGCACGTATGGGCTGGATGCGGTTGTGGTGTCGAACAGCAATTCTAGGGCTAGGGATCTCAGGTGGTAGTAGCAGCCGGTGTCGAGGATGGTGTGGAAGCTTCTTACCAAATTTGCAGATGAGGTCGTAGTGATGGTCAGTGAGAGTCGAAAGGGTCAGTGTGCTGAGCGCTTCTTGATATGTGGAGTAGGAAGGGGAGAGAATAATCTTGCATGCCCTCTTTTGCACTTTTTCTAGGTGTTTACGTTGTGTGGCATTTAGGGAGGAAGACCAGGTGGGGGAGGCATAGGTGAGCTTGGGAAGTATGAATGTTGTGTAAACACTGAGGAGCTCGGGTGCAGGAACTCCGAGGGACTTGAGTCGGCGGAGGAGGTGGAGACGGAAACTGGAGGATTTGACAACTTCACTGACGTGTGGTTTCCAATTTAGTTTGTTGTCTATGGTGACACCGAGGAGCTTCGTGGAATCTACAACCTGGAGTGTGTTCGGACCTAAAGTAATGGAAGGGGGTGGGACAATGTCGGAGGAGAGGTTGATGTGCATAACCATGGTCTTGGTATGGTTGATGGTGACATGGTTGTTGGTGGCCCAGTTTTGGAGACTGTTCAATAAATCCTGAAGGGCGGTATAGTTGGGAGCAGAATTGTTGACGCTGATCCCAATGGTGAATTCGTCAACATATTTCCAGCGAGCAGGGGTTTCTCTTAGGGCATCATTGATGAGCATAAGGAAGCAGAGTGGTCCCATCTTGGTGCCTTGGGGGACGCCACAGGTGAGTGACTGAAAGGTGGAGACAGCCCCTCGGAAGCGTACAGCTTGGCGTCGGTCACTGAGGAAGTCTGTAAGCCATGGTATAAGACTTCTCCGAAGCCCGAGGTCAATAGCTTTGTTGATGATTATATTGTGGTCGACTAGGTCGAATGCTTTAGTGAAATCAATGAAGGCGACAGCTACAGACGTTTTTCGTTCCTCGAGATGGCGGTATATGTAATCGAGAAAGCTGACAAGACAGTGAATGGTGGAGGAAGTTTTCATGTTGCCAAATTGCTGAGGGTCTACGACTCCTGCAATATCAGCATAAGCCCAGTCGAACACAAAACTTTCACAGATTAGGCTGGGTATTGGGGTGATTGCAATAGGTCGTAGCTGATTTAAGGATTGTGGGCTGGTTGACTTGGGCACTGGTGATACATAAGAGGTCTTCCAGTCAGCTGGGCATCTGGCTTGACTGAGAGAAGCATTGATGATGGAGCATAGGGGTTTAGCAAACTCCGGGAAGAACTCCTTGAAGAGTTTCATTGGTAAGTCAATGGGGGTGGTAGAGCGTTTTAATTTTAGTTTGTCCAGGCGTTTTGCGACTTCAAATTCTTCTACTAAGTCAGTGGGAAGGGGGGCTGGTAGGTAAGCAGGGAGAGTGGTTGTGTCAAGCTGGGGGAGCGTCTGGCATATAGTAGCGAAATGATTATTTGTTTGCTCAGCTGCGTCAACATTAGTGAGATGGCTATGGAAGGGGAGGGGGTGTGTCTTATTGTTTAGTCTACAGAGTTCTTGAAGCTTACCATACCATTGATTGATGTTGGTCTGCTTCAGGTGTTGTAATTTGGTTAGGTAGTGGGACTTCTTTGCAGTGCGTATTTCGCGGATGACTCGGTTGCGAAGGGACCTGTAGCGGATGTGGTCATTGAGATGAAAGGCTCTGTCTCTCTGTTGCATAAGTCTTTTGATCCGAGGTGTGATCCAGGGCAAGTCAGCTGGGTGAGATCTGACGGACTTCTCGGGGAAGAAGTGGTGGTGAGCTTCCGTGGTGGTGTTGGTATAATTTATCCATTTGGTTTCCACATCATCCACGCTGAGTACTTCAGTCCAGGGATGGTGAACTATCCACTGCCCGAATAGGCGCACTGCAGAGTCAGTAATCGGCCTGTAGGTCTTGATGTAGGGTCTCTGTACTTGACTGGGAGTGGCAGCTGGGGACCAGAGCACTGATAAGTGTGTGCTACACCCGATAGGAGGCATTGGTTGAGGTGGTTGGTACTGGTCCGCTAAGTCAGTTAAGATAAGGTCAAGGGTATTTTGACTGTGTGTGGGGAAGGTCACAACTTGTGATAGTGATAGCTGGTCCTGGATATCAGTGGTGTCAATTTCATTATAATCCCCACATAATACTAACTTGGCACATGGGTACCTAACTCTGAGGTGGTCTGAGGTGGTAATGAGATGATTGATAAGAGTGTCTCTGGTGGGTGAGCGAGGCGGATGGTATGCCACACAGATTATGATGGAAGCAGTGTGGCGGGGGTGGGCTTGTGGCACAACACGTACCCATAATGCTTCCACATCTGCTGGGACTTGAACATCCAGGCGTGACGGGCGTAGGTCATCTTGACAGAAGAGGGCAACGCCCCCTACGCGTCTATGTGAACGAAGGTGATGAAAGAGTTGATATCCCTCAATATGACACGTTTCAGGCACAATTTGCCAAGCCTCACATATGGCAACGACGCTCGCGGCGGCTGACCTGACTGTAGTTGCCAGCTCGTCGAACTTGTTAGCTAGGGAAGTGACGTTGGATAGCAGTAGAGACGGGAGATCATACCATATCCGTGGAACTTCAGTGTGGTGGTACGGTCTGTCAGGGGTGGGTTTCTCCGGTTTCCTAGTGGAGGTTACGGTTCTAATGAGCTTATGTGTATGACGGCCTTGTCTACGGCTACGTGCGTGGAATATGTTCAGTGACTTGAGTCGCACGATAACACTGCCATCAGGATAACCGTTCCCACGCTTTAGATGGTACAGAGTGCGTCGGGAGTAAGTGATTGGTGGCCATCTGTTGATATCTGTTGTGGGCGGACGGAAGTGTTTGTCACTGACGGCACTTTGAGGGCCACTGACACTGGTAGACATCTGTTAATATTTGTCAGTCGTAAAGACCGTGGGTCTTTGTCCCTGGTGCTTGGGGTCGCCGACACAGTTTTCACGATATATGTAAACACCGCGGTGGTCCTTGTTACTGGCACTTTAAAGGTGACCGATAAAGTGCCCACTGTCTGACTTTTCCTTGGGGTGCACTATTGGAGCACTGTATGATAATCACTTATTGCACTGATGACGTGAATGTTTTGCTGAGAAAGTCCCGGTCAGGTTAGGTCGGGTCCAGTCACACTGCTGTGCTTTTGTGCTTTTCCTTAAGTGCACTATAGGAACACTGCTCGGTAACCAATCGTGTGTGTGTGTGCGTGTGCATAAGTAACACAGTATTAGATAGAATAACAATTGTTTCGCGTTTAATTTTAAATCTACAACACATATTCTTCATAAGGTTAATTAACTTCAAATACACCTAAATTTACCTGCAGATAGGTATAATTAACTCTATTTACTAATTCACGTCTTCGGGATATAAACTCGTCCTTATAATGTTTGGAGATAAGGGTGAGAGTCTATTATCTTACCCAAGATTATCATCTCAACACCGCCTACGCTCCTGCTACCGAGAAATATGTTAATGAAGTGTTCACCTCACTGTTGGTCTGTAATTGGTCTATAGGCTAAATTAATGATTCCAATTAGCTTATATAGAGGGAACAAAATAGGTAGAGAATTGGTCTTATTGTTTATGGATACAGACTATAGGGTTTAATAGTTTTCACCAGTTTGCGTCATTATAATAGTACTGAGTAAAATCGACCTAATATGTCGTGTATATAAAGCTTAGAGTTCAGTATTTCGTTCCCAATTATACTTCCCTACAGTAGTATTAAAGAGAAGACAAACATATATATTATTGCTTTGATAGTAACGAGAAAATCTACTCACTGTTCTCTTCCAGGTAAACTTTTATTAGTGTTTAATTATACCTGATGGCAGCTTCTATAACGTGATTATCTTATAGGTAACTTGCGAATTAATATTGGATATATAAATTTCATATTACTGTTTGAATCGATGAAATAATTTTATGGATTTAGAGGTTTATTTGAGTGAATACTTGTGCGTAAAATTGGTGTGTACATGATTTCGTTGGTTGCACACACACACACACACACACACACACACGTCTCATCATACACTGCGTCACGTGTCGTCACCACAGGACTCCTTCCTCACACCTACAGAAGCGAATGTTTTTGCCCATTAATATGTCAATTTTGTGGGTATGTATGTGCTCTTACGCGTGGAATACTTATTTCAGGTTTGTTAGTATACATACATACATACATACATACATACATACATACATACATACATACATTAACTCCTGGACACTTGTTTTTTGTTTCGTATTAGTTACTTACATATCATTTACATACATATATATTCGTGTGTGTGTGTGTGTGTGTGTGTGTGTGTGTGTGTGTGTGTGTGTAAGTGTGTGTAAAACGCTAACACTACCCCGGAGGAGATAAATACACCTGTATTATTAACACTTTTATGAAGACAGTAATGACAGGTGGTAAATACTTAATGTGTTCTTTGTGGTCAGGTGTGTGTGTGTGTGTGTGTGTGTCAGTACATCATTACCCTAACATCTTATTGTTATCTACAACCGTTCTTTAAACTGTGAACAAGTAAAAGCACTGTCTCGGACATGTGTGAGTTTCCCCTCACACGACACACCAACACTTGACACGCGAGTCTGACATCATCCAAGTCTTTTCGTCACTTCATACATTGTATTATTTTTTGTTGTATCCTTGATGATTTGTTTTTAGGAGGTATTGTTGACACAGTTGCACGGCCTCTATTGTTTCTCATACTTTAACACAACATATATATCGATTCTCACTCTTCATCTGTTTATCGTTTCCATTTCTGTATTTATTTTTGGGTGCGATTTACGTTTTCTTTTTCTTTCTTTTTTTGGCCTCACCGTCTGTTCCCGATGTGGGTCGGTGGCCTGTGCTCGGGTCGGCTAAGCCCCATTAAAAAAAAAGATAAAAAAGCACACATGAATCGGTGAGTGTACAGCACGAGTCATGCTTCCTGTCGTGTCCATTTTTTACCTGTTCTCCTACATTCATCCTGTACTCACCTTCCGAGTACGTACGTCTTTAGGGGCACACGGCAACCAAAGCTGATGACAACCTTGATGCCCTGTTATTTACACGCACACACACACACACACACAGCAGATACTATCCTCAGCTATATCTAATTTTTCTTGATTACTGTAAGTTTCTCCACCCGCACTTCTCCTTCTCCCCCTCCATCCCTCCTCCTTCCCCCCTTCCCTCCCTCCTTCTCCCCCTCCCCCCTACTTTTTTTCACACGTGGTATAACAAGAATCACAGTCAATGAACCGCGCCTCAGACCCTCAAGCTGAAGATAACTGATCAAGAGAGTTTCTTCGCTGAAAGCACAAAGGTTATTTCTAGTGGGGAAGGGTGGGGGAAGGAGGGGTGGCGGCTCTGATGTGACGCAGCGAATGACTATCGATGTATACAGTGGTGCATTAAACATAATTCCTGATTCTCGGAATATATAAGAAAGATAGGTGGCTGGTGATCTTCGTAACGCTTGTGGATCATTAAACATACAATTTACTCATTCTAACCAGTGTAACAAAGGACTTCTGTCAATGCACTGCAGGAATTTGGCATGAACAGATTTTATTATCACATAATTTATAAGGTCGAACTGTATATTTCCGAGGGAGGAAGTGGACGTATTCTAGAGTACATTACCTTATTCTTTAATGTATTTCCTGTGTCCAGTTGACTTATGGTGCCATGAACGGTGTATGAAGTGATACGTATTGTGATATCTGATAGTTTAGATCAGCTGAGTGTGGAGTCGTGAGGCTGGAGTATGTTGAGAGTATCGGGTATATGGAGCACAGACGACGCCAGCAGCTGCCTCCCACCACCACTACACATCGCTCAGAAGTTTCGTTAATAAAATGGTCTGATTTCTATACTCCTGTTAATTTGATTGAAATTTAATTAGCGGGTAAGCGTTTTAATGATCTGTGCTTCCAATAATATGTGGTTACGTGTGTGTTTAGTACTATTTTTCTGCCAGGTACAGTCAACAGAAGACAGAAAAACTTCCTGGTCTCCCTGACACACAAATCCAATGACAAATGAGCGCGAAGTGTTTATATTACATAATAAAACAACAAAATAAGAAATATAAATTGAAATAATATGGTCTTATCGATTCAAACTTCAAGGCTTATAACCGACTAATCAGTTTCTTCCTCTTCACTGTTTCTCATCTTGATAAAGCTTCGTGTTTTGTGGTGTCAAGGATATGAACAGAACAAAGCCGTTTGGAAGAGACTGAAACAGTATTCGAGTAACTTAACCAAATGTGAATAATTATTACTGTGTTGTGTTAAGTCGTATGGGGAAGGTGTTTGGCGCCCTGTCCAGAAGACCTATTTAACACGTACTGTAGATAACTTGCTGATATAAATGAACTTGATTATAACTTCTTTACTGAGATATGTCTGTTTGTATACCCGTATTAACGTGTGTAATCATGCCTGAGGTTTGGGTGTAGTATGCCGTGCGTATGTATGCGTATATATAACCATCTGTGTGTGTGTGTGTGTGTGTGTGTGTGTGTGTGTGTGTGTGGTGGAATAAACATAAGCTGTATATTCCACACACGTTCTATTGGTGATATATGATGATTTTATTTCAGTGTACAATTCCATTTCACTGTCTCTCCATAACCGCAGCCCATATATCTATGTATCTCCACCCATGTCAGTCACAAGATCCTGTTTACAAATAATCTAAAACCCTGAAAAGGAATCTCAATATTGAACTCAAACAACAAAATGAATCTGACACTGTAGGATGTTATATAAATCCAGGTACCCCGAGCGGTAGACCTCACACCTCGCCAGATAGTGTATCGTCTTAAGCCACACATCAACACTCAATAAAACTGACCCTTAATAACCCCTGTCTTTACGTAGCATAAGACCAGCGTAAAAACAGGGATTTAAGCCTCTTTTATATCCTTATACATTTATACGCCTGTGATTTTGTTATTGTAAATATATAGATAGTTGTAGATTGACTGACCAAGATAAGTGTTGAGATGAAAAAGAATTAACGTGAGAGTTGAAGGTTTATACACAGAGGGTGTGTAAACGTTTGATCAATAAACATACTACCATAGGGGTTATAACTTACTAGGCTGTTTAAATACATTATGAGTGGAGATGTAAGCGATTATCAGTCTATTTCAGAAATTGGGTCAATAATAATAAAAAAATATAGAAATAGCTGCCAGTAGTAAACACACCATCTGACATTGTACACACTATGTTGACTCGACCAATGATAACCAACAAAGACAACATATGTTCTTGTCCAGTCTGGTCCTCATCAGTAACAAGAAATCTACAAACTAAACGTGTAATTTTAGGGCTAAATATAACAAGTACAACATAGACTTAGACTATCCGAGATTGATGGATCACTTCCACAACACAACATTATTTAGGCAATATAATATCTAGGCTAAGGCACCACCGCCCCTGGGACATTGAAGCCATGTGTAATACTAACCCCGTGTCTTAAACATTTACTGTACTTGTGATGATGATTGACTAACTCACCAGCACAAAGGGAGGTGGTCAGTTGCCTCTTGTTAACGTATACTTACTCTTGGTTTTGACGTTAAAGGATTTTTACTTGATCATTCTACATCAGGTGTAAGACGTATTTGTGGCTGAGAGAGTAGATGAGGTAGATAATGTAGTCTAATCATGGCCTCAGTGATGACAGATTCTAACAAAATATTTTACGCTGATGATGTGGAAAGGAAGACAAGGTAAATTATTATTACTTAGTGAACAGGAAATGGAAATGAAAGAAGCTAACGATCACAAGCATATGCCCTCAGTTCTCCTCCTTTACCTCCCACACATGATGTCTCACCTTTAACCCCATAAAATCCTAATAAAGGTCTCAATAGGGTATTACATTGTGATCCTGAGCGTAGTAGACCCAGGTACAAGTCAAGAATTGAAAGAGTGACGATTAATTATTATTTATCTACAAGAAGGAAATAGAAACTGTCTTCCTCCTCCCGGCCAGACGTGATGATCGGTCCTGAGAGGTACTAGTAGATCGTCTTCCTCCTCCCGGCCAGACGTGATGATCGGTCCTGAGAGGTACTAGTAGATCGTCTTCCTCCTCCCGGCCAGACGTGATGATCGGTCCTGAGAGGTACTAGTAGTTCGTCTTCCTCCTCCCGGCCAGACGTGATGATCGGTCCTGAGAGGTATTAGTAGATCGTCTTCCTCCTCCCGGCCGGACGTGATGATCGACCCTGAGAGGTACTAGTAGATCGTCTTTCTCCTCCCGGTCAGACGTGATGATCGACCCTGAGAGGTACTAGTAGATCGTCTTCCTCCTCCCAGCCAGACGTGATGATCGGCCCTGAGAGGTACCAGTAGATCGTCTTCCTCCTCCCGGCCAGACGTGATTATCGGCCCTGAGAGGTACCAGTAGATCGTCTTTCTCCTCTCGGCCAGACGTGATGATCGGTCCTGAGAGGTAATAGTAGGTCGTCTTCCGTTAAATTAAAAATAAATAATAAAAGTGTCAGGATCTACTTCGCCACGATGGTAGTGGGCAGGACCTGGGTGGGTGTGGTGACTGATATACATAGTGCAGCAGCCTTGACGTATGCAGCTGAACCAAGGACAGCACCTACAGGAACCACCACCACCATCACCACCTACCACTACCACCTACCACCTACAACCATCAACACCTACCACCATCAACACCTACCACCATCAACACCTACAACCATCAACACCTACCACCATCAACACCTACCACCATCATCACCTACCACCATCAACACCTACCACCATCAACACCTACCACCATCAACACCTACCACCATCAACATCTACCACCATCACCACCTACCACCACTACCTCCCGTTTCTACCCCGCCCATACTCTACAACACCTCCTTATGCCCCGTACTCGACACTCTGTCCCACGTCTCGCCCCAACACCTGCCCTTCACCCCACCACACTTTGCCCCATCACCCGCCCCACCCCACACCACCTAACAGTAACCCATATCCACTCTCAGCCACCCCAATCCACTCTGTCCTCCGTCCCACCTCACTCCACTCTCTCTCTAGCTAGCCCACCCCACTCAACCCCCATAGGCTCCCACACGTAACCCCCTCACCCCCCACTTAACCCCTCTCGGCCGCTCCACCCCAATCCACTCACCTTCGGTCCCCTAACCCCACATACCCCCCTCGGCTGTCCCTCCCCACTCCACCTAACACATCACCGCCCAGCTCCTGCACCCTTGATGTTGACACCTGCGACCCGCCCCGCCGCTGGTCATATCACTCTACGATCATAGTTCTGGGTGCGTGCGGTCATCGAGGCTGAAGAAACCTACAAGTCGTCTTCCCCTCCCCCCCCCCCCTCCTCCTTCCTCTCTTCCTCCTCTCCTTCCTCATCCTCCCTTTTCCTTTCATCTACTTTCTACGTCATGGTTGATACACACGTACTAGTGACGTAATGGGTTGCCACACCGCTGATTATTATAACGTCTTGATTGACTTAAGCTGATGAACACTCTGACGTCATGGTTGCCACACGCTGATAGATGTATTTGAAGGACAGGTTATAAAAAGTATCGCTCACTCATTGTGTATTGGTTTTATATAACAAACGTAACCAATTGTGTACGATGACTTAACCCCTTGTGTACGATGACTTAACCCCTTGTGTACGATGACTTAACCCCTTGTGTACGATGACTTAACCCCTTGTGTACGATGACTTAAGAACATAAGAACATAAGAATGGAGGAAATTGCAGCGGGCCTATTGGCCCATACTGGGTAGTCCCATTTACACCCAACCCCTATTGCTCATATATCCATCCAACCTATGTTTGAATCTTGTGTACGATGATTTAACCCCTTGTGTACGATGACTTAACCCCTTGTGTACGATGACTTAACCCCTTGTGTACGATGACTTAACCCCTTGTGTACAATGTCTCAAGGAAACAGGTCATCATATTCAAAGGATTAAGACATAGTACTCAAGGGATGAATAGTGAACCATCAAATCTAATTATTCATTAGACTGTCAATACTTTGTAACCCCTATTACTGACTTTATCAATAGACGTTAAAATAATATATATATATATATATATATATATATATATATATATATATATATATATATATATATATATATATATATATATATATATCCAAATCGTCCTGGAATCTTTTTACACACATTTAAGACACTGACATGTCTTGAGAATGTTTATATCACAGTATTTACTTATGAGTGACGCTTACCATAACAGCCGTCACTTGTCGCTCAGTCTTGATGAGATACAAATATAATTGTGTTGGCGTTATTGCTTTATTTGTTCTACCAGGTTGTTCAATTCATTTCAGTCTCTACCGCCACACCTTCTAGTTGTTTGTTTGTTTGTTGACTAAGATAACAAATACTTTGAAAAACGTGTGAATAGATTTCAAAATTTTCCGACTTCTTAGCATGTATGAAATTATTTGGGTCGTTGCTGCCTCTAGAGAAAGACCAAAATAAACAAATAAATGGAAGAGCAAAGCAGAAATCATATTTTTCTTGCTGCCGAAGGAGCCACAGAAGACTGATAAACATTCGCCTGGCGTAGCTGTACAGAAGGTTGTTGGATGAAGAGGAATGCTAAGCAACGTTTTGGGTTCGTTGTGTTAGTGATGTTTTACTTTTATCGTATACCTGTTTTAGTGTAGCTGCCATAAGTGTGTCATTGAGGGGTGTAGGGGAACACTAGGCGCTGCTGTCTCTTCGTGCTGGCATTGTTCTTATATACTGTCATTACACAAGTACGGACACGACCATCATCATAATCATAGGTACGAGTGCCTATAACACCATAATTATAGCAAGATTAATGGCATTCCACCTGCCATACAATGAGTGATAGAGGTTGTTAGGTTGTTAGGTTGTTCTGGCGGAGGTATTCATTTTTTACGTGATGTTGGAGACAGTGGTGACGTCCTTCTGCCTGTCTCAGAAATGGTGGATGGATGTGAAGTCATTTTAGTAATGAATAGACCGGTAACAATGACCTTAATTTGTGAACAACGATGATAAGTCTGCATCGTGACCCCAGTAAGGTTGATCTTTATTGTTGTGGCAGAAGTGGCAGAGTGGATGAATAGTATCCTAGTCAGCCTAAGAAGTGCAGTAATCATTCTGACATGAAAGGAATGGAAATGGGACTCCGATGGCAATTTCAGTATTTTTATCATATAGAGAATTTGTCTTTACAGTAGTTAAACATCCAGCTTTTATATTTACAATAATTATTTTGTATTAATTAAAGTAATAATAATGTGTTTACGAAAACATTAGCTTTTTAATTCTGGAGTTGGGTAAGGTAGAATTTGGTCTACTGGAGACATTAGACTATGGGAGACCGCAACTTTATATATAGGACGCTGGGTGATTCTTTTAGCCAGTGTCAGTAAAAAAGTGCGTTTTATATGCACCACACCCAAACTCATATCCACACCCGCACTCACATCCACATCTACACCCACATCCACATCCACACCCACACCCACATCCACACCCACATCCACATCCACACCCACACCCACATCCACATCCACACCCACATCCACATCCACACCCACACCCACATCCACATCCACACCCACACCCATATCAACACCTACCTAGCACCACCAATCACATCCGTATCGTTTCCTCTCTTCATCCTCCCTACCCAGCCGTCACTCACCTACCCAGCCGTCACTCGCCTACCCAGGCGTTACTCACCTACCCAGGCGTTCCTCACCTACCCAGGCGTCACTCACCTTTCCAGGCGTCACTCACCCAACAAAGCGTAACTCACCCAGTCAGGCGTCACTCACCCAACAAAGCGTAACTCACCCACTCAGGCGTCACTCACCCAACAAAGCGTAACTCACCCACCCAGGCGTCACTCACCCACCCAGGCGTCACTCACCCACCCAGGCGTCACTCACTCACCCACCCAGGCGTCACTCATCCAGCAAGGCGTCACTCACCCACCCAGGCGTCACTCACCCATCCTGCACTAAACCACGGTACCTCACCTCGTTCCTCCTCCCGTTGTCTCTTGTCAAACTCCTGGATCAAAATATCTGATTTTTTTTATTGGTGTTTATGTGATGAAATTAGAAGTGTCATTTGTCGTGGATGGTGGGGGGGAGGTGGGAGGGGGGTGGGGGGTGGGGGGGGGGGTAGTTGGGGGTGGTGGTAGGGGCGGATGGTGATAGGGGTAGATGGTGGTTTGTAGTTAGGACGTTAGTGGATGTACAGGTGTGGGTGGAAGGTATAGATGAACGGATGTGGGTGGAAGGTGTGGGTGGATAGTGTGGGTGGATGGTGTGGGGAATGGTGTGGGTGGAAGCTGTTGGTGAACGGGAGTGGGTGTACGGGTGTGGGTGTGGGTTGACGGTGTGGGTGGATGGTGTGGGTAGACGGTATTGGTGGACGGGTTGTATTGGACTGATTGGTGAGATGAGGTTACCTGGACGGGTGTCACCTGCCAAAGGAACAACGGGACAGCAACAGCTACGGACGCACGGACCTGTGTTAAGGACATCTTCACCCTGGTCAAGGACGCCCGGGCGGGTCTCCTGGCTAACACGCCCCAAGTGAGTGATTTCTTGTACGTGTTGCGACCGAGGGTGGTGGCGGTGGTGGTAGTGGTGGTGGTGGTGGTGACATTTGGGGTGGTGGTAGTGGTGGTAGTGATGTGTGGGGTGATGGTTGTGGTGGTGGTGGTGACATTTGGGGTGGTGGTAGTGGTGGTAGTGATGTGTGGGGTGATGGTAATGGTGGTGGTGGTGGTGGTGGTGGTGGCGACATTTGGGGTGGTGGTAGTGGTGGTGGTGGTGGTGGTGGTGGTGACATTTGGGGTGGTGGTAGTGGTGGTAGTGATGTGTGGGGTGATGGTAATGGTGGTGGTGGTGGTGGTGGTGGTGGTGGTGGCGGTGGTGACATTTGGGGTGGTGGTAGTGGTGGTGGTGGTGGTGGTGGTGGTGACATTTGGGGTGGTGGTAATGGTGGTAGTGATGTGTGGGGTGATGGTGGTGGTGGTGGTGGTGGTGATGACATTTGGGGGTGGTGGTAGTGGTGGTAGTGATGTGTGGGGTGATGGTAATGGTGGTGGTGGTGGTGGTGGTGACATTTGGGGTGGTGGTAGTGGTGGTAGTGATGTGTGGGGTGATGGTAATGGTGGTAGTGGTGGTGGTGGTGGTGGTGGTGATGTGTGGGGTGATGGTAGTGGTGTTTGGGGTGGTAGTGGTTATGATGAGGGGGTGGTGGTGATAAGGATGGCAGCGATTGTGGTAGTGGTTTTGGTCGTGTTCGTAATCATCATATATCAAATGTTGATGTTGTCGTTGTTGTTACTGTTGCTGTTGTCATTGTTGTTGTTGACAACCTGTGGTGTAATGGTCAACATCCTCGCCTCTCATGCGAGCGGACCCCAGTTCGATCCTCGGGCAGGGTGAAACTATGGGCAAGTTTCTTTACGCCGTTTGCCTCTTCTACCCAGCAGTAATTGAGAACCTGGATGGTACTCGATTTGTGGGGTAATGGTTAGCCAGTGCAGTTGGCGAGTTGTCCGGTCTTCCCTGACTATACCTTGACACTGGGTCAGGCCGCTCGTTAACTTCTACACCTTCAGCAAATTCACGCCTAGGTGGCCCTTGGGTCGGCCGTCCTCGATTTCGAGGGGCTTCCATTATATTATTTATGTTGTTGTTGACGGGGCTCGTGACAGAGATGATTCTGGTTCCTGGTACTGACGTTAAGCAACACCACGCCCAAATATTTCACCTCACCACGCCCACACGCCCAAATATTTCACCTCACCACGGCCACACACCCTGATTCTGTTTCTCTCCACGGCCACACACTACCCTGATAAACACAGGCATACATCAACACGTCACAACATTCATTCAGCAGCCCAAACACGTGCTGCTGTTAGGCCGGGAGAGGTGACTTGACATCTTAAGTGGAGTATTGCGGCGACGGTGAGACGAACAAGGGAAGAAGAAGAAGAAGAAAGGAGAGAGAGAGAGAGAGAGAGAGAGAGAGAGAGAGAGAGAGAGAGAGAGAGAGAGAGTATGGAGAGAGAGAGAGAGAGAGAGTGAGGGTATGGAGAGAGCGAGAGTGAGAGAGGAGAGGGACATTCTTCTCACAACACGGTTCTAGGGGTCATGACAGGTGAGGTTGTGGGGTTGTATCCTCAGGTTAGCCTCCAGTAATCTGGCAAACTCCACGCGTGCGAGGGCCGAACGTGCACTGATTGGTCATTCTCACCAGGCAACCTCTTAGTGTCCCTTGCTATTATAATTCCTATGTTCTATCTAACCTAACTTAACTAACCAAACCTAACTTAAGCTAACCTAGCCTAACCTAACCTAACTTAAGCTAACCTAACCTAACCTAACCTAATCGAACTTAAACCAAGCTAACTTAACCAAATTCCAAATCAAACCTAAACTTAGCCGAAGCTAACCTAAGTTAATGAAACCTAACTTAACTATATAACCTACCCTAATATAAGCGTAACCAAACATACCTTAAAAACCTAACCTAACCTAACCTAACCATTTAATAATGTATAGGGGCATTATATGAGGTCACAGTGGCAGAGTACTAATCATAAACGTAGATTCTACCAAATTCCTATCTTGGAATGCGCTCTCTCTCTCTCTCTCTCTCTCTCTCTCTCTCTCTCTCTCTCTCTCCTTTCTTCTTCTTCTTCTTCCCTTGTTCGTCTCACCGTCACCGCAATACTCCACTTAAAATGTCAAGTCACCTCTCCCGGCCCAACAGCAGCACGTGTTTGGGCTGCTGAATGAATGTTGTGACGTGTTGATGTGGTGACATTTGGGGTGGTGGTAGTGGTGGTGGTGGTGGTGGTGGTGGTGACATTTGGGGTGGTGGTAGTGGTGGTAGTGATGTGTGGGGTGATGGTGGTGGTGGTGGTGGTGGTGGTGACATTTGGGGTGGTGGTAGTGGTGGTGGTGGTGGTGGTGGTGGTGACATTTGGGGTGGTGGTAGTGGTGGTAGTGATGTGTGGGGTGATGGTAATGGTGGTGGTGGTGGTGGTGGTGACATTTGGGGTGGTGGTAGTGGTGGTAGTGATGTGTGGGGTGATGGTAATGGTGGTAGTGGTGGTGGTGGTGGTGGTGGTGATGTGTGGGGTGATGGTAGTGGTGTTTGGGGTGGTAGTGGTTATGATGAGGGGGTGGTGGTGATAAGGATGGCAGTGATTGTGGTAGTGGTTTTGGTCGTGTTCGTAATCATCATATATCAAATGTTGATGTTGTCGTTGTTGTTACTGTTGCTGTTGTCATTGTTGTTGTTGACAACCTGTGGTGTAATGGTCAACATCCTCGCCTCTCATGCGAGCGGACCCCAGTTCGATCCTCGGGCAGGGTGAAACTATGGGCAAGTTTCTTTACGCTGTTTGCCTCTTCTACCCAGCAGTAATTGAGAACCTGGATGGTACTCGATTTGTGGGGTAATGGTTAGCCAGTGCAGTTGGCGAGTTGTCCGGTCTTCTCTGACTATACCTTGACACTGGGTCAGGCCGCTCGTTAACTTCTACACCTTCAGCAAATTCACGCCTAGGTGGCCCTTGGGTCGGCCGTCCTCGATTTCGAGGGGCTTCCATTATATTATTTATGTTGTTGTTGACGGGGCTCGTGACAGAGATGATTCTGGTTCCTGGTACTGACGTTAAGCAACACCACGCCCAAATATTTCACCTCACCACGCCCACACGCCCAAATATTTCACCTCACCACGGCCACACACCCTGATTCTGTTTCTCTCCACGGCCACACACTACCCTGATAAACACAGGCATACATCAACACGTCACAACATTCATTCAGCAGCCCAAACACGTGCTGCTGTTAGGCCGGGAGAGGTGACTTGACATCTTAAGTGGAGTATTGCGGCGACGGTGAGACGAACAAGGGAAGAAGAAGAAGAAGAAAGGAGAGAGAGAGAGAGAGAGAGAGAGAGAGAGAGAGAGAGAGAGAGTATGGAGAGAGAGAGAGAGAGAGAGTGAGGGTATGGAGAGAGCGAGAGTGAGAGAGGAGAGGGACATTCTTCTCACAACACGGTTCTAGGGGTCATGACAGGTGAGGTTGTGGGGTTGTATCCTCAGGTTAGCCTCCAGTAATCTGGCAAACTCCACGCGTGCGAGGGCCGAACGTGCACTGATTGGTCATTCTCACCAGGCAACCTCTTAGTGTCCCTTGCTATTATAATTCCTATGTTCTATCTAACCTAACTTAACTAACCAAACCTAACTTAAGCTAACCTAGCCTAACCTAACCTAACTTAAGCTAACCTAACCTAACCTAACCTAATCGAACTTAAACCAAGCTAACTTAACCAAATTCCAAATCAAACCTAAACTTAGCCGAAGCTAACCTAAGTTAATGAAACCTAACTTAACTATATAACCTACCCTAATATAAGCGTAACCAAACATACCTTAAAAACCTAACCTAACCTAACCTAACCATTTAATAATGTATAGGGGCATTATATGAGGTCACAGTGGCAGAGTACTAATCATAAACATAGATTCTACCAAATTCCTATCTTGGAATGCGCTCTCTCTCTCTCTCTCTCTCTCTCTCTCTCTCTCTCTCTCCTTTCTTCTTCTTCTTCTTCCCTTGTTCGTCTCACCGTCACCGCAATACTCCACTTAAAATGTCAAGTCACCTCTCCCGGCCCAACAGCAGCACGTGTTTGGGCTGCTGAATGAATGTTGTGACGTGTTGATGTGGTGACATTTGGGGTGGTGGTAGTGGTGGTGGTGGTGGTGGTGGTGGTGACATTTGGGGTGGTGGTAGTGGTGGTAGTGATGTGTGGGGTGATGGTGGTGGTGGTGGTGGTGGTGGTGACATTTGGGGTGGTGGTAGTGGTGGTGGTGGTGGTGGTGGTGGTGGTGACATTTGGGGTGGTGGTAGTGGTGGTAGTGATGTGTGGGGTGATGGTAATGGTGGTGGTGGTGGTGGTGGTGACATTTGGGGTGGTGGTAGTGGTGGTAGTGATGTGTGGGGTGATGGTAATGGTGGTAGTGGTGGTGGTGGTGGTGGTGGTGATGTGTGGGGTGATGGTAGTGGTGTTTGGGGTGGTAGTGGTTATGATGAGGGGGTGGTGGTGATAAGGATGGCAGTGATTGTGGTAGTGGTTTTGGTCGTGTTCGTAATCATCATATATCAAATGTTGATGTTGTCGTTGTTGTTACTGTTGCTGTTGTCATTGTTGTTGTTGACAACCTGTGGTGTAATGGTCAACATCCTCGCCTCTCATGCGAGCGGACCCCAGTTCGATCCTCGGGCAGGGTGAAACTATGGGCAAGTTTCTTTACGCTGTTTGCCTCTTCTACCCAGCAGTAATTGAGAACCTGGATGGTACTCGATTTGTGGGGTAATGGTTAGCCAGTGCAGTTGGCGAGTTGTCCGGTCTTCTCTGACTATACCTTGACACTGGGTCAGGCCGCTCGTTAACTTCTACACCTTCAGCAAATTCACGCCTAGGTGGCCCTTGGGTCGGCCGTCCTCGATTTCGAGGGGCTTCCATTATATTATTTATGTTGTTGTTGACGGGGCTCGTGACAGAGATGATTCTGGTTCCTGGTACTGACGTTAAGCAACACCACGCCCAAATATTTCACCTCACCACGCCCACACGCCCAAATATTTCACCTCACCACGGCCACACACCCTGATTCTGTTTCTCTCCACGGCCACACACTACCCTGATAAACACAGGCATACATCAACACGTCACAACATTCATTCAGCAGCCCAAACACGTGCTGCTGTTAGGCCGGGAGAGGTGACTTGACATCTTAAGTGGAGTATTGCGGCGACGGTGAGACGAACAAGGGAAGAAGAAGAAGAAGAAAGGAGAGAGAGAGAGAGAGAGAGAGAGAGAGAGAGAGAGAGAGAGAGAGAGAGAGAGAGAGAGCGCATTCCAAGATAGGAATTTGGTAGAATCTACGTTTATGATTAGTACTCTGCCACTGTGACCTCATATAATGCCCCTATACATTATTAAATGGTTAGGTTAGGTTAGGTTAGGTTTTTAAGGTATGTTTGGTTACGCTTATATTAGGGTAGGTTATATAGTTAAGTTAGGTTTCATTAACTTAGGTTAGCTTCGGCTAAGTTTAGGTTTGATTTGGAATTTGGTTAAGTTAGCTTGGTTTAAGTTCGATTAGGTTAGGTTAGGTTAGGTTAGCTTAAGTTAGGTTAGGTTAGGCTAGGTTAGCTTAAGTTAGGTTTGGTTAGTTAAGTTAGGTTAGATAGAACATAGGAATTATAATAGCAAGGGACACTAAGAGGTTGCCTGGTGAGAATGACCAATCAGTGCACGTTCGGCCCTCGCACGCGTGGAGTTTGCCAGATTACTGGAGGCTAACCTGAGGATACAACCCCACAACCTCACCTGTCATGACCCCTAGAACCGTGTTGTGAGAAGAATGTCCCTCTCCTCTCTCACTCTCGCTCTCTCCATACCCTCACTCTCTCTCTCTCTCTCTCTCCATACTCTCTCTCTCTCTCTCTCTCTCTCTCTCTCTCTCTCTCTCTCTCCTTTCTTCTTCTTCTTCTTCCCTTGTTCGTCTCACCGTCGCCGCAATACTCCACTTAAGATGTCAAGTCACCTCTCCCGGCCTAACAGCAGCACGTGTTTGGGCTGCTGAATGAATGTTGTGACGTGTTGATGTATGCCTGTGTTTATCAGGGTAGTGTGTGGCCGTGGAGAGAAACAGAATCAGGGTGTGTGGCCGTGGTGAGGTGAAATATTTGGGCGTGTGGGCGTGGTGAGGTGAAATATTTGGGCGTGGTGTTGCTTAACGTCAGTACCAGGAACCAGAATCATCTCTGTCACGAGCCCCGTCAACAACAACATAAATAATATAATGGAAGCCCCTCGAAATCGAGGACGGCCGACCCAAGGGCCACCTAGGCGTGAATTTGCTGAAGGTGTAGAAGTTAACGAGCGGCCTGACCCAGTGTCAAGGTATAGTCAGAGAAGACCGGACAACTCGCCAACTGCACTGGCTAACCATTACCCCACAAATCGAGTACCATCCAGGTTCTCAATTACTGCTGGGTAGAAGAGGCAAACAGCGTAAAGAAACTTGCCCATAGTTTCACCCTGCCCGAGGATCGAACTGGGGTCCGCTCGCATGAGAGGCGAGGATGTTGACCATTACACCACAGGTTGTCAACAACAACAATGACAACAGCAACAGTAACAACAACGACAACATCAACATTTGATATATGATGATTACGAACACGACCAAAACCACTACCACAATCACTGCCATCCTTATCACCACCACCCCCTCATCATAACCACTACCACCCCAAACACCACTACCATCACCCCACACATCACCACCACCACCACCACCACCACTACCACCATTACCATCACCCCACACATCACTACCACCACTACCACCACCCCAAATGTCACCACCACCACCACCACCACCATTACCATCACCCCACACATCACTACCACCACTACCACCACCCCAAATGTCACCACCACCACCACCACCACCACCACTACCACCACCCCAAATGTCACCACCACCACCACCACCACCACCATCACCCCACACATCACTACCACCACTACCACCACCCCAAATGTCACCACCACCACCACCACCACCACCACTACCACCACCCCAAATGTCACCACATCAACACGTCACAACATTCATTCAGCAGCCCAAACACGTGCTGCTGTTGGGCCGGGAGAGGTGACTTGACATTTTAAGTGGAGTATTGCGGTGACGGTGAGACGAACAAGGGAAGAAGAAGAAGAAGAAAGGAGAGAGAGAGAGAGAGAGAGAGAGAGAGAGAGAGAGCGCATTCCAAGATAGGAATTTGGTAGAATCTACGTTTATGATTAGTACTCTGCCACTGTGACCTCATATAATGCCCCTATACATTATTAAATGGTTAGGTTAGGTTAGGTTAGGTTTTTAAGGTATGTTTGGTTACGCTTATATTAGGGTAGGTTATATAGTTAAGTTAGGTTTCATTAACTTAGGTTAGCTTCGGCTAAGTTTAGGTTTGATTTGGAATTTGGTTAAGTTAGCTTGGTTTAAGTTCGATTAGGTTAGGTTAGGTTAGGTTAGCTTAAGTTAGGTTAGGTTAGGCTAGGTTAGCTTAAGTTAGGTTTGGTTAGTTAAGTTAGGTTAGATAGAACATAGGAATTATAATAGCAAGGGACACTAAGAGGTTGCCTGGTGAGAATGACCAATCAGTGCACGTTCGGCCCTCGCACGCGTGGAGTTTGCCAGATTACTGGAGGCTAACCTGAGGATACAACCCCACAACCTCACCTGTCATGACCCCTAGAACCGTGTTGTGAGAAGAATGTCCCTCTCCTCTCTCACTCTCGCTCTCTCCATACCCTCACTCTCTCTCTCTCTCTCTCTCCATACTCTCTCTCTCTCTCTCTCTCTCTCTCTCTCTCTCTCTCTCTCTCTCTCCATACTCTCTCTCTCTCTCTCTCTCTCTCTCTCTCTCTCTCTCTCTCCATACCCTCACTCAGCAGTGACCTTGCTGTGGTCATAGGTGTCATGTAAATCACCGTAGAAGGACTCACATGTTGGGGATGTTTACATTATGGCTTCCCCAGTGGGTGTTGAAGAAATGTGCAAATAATGATGATGACAATGATATCACGTTGCTATAATTGGAAAAAAAAAAGATTGAACGACACTTTCGAACACTGCAAGTATAAAAAATGAACGATACTTTAGAAAAATGTACAGTCATTGAAGGAAAAAAAACGATACTTCTAAAAACTATAATTGGAAAAACAAAATATGAATGAAACTTTAGAATCGGACAGCCATTTCAATCGCTAATTCTATGACTTCATTTGGTCTAGCACGATCCCATCCTGGCCAAGCTTACCCCTGACTGGTGAGTTTCAAGGCTATTCCCTCAGCTAGGTTTTTTTGCTACCATTATATAACTGAACTAAAATCAACAGATGAAACATTTAGAAAAAAGAACCACAGGAATTTGGCAACACCTTAAGAACGATTCTGAAGACTATTGTAATTTAGCTGCCTCTATAGAGATAATCAAAGACATGGTTTGTTATGGCGGCACGGTGTTGATGAGGACTCCACAGGCGAATAACAAGAGGTAATGGGATGTCTTCTTGGAGGAGGCAGTG